>CM070038.1:74739937-74750659 GCA_036250615.1 Ptychadena robeensis
TCCTGATGTTGGCTTGTTGCCCTCCTCCACATCTCCTGATGTACTGGCCTGTCTCCTGGTAGCAACTCCATGCTCTGGACCTACTTAGCTTTAGTCCAGGTGTGAGGTGATCCCTCATCAGGAGCATGCCCAGGCGTTGTAGAGGTCATACAGAAATTTGGAGGCCACATACACTCCTGAGCCTCATTTGTTTTAAGGACATATCAAAGTTAGATCAGCCTACAGTGTTTTTTTCCACTTAAATTTTGATTTCAGAAATTCCATTAAATTTAAATTTTCATGTGATTCTGAAGAACAAATTATTTCAAGAATATTGCAGTCTTTCAGATCTAGGATGTTTGTTTCCTTAACTTTTTTGAGCAGTGTATACATTTTGTATTTGTGAAGGCCAGAATAACAGACAAAACCCTCACAGTACACAGACTTTAGAGATTGATGTACATTCCCATGAATGAAATAACCATTTGATTCCCAGGTGTCTTCACTTATATACTAGTAACCTTCTAGAAGGAACCTCTGAAAGAAACGCAACTGCAACTACACCCTCCTTGTTACAGCACCTGTATAAAATATATCTGTCCACATAAACAATCAGATTAAAAACTAGCTACCATGGCCAAGACCAAAGAGCTGTCCAAAGGAAGTAAGGAACACGACTAGACTTACACAAGGCTGGATTGTGCTACATGACCATTGGCAAACAGCATAGTGAGAAGGTGACACTTAACGGGAAAATTCACAAAAGGAAGAAACACAATACCTCACTCAGTCTGAGAGAGAGAGGGGGGGGGGGGGGGCTGGTCTATGACCTTTGGTCAACTGGCCCAAAAGACTACTAATAAAACACAAAGTCTTGAAGAACTGAGGAGGAAGAATTCTGCCTTTGACCCAAACACAGTCCCATCTGTCAAACATGGTGCTGTTCTGCTAAGAGGACCAGACACCTTCTCCGGATTGGAGACGATAGATGGGACCATGTAATGTCAAATTCTGGGTAAGCAGTCTTTTCCCTCAGGCTAGGTATTGTAAATGATAAAAATTCTATTCTAATATTTGGCCATGGCTCAAGAACAAGCACATGAAGATGCTGCAGTAACCAGTATCAACATCTTAAAAGCATAGTGAAACAAAACCATGTAATATGAGGGACTTTCTGAACCATCAAGTCAATGTTCAATCGCAGAGGACCCTATACAACATAGTTGTTGGTAGTTCTTAAGGACATCGGACAGACTTAAGCCCCCGATACACCTTAAGATCGATACATACAATTTCCATTAGATCTACCAACAACTGTAGTATAGTGGCCTCCCTGATAGAATACATAGTGATTGGAAGGTTAAGAATTCTCATATTACATGGTTTTGGTAGAACAAAAGTGGATTTACAGAAACTGTATAAAAAGATTGTAAGGTGTATGGGGGGCCTTTAAGAAGGTGTATTGCCAGCTTTAGGACCAGACTCTCCCAAAGAATGTATACAATCTAGAATGTTAGTTGCACCCAGAAGTCCTTTGTCATGGGAGCAATTACTCCCATGACAAAGGACTTCTGGGTGCAACTAACGTTCTAGATTGTATACATACAGACTTTGGATGTTGGCGGACGATCTAACCTTTTTGATAGTATTCACTTAAATAGGGGTGAGATCCCTGTCTTATTTTCTCTCTCCCAAAGAATGGTACCAGTAAAAAACACAACTATGCCCCTTAGAGTTCAAGGATGAACATTCCTTTCCGGAGGAGAAAACACAAGGATTCCAGAGGGCAGGGCTTGGTGGAGTCCATCTTTGTGCTGTCCTGGAAGAGGATATGCGATTGCTAGCAAGGTTATCTTTTGCAAAGAAATCATACCAAAATTGTCACTATTTAAAATTCACATAAAAATTTGTTTTTATCCACTAGGTTTGTGAGGATCCCATCATTTTCAAGCTATCAAACAATAAACCTACCAAAATAAATAAAAAGACAGGAAATCAAATACTTATTACATTCTACAAATCGCTTCTCCCGGGGACGAGTGGAATCAGGCATCATTATAGAACAAAGTAACGGAAGCAACGCAGGGTGCATTGAAGGAGTTAGGAGCACACAAAAACAATGCAGAGGTACATTTATTTTGGATTTCAATGTTAGATTCACACACATCTTTGCAAAGAAAATATTGTCTGTCCACAGTACTAGTAAGTCCTCCCAAAGAATAGTTCCCCCATTTACTTCTCCACTTGGTTCTACATTTACAATGAAGACTAATCATGTCAATGTATACAGTTATTTGTGACATAATATATAATGTACAAGTAAAATTACTGGACCTGCTTGTTGAGCCCTCTGGCTTTAAAATATTTTTTGTAAGAAATGCCACAAACAAACCACAGGTCAGCTAAATGAGAATTTTTTTTTCAATACTATGGGCACTTATAATATATATAGTATCATCCAGGGCCTGCCTTCTTGTTCCGATAACTACTTTCACAACCACAGTGTTTAAAGATATTCAAGATGTACTTAGACATTAAAACTAAAGGATTAATTCTTCAGCAAGACAATACTTTTAGTACCTGAAGTACTTAAGGGACAGTAAACAATAACTTTCTGAAACCTCTGTACAGCCCACTGCTTTATATTTTTTTTCAAATAGGAAATCACTGCTTGAGTGGCAAACACATTAATATATTCTGCATGTATACATTGTTAACATGCTATTAAAAAATTGTAAAATACATTTTTTAAAACAATTAAACTTTTTTTTTTACAAATTCAAAAAATTGTTAAAACATTGCAGTGAGACAAAAGCTGGTATTTTAAAAAGAAACAAAATAACTTATAAAATGTATCAACGTCACATCCAATTGTGTAACATAGACAAGGCTAAATGGACATGTTCAACAGCCACCCTGTAGATGCAATATTCTGTGCAGCAGTTGTAACTATGGTCCAGGTGGTCAGTGGGTAGCCCTCATTACCCCATTCTATCTCAAACAACTGTAGAGCAAATGTATCATTTCATTTCGCCTATGGTTAGAGTGAGCGCAACCTTAACTCTGCTATTGTCATTTAGTGGTGATGACCCCATCTGGGATTATTTCGTGGTGCTGATCTCTCCTGACCCCAGCTTCGATAATGATGCTCCTCTTGACCTCTACTTCTATGATGGCGTTCCTCTGGACTGGCTCTGTTATGGTAGCTTTCATTTTTATAAGGGTGAGAGGCAAGGTTCCTTGAGTTTCTGTGTCCAGGAGGAGGAGAATCATATCTGCGCGGAGTAGGATGGTTGCTGCTTGGACTGTGCCAGCTATCGCTTGAACTATAGCTGGATGATGGTGGACTAGACTGGCCCATAGTATGTACCCTGGATCCATGAGTAGACTCCTGCATATAGTAATTGTTCATCTAAGAAAAAGAAAACCATGATATAAGCATTACACCAAAATACTTTTGTTATTATGATTTGAAGACATGTAACTGTTTTAACAATTCTAGTTGCAATAAATAAGTTCTAAAATATCCAATGCAACTGGGCCAATTTACAACCAAGCACGTATATAAATCTCCTTCATATAATATTTATGTGCATTTAGTTTTTTGCTTAAAAATTGGGGATGTGGAACAGTTGTACCTAAACTGCAATCAACATTTTCTGGGTGTCCTACATTCAGAAAATCTTTTACTGCTTTTTAAAAAAATGGTCCTCGTGGTAAAAGGGTTTAAAAAGTTTTTTTTTTTATTAGCTATTTGATAAATTAATGCAACATAAACCAAGTTGGTACTACTGCATCACTTTGCTTATTTAACCCCCCTAGCAGTTGAGACAACCCCAGTTTGTTTGCAAAACAAATACTGGGCAAATTGGTATAGTCAAAACTTAAGGCCCCGATACACTATAATATTTTTACAAGCAACTTTTGTTCTATCAATACATGTAATATGAGGACCTTTTCTAAACCTTCCATGTTACCATGAATTCTATCAGGGAGGACCTGGCACTACATTGTTGTTGGTAGAAATTGCCATCGGCACTGTACAGCAACCAAATCGATATAGGCATCACTAGGGAGCCGCACATAACATTTCCAATCTATACTGATTTGTAGAAACCATTTATTATGAAAAGGAGGACAGCATGCATAGCTAGAAGACATTTTTAAATAACAAAACTTGTTTTAAATGATACTTCAAGTGTTCGGGAACACTGTAGTATGGGAATGCACACTGTTGTGTTCATATGGATGTGCCTTTTTTGTAATGCAGCTCAGTGTAACAAACCGAAATTAGAATGTGTAGCGACAGTCATTGTTTCCTTGCTGCCCCAACTTGGTGCAAGCAGTAAAAATGAACAGCCGTAAGACTTTACTAGAAGCATTGCATACTTTCAACATTTATAGCCAACCTGACTATAATACAGTTCTAGTCTATTTCTCTCACCTGCATTTAACAAAATAGCAAGCTACAGAAAATCTAGATGAATTGTTCAATACTTTTGCAGAGCCTAAGGCTAGGGCTCCACTTTAAGCCGAGATTCGCTGATGTCCACGCAAGCCTCCATTGTGTTCCTGTGGACATGCATCGCTGTGTTGACATCAATGTGACGGAGGCTCAGACCAATAGATCAGGAGCTTTGACAGGCTGTGGAGACAGGCCTGTCAATGCTCCATTGCCATCGATGGGCATCTAGTGCACTGCGGTAAAATCGTAGGGTTTAGGATTTTAGCACATGTGGAGCCCTGGCCTTAGGCTCAAACTGCCCTACGATTTGCAGAAACACCGCAAAATCAGTGGCCGAGTCTTAGGTAAGCACCCCATTCACTCTCAGAGGGTGCGCACCTGCAATGTCAATGTATCAAGAACGCGACCACAACAGTTGTGGTATGTTTTAGCACATTTTAGCTTTAGAAGGCAGCTATTGCAAGCTAAAAACAGCAATCTTGTGCAGTTAGTACCTGTCTCAAACTCTCTGGCGATACAGATGAAAACAGTCCTTCCCCTCTACATGGTGCCATCGATGTGGGCCGAGAAAGCTTCACCCCTCTATGGAGGTCTATGGCATTGACAACCCCCCTCCCCCTTCGACGTCACTGATGACTAAGAAGACACGGTGTCGAAGACCATCTGTGGGTACGCAGCGATGAAGAATCGCTGTGGACTCAGAACTGGTTTGTGTCCTATGCTAGCTAAGGCAGAGTTTGTTTTGTTAAGCCAAGAAGGCTTAACCATATTTGTGCAAAAAAGAAAAATAAATGATAAATTTACCACAGCTTGTCTTTGGAGATTATCTGGAGGGGTGTACGATCTCTGGTAGCTTTGGATAGGTGGGAGATCACTGTATTTCATGAAGTCCTCATTAATACCTTGCCTGGGATAAGAATAAAATGTAATTTTGGCAAGTTGACCACAAAGAAATAACAGGTCACAAAATTAGGGATATTGTATTAAGTGTAGAAAGCAACGATGAGAGAAAGTGGGGATATAAAATATGCCATGGGGGAAAGGAAAGGAATAGTCACCTGTTCCCATTAGAATCTTGGCTGTTTCCAACAGCAGCAAGGTTTTCTTGTGGTGACTGAGCTGCATTTTTATTTTGAGAAAAATTACTACTTCCTAGAAAGAAAAACAAAAAAAACAATGTTAAATATGACAAGATGACTTAACCTATAACACATTGTGCAATAAATACACTTTTTAAAAACTTAATGGAAAAGTTAATCAAATACTCACATTGATGTTTTCCCCAGTAGATATCTTTAAATTGAGAGCAGAGCACTCTTACAGTACTGCGATAGCTGCCGGGTGCAGCATTTAAGTGTTAATTAATAGCAATTACTGTCTGCATGCCCAAAACATAACATATTGATGGGATATGTAGTTCCATTCAAGAACTACAGTTGTCCTTTCCTGCAACTGAATTTCCCATAAACAGTTGAGGTTATGTTATGGGCATGCAGACTTATTAACATGGATCTGATGATCATGTGCAGAGGGCTCTGATGACTAACTTAGGAGCTCCATAGATGCTGCTCCAGGAAGCCACCATGGAACCAGAAGAGGACAGTGTTCATTTTGAAGATATCTACAGGGAAACCATGAAGGCGATGTTTAGGATCCAATAACCTGCACACATACAGATCTGCAATCGGATAATCCACCCATGGAAAAGAGCGGATGAACGCAGCCTGGAGTGAACCAGGAGTGGAACAGTGTTCGAATGAATCTGTAGCTTTCAGTGTCTTTCCCACTCCAGTTGGAGCACAGAGCTGCAGTTCCCCAGTTATTTTACCAGGATGAGATGCCAAGGGGGCATAAGGTGTGTTCTATGCAGCGGAGCTTCTTATTAGCTAAAAAAGGAACTATTTTATTTGTAAATTTTTTTTAAAGAACTTACCTTGTCTGAAATGTATTTTTAATGGTCTTCCAAAGAGCTTTACCCCATTTAATAGATTCATACTATAGGAAACAGATTCCTCGTGTTTAAAATTCACAAAAGCAAAAAGTTTGGGTTTGCCGTCCTTGTCCTTCGGAATTCTTACATTAAGTGCAGGTCCAGCCTGAATAAAAGAAAATTACATCACATGCAAATAACAGAAGAGTTATATTTATTCCCCCGCCCCCAAAGAGCAGTCATGCAGTTTGTTGGATTTGTGGATGCGATTTATAAGGCTTGGGCATCAGGCTGTCTTGTAACCTGCACTAGTTGGCACCCAACCAGTAGCACATAAAACTTTCCCTTAAGCTCTCTTTTAAATCAACCAGGCCTATAAACACATTTTGGAAAAGCTGCCAGACATCAAATAGTGCCTTTTATGTAGGAGAGTCTTACCTACGTTTTATTCATTTGAAGACCACTTTTAAAATACTAAGACTTTGTTTCCATTGCGCTGGGACCCCTCTGCTAAGCGTACATGCTTAGCGGGAGGTCCCAATGTAACAGATAGACTTACCTGCTCGGCGGTGACTGTCTTCATTGCGCCGAGCCGCCAGTGTAAGGCTGAACGTAGTCGAGTACGTTCAGCTTTTACACCGGCGGATGTGTAAACAGACCATCTGCCAGCAGTGTCTGTGGGATACGTCGGGACCCCTGCTTAGCGTATACGCTTAGAGTAGGGGTCCAGACGTATAATGGAAACAAGCCCTTACAATAAGAAAATCAATGTTTTAAAACCAGGGCTGTGGAGTCAGAGTCTAGAGACGTTTTTGGGTACCTGGAGTCGAAAAAAAATGAACCGACTCCTACTAAATTTAAATGGGAATATAAAAAAAAATTAAAAAGTTAAAATGTCCCAATTAACAAACAGTCATAATGAACAACTACTCTGCTATAAGAATAGACGCATGCCGTGCATAACATTACAGTGCCCACTGTGAACCTAGCCTAAAGGCCCTTACACACATACCAAGTGGGGGCCGACAGATCAGATAAGCTCTAGAGTGCAGTGTGATGATGTCATCACGCTGCTTTCCAGACGAGCTGACAGCATCGGCTGCACCCTTTGCGTGCCGGCCATTAGCTTCAATGAAGACGCCGGTCTCGATTGAAACCAACAGCATTGGCCAGAGAATATCGGACATGTCCGTTCTCTGGCCGGCCGAGCTGTGGGGCAACAGTGATCTCCCCATGTGGGCACCCCCGATTGGCGAGCACACACGCCCATCAGTCGGCGACAAAATCAGCCGCTCGGTGCGTGTATGGCAGCCTTAACTCTCGCTGATAATGGAATAATTGTTGCCGGACTAGAGACGTTTGTATAAGTGAAGGGAATGGATAGCCAATAGTTCAAGACTGAAGCTGTGAAACATTTGAATAACCGCTGTAATTCAGCTGAGGTGACAAATACTTAGATTGTTAGCTTCAACTTCAAACATGATTCATGATTTCACTTGAATCCCATAGTCATGATTAAAGTGGCACTTTACCCTGCCTCTTCTTGGAGCCTTCCACTGCCCTATCTTCAGCAGAAGATAAGAACACTAAAGGCGGGCATACACCGGTAGAGCTGTAAAAAGATTTGAGTACAATCAATGAACTTGTGCACTCACAGTTCTTGATTGTACTCTAATCTGTTTACAAACCTACCTGTGTGTGCGCGCGCGCCTTCCTTCGAGCAAGATCAATAGAGCCCGCTCAAAGAAACTCGATTGAACAGGGTTCCAACATGTTGGAAAAACCCTGTTCAATCTCCAATACTTTGCATGGAGATATGAGTCTTCATGGAAAGTATTTGAACAGCTGCGGCGCCTGCCTCCTCCACAGCCGTCGGCTGTCAGTGTGAAGGGGGCGGAGCCAGCACTCACTCGGAAGCTGTGTAAGTGAGGCAGCTGTATGACACAGGCTGCTTCTCCCCAGCTTGTGGTGTGTTGTAAATCACACACTGCAAGCTGGGGAGAAGGGGTCCCCATTGAACAGAAATCGATGTGCCCATGTGGTGCACATTGATTTCTGTTCAATTGATCCCCGATCAAGGACAGCGTGGTGCCTAGCTTAAAGGAAAAAAAAATAAAAAAAAGCAGCAGCATCTTCTGCCTAACTTCCTTTCTCTGCTTTAATTGGCCATTACAGCACAGTGTTGGTTTCCCGGCCAGTAGTTCTGTGGTTAATATATGTTGCCTTCCTTTCCTTCAATGGATGTAAAAAAAATTCATTAGCATATTACATACAGAGGAGTCGGAAGAATCAGAAACTGAGCAGTCTGGAAATTTAATCGACCGACTCCACAGCCCTGTTTAAGCTTATAAAGCTACTCATTCCCTTATTTGTTTGGGCCTATTTTGGTGGGGTCAAAACCAGTTAGACCTCTACATTTCCATCTCTACTTTGAAATACCATTCAAATATGGCAATCCATGGTGCTTATCGAGTCCGGTCCAAGGTTTTATTAAGAAGTAACTATAAATGAAGGAACAGCCAACATGTTTTAGGGGCCCAGCAGTCTCCTTCCTCCAGGCTTTGCACAGAAGTAATAGTGCCACATAAATGACATTATCCCTGGTCTGTTGTCATGCTTAGGTTGGAACCTTGAACCTCCGGTTTGCAGAAATTTTGTACAGAACACAACATGCATTGGGTAATCCTATTGTATTTGCACACTGAAAAAAAAACCAAGACCAGCATTTACAAACACTAAGGATTGCTGATTAGGTAGAGCAGTGGTTCTCAATCTTTTTAGATCTGTGACCCTGGAAGTGACGCATGTTCTGAATTCAGGAAGTAACAAGTGCCATTGTGGAGGGTTCACAATGCAAATACCGGAAGTCACGCTCCCCGACATAACTTCCAGCACAATCTGGTAAGTGTAAATGTTCCCTACCATATATTTTCCCCACCACCCACATTATTTGCACAAGCGTTAGGAGGGTGTGTTACTTTCCCTTCTAACTTCCCACCCTGCTTATGATCATCAGCTCTGATGCTTTCAGTGAGCTTGACAACCCCTGTGAAATGGTCGTGCGACCCCCATACCCACAGATTCAGAACCACGGTTGTAAAGGTTGAGGACAGACAAAAAAATCCTTGCACAAATGTTCTGTTTTTCGTAATTTAAATAAATGGGTGCACTAGGGAGGTTAAGAGCCCTTTTCCCTCAATATCTGGCCTGTAACAGGCTAGTGGTAACATTACCGCAAACACTAACCGAGTCCGTTACACACAAAGACCCGGAGTATTTCAGTGCGCTTGAGTCTCGTTAACAAGTGTATGGGAGGCACTTGCATTGCACCTGAAAAAGCACGCAAAGCAGGGAATATTCAGTAACACACATGATCAGATACATAAGCATGTGGCTAGTATCAAAGTGTTCTATGGAAACTTGTGTATCTAGAGTTAACCCTTGCCATGCAGAGTTTCAGTACCGCACCACAGAAAGTGAGAACGAGCAATGTATCCTGAAATACAGCAATATCCCATATACACGTTAGGGTACAATGCACAGCCTGCGTCATTGCAAGATAAGTCATGTGTTTTCTTCACACAGATGGATGGAAGCTATAATATAATCGGAAATCCGCTATATATACACCACGGAGCCCCATAGCCTCCTGCTTTCTATACGCGGGTCATAACAGAGGAACGAACAAACATACAGACAAGGACCCCTCACCTGCATGAAAAGCTCGAACAGCAGCTCCTCTGTTGCCCGGGGATGCAAGTTCCCCACAAAGAGAGTAAGGTCAGGATTTTCTCCCCCCATGTTTACAGCGTTACCAGAAAACGTCCAGCCGAAAGCCTGGCGGAAGTGACGACGAGGGGACAGGAAATAGAGACGGGTGAGCGGAAATGAGGAACTACGTAAGGACGTTACGTCTTACTTAGGCTGTACGTACAGGTTTGGCGGGAGTTTCGTAACGCACCTGGGTGTTGGGTGGAGCTGACGGTGCCTTGCGCTTAATGATACGGTGCTGATAATCTGTGTACCGACACGTGATCCCAAAGTAGAAAAGTGTGTGAGCTATAAACCACTTCAGAAGTGACTGCCATTTCATGTGCCCCCCCCCGAAAAGTCACTGAAGGGGGTCACCTTTTCTGCCTTGACGTTTTTCCACACATAATGCAGTTCATTAGCACCTACAGTCAACGGCTCTGTGCACAGGAAGTCCAAAGTAGATGTATACTGTAGACCAGCAGTGGACAACTGAGTTTTTTTTTAATCTAAACTGACTTGTATAAGCTTTTTATAATGTGGAAATGACAGAAGGCTGAGCTAGAATACATTATTTTTTACTTTTAAATAACAAAAC
>CM070038.1:74755760-74766733 GCA_036250615.1 Ptychadena robeensis
AAATAGGAACAAGGATACGAGGTGCACAACCTAGTGCAACACAGTAAAGTACTGTAAATGCCAAAGTAAAACAAATGATAAAATACATTAAAGGAGGCAGTTTGCCGGCTTAACAAGGATTGATCTCTCAGGGCCGTGTGCTTACCAGGAAGTGGCGTCATCCAGCTATTCAAACCACGGGCACGGACCTGCAGGCAGGAAGTGGGGGCTGTGGCAAGATGCCCTGTCCCACCCCTGCAACTTCCTGCCTAATCGCGATCAGAGGCAATCAAAACGTGGTAAGCCCGATCGTGGCCGACCACAGCTGTGGAGGTGGCCCCATTGAAATGTATGGGCGCGATCTCTGCCCTGTGAATATAATTACGGGAGATCACCCAAGTCGAAACAAGCCCTAATGCCGGCAGTCAGATCATGAGAACAGAAAGAGGCTGATGGAAATCCGCAGCACAGAGCTACATAAGGGATTAAATTAGGGAAAATGGTACTTGTATATTGCCATGCCGCCACTTTGAGATAAATAATTGGGTTTTGGGTTACAGTTTGGGCACTCAGCCTCTAAAAGGTTCACCATCACTGCGCCTCTTGTCCTTGCTCCTAAGATTGTCAAAATGTGTAAAGCTGGGCATAGACAGGTCGACACGCACGGCCGCTAGTGCTGAAAATCGGCCGGACACCCCTCCAAATTAATGGGATTGGCCGGCATATTGGATCACCATACGATCCGACATGCGGAAGATGTAGGCACACCTGATTTTCAGCCGGCCTCTTGGCGGGAACAAGCACAGTGGTCAAGCGGCCGAAAAATCCTTCCCGTCTATGCCCAGCTAAAGCAATTCAGACACTTATTTTAAGGTTTATCCATCATCCACCTGCCGAAATCTTTATTAGTATAATTTTGAATTCAATTTAAAGATAAATGAAAAATATGAATGAAGAATATTTTATTTAACCTCCTTAGTGTTCATGACGAGCCCATGTTTTTCACACAAACTCTGGATGAGCTGGGCTCCCATGAAAGCCACATATCCCCGGAAAGCTACAGCTACCCATTTCCGGGGTTCTGCGGCTTCACTGATCGCGTCACGGTGACGCGGAAGGGGGCTTGGGTGAGCAGTGCCATAGATTTCCATGTTAATGGAGGGGCCTCAGGAATGACACTGGCTGTGTGGAGAGGGGAAGGGGGAGGGAGGAAATGGCAGGCAGTGTACCTTGTACATTGCTGCCATTGCCTGTATCACACTGTTAAAAACGGCGCGGTACAGGCAGTGCACTAGGGAGGTTAAACTGGGAAAAAAAGCACTTATTTGTAAAGATCTTCAACCATAGGTACAATTAGGCCAGACCTATTTAACTCCTATAGTCCTATTTTTACTCAGGGTAGAAAAAACTTGCTGGAAGTTGTGACCCCGACTCAGGCCTAACTGAAATGTAAACATAAGTCTCTTACCTGTTCTCCACTGCTGAATGCCCATCTCTGCCATCCCGCTGTCTTTATCTTCTTTTCCTCGTTCTGTAATGATATCACTGTGTGCAGCTGTGCAAACGTCCAATCAAAACCCTGTAATGCTTTTGGTAGAGAAATCGTCTCTTTCGTGAACTGCCCAGGAGGTTAACCCATTGATGTGAATCCAGTATCCTACTTAGGATAGGATAAAGCTACAGAGAAGGTAGCACAGAGGGAAATGAAAGTAAAGAGGACCTGTCACCCAAGACAACTCTTCAAACCAAAGACTGCATGAGCTCATGGGGAATATCCACTCCTATGGAAACTAGAACCCAGTTGGGACTTTTAAGGCACCAAATATCCACTAATATGTATTTAAATTGAAAAAAGTCCCGAATGGATTCTAGGGTACCCGATAGTGGGGGAGATTTACCATGTAATGCATAAGTAAAAGGAATGTGGCACTGGTACGATTGGTTAAATTAAGTAGGTTGGGAAAAGTAACACAAATATCATACACACAATATTATACTCTTTTATGATTTGGTTGTAAGTGAAAAGTTATTTTCTATAATGGAGCACATATGCCACAAAACAGACCAAGGGAGCCTGCACAGTGTTGTTTGCTAAATATGTATTAGAAAGTACCGGTTAATGTCTAAAGGCCCCCATACACCTTACAATCTTTCCATACAATTTCTGTACAATCAACTTTTATTCTACCAAAACCATGTAATATGAGGAGCTTTCTAATCCTTCCAATCACTATGTTTTCTATCAGGGAGGTCACTATACTACATGGTTGTTGGTAGATCTAATGGAAATTGTATGAATCGATCTCAAGGTGTATACTTTACTGATGGTCGCCATTTCCTCTATGAGAGGATGCAGAAGTGTGCTGTTTACTTTCCCTCTTCTCTAAATATAACAGAACAAATACTGTGTGTACAATGTTTTTTCTATGCAATCCTCGAATGGCCGTTTGCGGACGGTCGTTCAGAGAATTGTAGCACATCCTTTGTGTGCTGGCCAACCCTGATCTTCATCTAAAATAATGCGATCGGCCAGAGAAAAACGGACATGTTCATTCTCTGTCTGATCATGATTTTGGGCCACATCGCAGCTCCAATCCACAGACAATTTTGCGGCACGATTGCCGCAAACATGAATTGATCGCTCACAAAATTGCCAGCGGATCTATGTGCATATGCTTACGGCTGGACTTCAGTTTTAAAGTGAGACAGTGGTGTTTGGACATCTGCAGACCATGGCTTATGAGAGGTGACAATATTCATGATCTCAGATTATTAATAGTAATAAAATGATGAAGTATTTTTCCCCCAGAAAAGATGGCATCTCACCTCAAACAATGTATCAGGGAGGCTAAATGTTATTATGCAACACACTTTTACACTAGCTGCACTGCGGTTTACTTTTTGGGGGTAATGAACATGTTAGCTGTTCCGCTTCTGCATTCTTTACCAGTGACACCAAAAGCACCTAAAACGTGTGCTGCTTGTTACCATAAATGCAAACATGGGGCCAGTGTGAAAGCTACAGCAGGTTTCCTATGGAAAGCTGTGTACCTTGCATTAACGCTAACAGCAATGCACTGTGTTACTGCAACTGAAATGTGGCTAGTGTAATTTAGGCAATGTTGCCACTTAGGCGATTAATCGCCTGCGCTCGTGATTTTCACCTGCCAATCATCTACACTACTTTCAATGGGCTTGTCCCCATTAATAGGATTGTGTGCAATTGCGATTGGGGCCACGATCAAATCGGCGGTTTTTTTTTGTTTTTTTTTAAAACATCGCCTAAGTGGGAACATAGCCTAATTACTGATCAGAGCGAACAAGGCACGTGAACTTTTAATATACTAACATTTACTTTTGCCACTGAGCATACTGTGTTGTTATAGTACTGCCCTGGTATATCTCTGGAACAGGACGTAAAATGAAATGTACAGTAAATCAGTGGTTCTCCTTGCAGGGCCCTCCTTTTCTATTAGGAACATTATGGAGCCCCCCCCTCCATATTCAAATACAGGTTAAGAATGAGGGCCAGGAACCCCCTGGGTTTGGGAACCACTGTCCTAAATACAGAAAGAAATTCACAGGTTTTACTTTTCCAAGCTCACATTTTTTTGGGCTTTGAATACATTTTAAGCTGGCCATAGACGTGTCGTTTTGCTGCTGATTTCTTGGCAGATCGACTGTGTGTAATGACATCATCATGCACGCCCGCTAGTGCTAAGAATCGGCCGGGCACCCTTTGTAAAGTAATGTATGTATATATATATATATATATATATTATATATATATATATATATTTATTACTATAATGTCAGGAAGGAATAGGGGAGAGCAACTTCTAAATTTCGGCGCCGAGTTGTAAGTCTACAGTAGGTGTGCTTGTAATACAAAGGGGAGGACCAGGCAGGGATATGCTAGCCATGTCATCAACTCCTTGACCGTAGCTGGGCAAATCAGCACCTAGTCACAACACCATACAGCCATGGTCTCATGATTAGCATCTCTGTTTTCATGAAACCTTTTCCATATGCCGATGCAATGTTGGGGGGGGAGGGGGGGTGAAGTATTTTGTTTTAGAAACTTCAGCATGACACGAGACCAGATTGGGGTTGTGGATCAAATTGGATACAATCGTAATAAAACCCAGCAAAATAACCAATAGGTCATATTCTTAAACATAGACTAGTAACATTTGAGGACCTTGTAAACCATGAAGTGCAAGGCCAAAAACATCCATGGAACGCCTCTCTTGTGTTGGATAATGAGAACAACTGACACCACACAATGCTTGTTCGGGTTTATGCCGAGAACATATTAAGAGAAGATGCTGGCCTTGAAGTACAAAGATTACCAGCCATAAACATCATAGACTAGAGGTGGCTCATTTGATTTCTGCCATTTAACAATGGAAACCCAATGACCCTGAGAACAATGAGGTGGGACATGTGTCAGTGGGAGGTGTGCCAGGGGAAGTTAACATTGTGCAGGGACACCTCCACCACAGGCATCAATGAGAAGGACATGGAAGTGTCACATAACTGACTAAGCACAGAACGGATCATTCATAACATTCCTCTAAATAACAATGTCAGAGGCCCTGCTCTATCCCTGCCACCCCCAAAAAGAGTACTACCCCTAACATGGTTCTCTTCACATGCCCCCGCATCATCTCACCCTTTTGTCGCCTCAGTGTCCGCTCTCCGCTCCGAGTACTGATACTGACATACGCACAGCGACACTCTACCTATAGCTTCACTGATCACTGTCTCGCGCACACACCGGAACGCGGCGAGAGCTGAATTGTCCGTTTAAACCACCGGCAGCCTGCTACGATCCTCCGAGCGCGAACACCTGACTTAACACCCTTCAAGAATCTCCCGGCTGTCATCCTTCCATTGGTCCACGTTGTGAGAGGCGCGCATTGTTCCACGCGGCCATGACGAGGCTATTAAGAATCCCACTCATAGTTGGCAGGGAAACGTTAGATTGTGAGTGATATGTAACGTTTCATCGTGGAGCTGGGCATGCGGGGCAAGCTGCATAGAGTGTATTCTAAATGTGGGGAGAGAATAGAAACAAACATCCTAATTGTATTCTCTCATTTAGAAGTAAGGTTGACAACCAAGGTAAAGAGTCCCTGTCATCGCAGTAATAATCAGACAATCCTCCCATTGCATCATGCGGGTTGTAGGCATGATTCAAACTAAGGCCTCTTTTATACACTACAACGCGCTAACCGTTGGCCAAGGTCAAGAGACCCTGTCCATCATCAGTAATATACAGACAATCCTCCCGTGCATCAGCGGTTGTAGGCATAATTCATACTATGGGCTCTTTTACACTACCCCGTCGCTAACCCAAGTTGGCCAAGGTAAAGAAACCCTGTCATCAGCAGTAAATGATACAGCAATCCTCCCAGTGTCATCGGCGGGTTTGTAGGCATGATTCAGACTAATGGCCCTTTTAACACTCACGCTCTAACCCAGTTGGCCAAGGTAAAGAGACCCTGTCATCAGCCGTAATGATACAGACAATCCTCCAGTGCATCATCGGGTTTTAGGCATGATTCAGACTTCAAGTGTGTAAAAAACAAGGGCTCTTTCCACTACATGTGTCTAACCTAAGTTGGCCATACCAGGTGTCACAACACAACTTTTGCTTTCAATTTGGTGAAGCGCGAGCGAAGATGTCGCCATGATGGCGCTTGAGGTTCTGCCATCAATTGAAGCGAAAATCGACCCGACCCGTGGTGCCCACCTTTACACTCCTGGCGTTATGGCCTGTACCTAATTTACCTTTTATATTATATCCTTTTTTCAATTATATGGATTAATGGCATTTAAAACTAAACTAATCAATCTAATGTTGATTGATTCCTACCGGTCCTCCTTACTACCAACATCTGTAAAAGAAAAAGACTCTTTGAATAAAATACTGTATTTCCAGTTTTTAAGATAAAGGGTGTTTATACTCCCAAATTCTGATCAGATACAAATCGATCAAAATACTTAAACACTTTTATAACGGTCTATTTATCATTTGCCAACCAATCGCGGCACTTTCCTTTTATGCTGTATTTCCCATCACGGTTTATCTTGCGGATTCTCTGTTTATTTATCTGTTTTGTTGTCCATACTGTCAATGGACGAAAAAACCGCGGCCAACTTGCATCCGAATCCGCATCCATATCATTTCAATTTGGAATGCGGTCTAGGTGCTTTGCTTGAAAAATGCAGTAAACCTCATAGTTTTTTACATGGCCGCACCCAAACTCAGTGGAGAATCGGCTCATTGGGGGTAAGGGAAGCATTTCAGGCGTGGAAAAAAAAAAATTGGGTGCCGAACTTAAGCTTACACAGACGCTAAATCGGCACTAAATCGATCAACCATTAATGGACAAGGTCCGTAATCTTAGATCGGTCTGATACTTTAGACGGGACACAGTAAGCCCCGTCTAAAGTAATGTCTCCTCACTCCTAAGTTAAGATCTAGTCATCGGTGCAGAGAATCACCTGTCTGCTGTGAAGGGGAAGGGGGGATAGCAGTGCCTTTTCCTCTCCATTCTAGGCTGACACACAGCCAGCTGGTGTTGCTTTCTGCTGGGTCCTCCCTAGCTGACTGCAGGAGCAGCTAGAGGGACCTGCTGTGCAGCGCTGTACACAAAGTGTGCCAGGGCCGATTGTGACCCCAATGTTTTCGCTGAATTAACTATGTAAAATCCCACTGATCATGGTAGCAATTCACAATACTGCAGAGTTGTGAGGTTAAAGGAACATTAACAAAACCGTATCTATACTATCAGCCGTGTAGTTCTGCTCAATTAAGTTCAGTCAAGTTGAAATTTGAGGTGATTCGAACTTTTCTTCTAAATATGGAAGCTTTCTCTGGGACTGGTATGTCTTATTTTTGAGGATGGGCTTTATTAAAGCAACAAGAGGAAAGCGCTTAGGTCTTTTTTTCGTGGTAGGTCTTACTTACTGAAGCTGTGTGGCCACTTATATTCCCTGCATATATGGACTACCTGCACATGTCAATCGTAAAACGACATGACATTAACAGAAAGAGTTTGATTCTCTTTGTGTCGTCCACCCACAACATTATCATATCATGAGAGTCATCTCTTGTTAAACATCAGAAATATCAGTTAACTGGGCAAAGCCAGGACCGATTCCTGCCCATTCGACAGCCGATCAAATGCCGTGCTTGCTCCTGCAACCGATCGGGCGGTCGGGTCGGCAGGGAATCGGGTGCGCCAACGTCATATTGACCAAGAATCTGCCCGCATATCGGATGGCACAGTGATCCTACAGTGAACGGTATACAGATCCGATCCCATTAGTAATGGGGGCAACGCGATTCTCTGCAATGCGGCTCGTGCACGATGGAGTCATTACGCCCGCATGTTGGCTCGGCATCGACTGGAAACGTCCGTCTATGCCCATCTTAAGTATATGTAGACAAAAGGAGTAAACTGAGTGGGAATACAGGTTTCAAAATCAAATATACATAGATTCACACTCATACAACGAGTACCAATGTGTATAACATTTTGTGAGGGCAGATGTCCTAATAACCAGCATCTGTGTACCCCGGCATTAATCCTAAGATTGTCAAACTAAGAAAGGTACTAAATAGTTGCGCACAAGTGTCGCAGTTAGGGTAAGGCTCCACAGCATTGACTGTCAATGGGCAACAACCCACGCAGATTCCGTGTCCATTGATTTGCACTCATTTGAATCATGGGATGCCCACGGTGCAGTGGGACCACACAGAAAACTGCGGTTAACAACATATTTTTTTTCATGTGTCCGCCTGCACCGTAGGCAATCCGCGCCGTGAGTCTGGCTCACTGGGTTAATGAGTGGTTCAAGCTGTGGCTAAAATACCCTACCCGCGCTGCATGCGCTCCCAAAAAGCATCAGTGGAGCCTTAGCCTTAAAGTGATGTCAGGGGCCAGACGGGCCCTTGTAGATTATGGGACTTGGGCAAAGATCCATAGTAAACAATGGGTCGTATTAATAGGTGGGTGATGAGGTTGCGTGTGTTATGCGAATCGCTCTTTCTATAAGGGGGAGTGTAGCCCCCCTGTAACAGACAATAGTAACAAGATACGAGGTGGCACAACTATGCAACACGAGTAAAGTACTGTACATGCAAAGTAAACCAAATGATAAATACATAAAGGAGGCAGTTTTGCATGCTTAACAAGGATTGATCTCCTCAGGCCGTGTGCTTACCAGGAAGTGGTCGGCATCCAGCTATTCAAAAAACCAGCGGGCAACGGACCTGCAAGCAGAAGTGGGGGCTGTGTGCAATATGCCTCTGTCCCACCCCCGCAACTACTTCCTGCCTGATCCGATCAGAGCATCCAAAACGTGGTAAGCAAGATCATGGCCGACCACAGCTGTGGAGGTGGCCCCCATTGCAATGTATGGGCGCGATCCTGCCCTGTGATTATAATACGAGATCACCCAAGTCGAAACAAGCCCGAATGCCGGCGCAGATCATGAGAACAGAAAGAGCTGATGGAATCCGCAGCACAGAGCTACATAAGGAGGGATTAATTAGGAAAATGGTCTTTGTATATTGCCAATGCCCGCCACTTTGAGATAAATAATTGGGTTTTTGGGGTTACAGGTTTGGGCACTCAACTCAGCCTCTTAAAAGGGGTTCCCATCGAACTGCGCCTCTTGTCCTTGCTCCTTAGAATTGTCAAATGTGTAAAGCTGGGCAAAGACAGGGTCAGCACGCACGGCCGCTAGCTGCTTAAAATCGGTGAATCGGCCGGACACGCCTTCCAAATTATGGGATTTGGCCGGCATAATTGGATCAACACCATAAAAACGATCCTACATTCGGAAGATTAGCACATCAAACACCCGATTTTTCATCGGGCCTCTTGGTGGTAAACAAGCACAGTGTGGTCACGGCCGAAAAATCCTCTGCCTCTATGCCCAGCAAAAGCATTCAGCACGTATTTTAAGGTTTACCATCTCCACCTGCCGAAATCTTTATTAGTATATTTTTGAATTCATTTTAAAGATCAATGAAAAGATGAATGAAAGAATATTTTTAATTTAACCTCCTTAGTGTTCATGACGAGCCCATTTCTTCACACACTCCCACTGGATAGCTGGGCTCCCATGACAGACACATATCCCCGGAAGCTAACAGCACCCATTTCCGGGGTTCTCTGGGCTTCACTGATCGCGTCACGGTGACGCGGAAGGGGGCTTGGGTGAGCAGTGCCATAGCTTTCCATGTTAATTGGATGGGCCCAGGAATGACACTGGCTGTGTGGAGAGGGGAAGGGGAGGGCGGAAATGGCAGGCAGTGGTACTGTACATGCTGCCTTGCCTGTATCACACTGTTCAATAATAAAATTATTCCTCAAAAATACCACTTGTCTAATAATTCTGCACTCCCTGTATCTGCAATGTAATAAAGACTTAAACTTATATTAAATGGCATCTACCAAACATACACGTTTGAATGCGTCTCCTCAGTGCCAAGAATCAAAAAATACAAAAAACTAAACATTTCTGTAATACTCAAGGAAAAGGGAGGGAACTAACTTCCCTTAGGCTTCTTGACTAAAATGAATCATTCAGGGTTTCAACACATTGCAGCATGCTATACATCTACAGTGGCAGCATGCCAATGGAAGAAACACGGCAATGTTTTGCACTTTAGATGATTGCGGCCTGCACATGAGTGAGCTCTATTGTTTACTGATTTGAGGAAAGAAGTCAGGGACCTGGCTATACTAGCTGGCAAAGGTGCCTGTGTATAAAAAAAAATTACGCAACACAAAAATAAATCTTTTGGTAGGTTACATTAGTTAAAATAGATACATTTCAACTGTGTAATGCAGTGGTTAACTGGTGGGAGTGGAGGTATTCGGGGGGGGGGGGGGGGGGGGGGGGGGGGGGGGGGGGGGGGGGGGGGGGGGGGCGCAGTGAGGGTACTGAGGGAGGGACAGCAGGAAGCCAACCATGGAGGAACTAGCTGCAGGCAGTAAGTAGAGTGCATGTAATGTGTGTGTATATGTGTCTCTCTGTGTGTATTTTTCTGAATATTTATGTGAATGATTTAGGTTTTGCATGAGTGTAGTGTGTGTATGTTTTGATGTGAATGTTTAAGGTTTCTATATGATTGGAGTTGTATTTCAAATTAAGTTTGAGGACCATGTCACACTAGTACTTGTTCACGATACTGCACCAAAAACACAGCTAGTGTGAATCGGCCCTCAGACTTGTAGTGTAGTTTGAATGGGGGAGGGCTCGATATTGTTCTAGTATATTTCTATATCTAGAAAAGGGGGGCCCTGCAGGAAAAGTTTGGGAACCACGGGTGTAATGAATATTTAGTTTGTCTCAGGAATCCCACACACCTGTCTCTGGATTGCACTTTTCCCATAACTCATGCTAATCAATGCACGCTTATCACAAAGTAGAGTTAGGGCCATTATGCCCCCTCTATCATTGCAGAAAAAGTCTGGAGCTGCAAAACTTAACACAATTACACTTGTTTGCTCTGTGTTACTCCATAACGCACTGCTGCATGCATTTTATACAGGCAAGAATTTTACTTGTGTGAGAAGTATTAAGGCGGCCACCACATAAAGTGTGTACTATGCAACACGTTTGTTAGTGCCAACTCAAGCATTGCCAGTACATAATGCAGCACATATAGAGTGAAAGAGCCCAAAGGTGGTCTATAATAGGGTGGCCCTGTGACCATCCTCTTCCGATCTCCCAACGGTTCCTTCTCCCTGGCACACACAGCCTGTTTATTTCCTTCCATGGTAGTTGCAGCATGATCCCCTTATCCAGGAAGAGCTGCAGCTCAGGATTTCTGAGTTACCCACTTCCATTTTCATATAGGGCCATCTTTAAAGATCAGGTCAATCATACCCTCTTCCTTTTTTGTATGCAGCACAAGTCTGTGTGAGGACACCTGTGAGGCACATAGTGGATATTGTATGTATGTA
>CM070038.1:74783822-74795217 GCA_036250615.1 Ptychadena robeensis
TCCTTGTATTTAATTACATTTTGCTGCAGGTTAAAAGTAAACATGCTTCCCATAATTTTTACAACTTTACCTCCTTAGGAATGTCAAGAATATCTCAGAAGATGACCAGATATTCACAGATGTTGAACTGAGCACTTTAGAAAAGCTCATCAATGAGACCTCGGTAAGGGAAGATCAATTTAAGTGTATGTATGTGTCTCAATAGTTTTAAAATGCAGGTTTGCAGAGTTGTAATTTAGAGCAATGCATTTCTCTGAACTTTCCTCTGAAAGTCCCTTCTGAACTTCCTGTGGGAAATGGCACATCATCCCAATAGACTCGAATATGTTCCCCCTCTCCAGCTAAGCAAAATATAAAGTGCCAGGAGGCAGAAATTGGTTCCAGGACAGGGTTTAGAACTGAAACTGTAGCATGTGCATATGCAATAGCAGTGCCCATTCTCTGAACACACAGAGCCCCCATACACGTATAGATTGTGTGCCAGCGTTGTCTGTCGGGTTTGACAGACAGCATCTAGCTGGCTGTGGGAACAACACGAAGGGAGAGGGAAGGGAGCTGCTTGCACCTTCCCCCCCCCCCCCCCCCCCCCCCCCCCCCCCCCCCCCCCCCCCCACAGAAGCAGGCAGCCTGTGCAGACATGCTGTTTCCTCAGTCTGATGGATCTCGGATCCATGGGCTGTGTCCCCATCTTAAGTATCAGAGCGATCTAAGAATTATGGACATTACCGTAATGGTTAAAGCTGGGCATAGACGTGCCGATTCCTGCATGACCCAACCGCCGATCGGATGCCATGTGCATTCCCGCATCTGTTCGCGATTGGGTGCACCAACTTGCGAGATTGGGCTAAAATCAGCCGTCATGTCGGATCGCACAGTGATCCGACATGACTGATAATTTTGATCCGATTCCATTAGTTCGTCTGGGGATGGAAGTCCCCAGCTGAAGTAATAGGCAGCACACAAAGGGTGCCGGCCGATTCTTGGCACTAGCAGGCGGACGTGATAACATCATCACGTCCGCTAGATCGGGTCGGGAGTCGACGGGAAATCGTCCAGTCTATTCCCAGCTTTAGAACGATTTGGCTGCCGATTTAGGCTCTTTAAGCTTAAGATCGGCAGCTGAAAATCTAAGCATGTATGGGGGCCTTTATTTAGAGTCACATTTTACAATCTGGCACTAGCAACCTGAGCTCTCTTTGTTGTTGTGATTTCAAAAATGCTCGTGTATGATTACCCTCTAACCTAAAATTAGTTGTAAGGAAATTGGACAGGGTCTGTGTAAATGCACCCTAGTTTTCAAGAGCCATAAAGTAGACTTGACTTAAGGTACCCAACACACATTTATTTGCAAACGATTCCTCTATGATTGATCGCAGCATGCTTATACCGAAATGGACTAACAATCGTTCGCCAAATCAATGCACACCTGTTTGCCTGTTCTATTTCTGGCCAATACTTTGCATGGGGGATCAATACAAAGTAATGGTGATCGATTTACCAATGGTTGGGGATTTACAAACATGCCAGATCCGTTTGATCAACATGTTGATCGAGGGTTTAAGGTGGGCAGTGGCTACCTTTAGACTATAATCAATGATTGCCTGTGTTCCAGGAAACACTGACCATTGTGATAAAGGTTAATGTCAATTCTAAATGTAGTTATTTGCAGCTAAGTTGGTGTTCACTTTTAAAGCTTTTTGGTAGTTTTGCCTTAAGACCCCGAACACCTACCCATTCTTACTATTGATGCGTTCCTTTAGCCGCTTAAAAAACAAACCTATAAAATGTGTAGCAGCGGGCATGTTTAGCCTTTCTCCAAGAACTAGAGGGCTTTCTAGAGAAAATATTGCACTGTATGCTAGTGACTGTTGTATTTAAAATCTGGCAAGTGTTTTGGTTTTGTAATACTTGACAAAATCTTTTATATTTTAACAGGCGTGGAAGAAAGAAACTCTAGCAGAGCAATCAAAGTTGCCTGACACAGAAAAGCCTGTTTTATTGTCCAAGGATATTGAGCTGAAGCTTGGCGCTCTTGACAGGGAGGTTCAGTACTTATTGAACAAAGCCAAGTTTGCCAAACCTAAACCCAAACCAAAGCCAAAGAATAACACCACCAAAACGGAGAATGGAGAGAATGTAATTGACACCAAGGAAGAAGCCACTACTCCCAAAGCAGACAGCACAGATGGTAAGTAGATTTGTCATTTTATAGTGCATTGTAGTAGGCTTTGAAATCATGATAAATCTGTCAACTGCAATTGAACTTTTTCAGGAGAAAGAACTATTGGATAATTATGGTTACAGAGTAGGTCCGTTTAGCAGTTAATCATGATAATCTATTGGCCTTCTGGACCTAAACATTAGGGGACTAATTAATCCTATTTAGCAAGTGAGGAATTTTAACAATGTCTTCATTGGGTTGCGAATAAAAAAAAAAAAAAAAGGAAGGAACTGTCCCAGTGAAAAAGTTGTTTTGGTTCTACAAATGGCACTTTTTTTTTTTTTTACAGCAATGTGGGAGCTGCAAATTACCTAGAGACTTCTTTATGGCATTTCCTTCCTTTCCTCTACTTTTGATGCAAAGCCAAAGACTGAAAAACTTTACATCAAGTAACTGTTTAGGGTTTGCATTTAAGCATCTTCTCTATTTAATTTTTTTCAGAAAAAGTTAATGACGCAGAGCCGGCTAAAGCGCCTCCTGTGGAAGATGAGAAGATTCTAGAGCTAGCAGGTTCAGAAACAGGTACAAAAGACCTTGGACTGACTGCATATTCAAATGACGACATCAAAAGCCCGAACTGCAGTGTTTATAGTCCAATTTAAGGTTTAATGAATGAGTAAAAATGAAGGAATAACCAACACAGGGTAAAGTGAAGGTGTCTGCTGTCCCTTGGAGGGAAGCTGCTATCACTGCTTCCCCCCCATAAGACCTTGTTAATGCCTTGCATTGCCTGTTTTTTTTTTTTATTATTTGTGAATGCCTTGTTGCCCTCATAGGGAATGTTTCATAATGTCATGCCATTGCTTATTAGGAATGTTGAAATATTCCTTGCTATAAAAGTCTAATAGCAAAACAGGGATTTGGCAAGAGCAGAATCTAGTGGGGTGGCTAGCCCAAGTTTTGTAGGGACATATGTATGTGGATAAAAAAGGATTTTAATGGGTAGGAATGAGAGTTAAACAACCTCACAAAATCTCCATACAGTTAACCATCAAAGATGGCCATGCACCATAGGTGCCAAACGCAACTTCAACACAAATATCAAAGATCATATACATATAAAGCATTGTCCATCTTAAAGCATAGGTAGAGGACTTTTCACAGCTAGTCCCCATATGTAGGTTTCCCTTGATTCATTTCGGCCATTATTGGCCTCTTCAGGAAGGAATGGGCCCCAGATCTTATAATTGTAGAAGTTAAGTGGTCTTCAAGTCTATGGTGCATTTGTACAGAGATAAATATAGATATAAACTGCACAGGTCACAGAGCCACATAAAAAACAATGTCCCATATAGTAAATGTAAAGGTAAATCCATGTGGATTACAACCCAGCATTCAAACACATACAACAAAGGTAAAAAGGTCTCATTGCTCCATGTCAATGCATTATGCATGGGACATACTTAGCAAGGACCCCATGTGTTTTATGTTGGCACCGAGCACTTCCAGTTCAGGTAATATTAAATAAACATCGGTGAAAGCAAACATGATCTTGTGTCCCAACTGGGCAATAACTATAAAGGTAAATAAAGTAAGACATAAGATGAGTTAAGGAATATTAACTGCATGGAGATTTTGTGAGGTTGTTTAACTCTCATTCCTACCCATTAAAGTCTTTTTTTTCCCCATACATATGAACTTACAATACTTTCTTTCCATGTTAAAATCCCCTGGGCCTAGCCACCCCACTAGATTCTGCTTTTGCTGAATCCCTGTTTTGCTATTAGATTTAATTAGGGGATGTGTGGCAGCTATTCAAACAGATGTCTTAAGCCAGCCATAGAGGTCCTGATCTATGGCCGACTTTTAGCAGACTCTGAGGAGTCGGCTACAGAGAGGACAGGAATCCCGTGTGTTCCACTAACGCACGCGATTCCTGTAAGACTGCAGCCAATTAACTCGGAGGGGGAGGAGACTCTCCCTCCAAGTTACCATCCTGCAGCACAGTCTGGCAGAAAAAGAACCAGCAGGACAGATCTGTGTGCGATCCGACCTGCCGGCTTTTTTTCTACAAAACTCAAGGTGGGCTCCCTCATAGTTGCGGCCGACCAAACTTTATGTGCTCGGCGGGAGCGAGTTGGTCGGCTGCAACTATGCCCGGGAATCGGCCAGTCTATGGGGGGGCTTTACAGTTTATCCCTCCCTGCCCGACACCATTGTATGAACATATTATAAAAGTCTGTTGATAAGCTTGTACATGGGCGCTTGCACACAGAGGAGAGGTAGCATTGTATGTGTGCTTGTCTTACATGCTAAGTAAGCAGTGGCTACACTGGATGCCCAGGATGACCAGTGGAGGGGTAATGTAGCAGGTTGCGATTGTTAGCCTTGTGAGTAGGAAAAGGTGCTGTTTTTTATTTTATTGATTTACATTTTATTAGTTCAGTTAGAACTTTAATCTTGACAGATTTGTGGCTGAATTTTGCATATGCACTTTATTCCTTCGTTTTTGTGTTTGGATAGGACCTTTTACATTTTAACGTTGTATAAATAAAACTTGCCCTTCTAATCCATGCATTGACCAACAACCTTATTTAATTGCTGGGAAAGTCCCTGAGGTCAGTCACCTCATGTAGGTATAGACTGGTTTTGCCAAACTGTGTGTTTTTTTTTTTTCTGTTTTTTTTTCTTCTTTAATCTTGACAGCTTTCTCACATCTTATTTTTGTTTACTTTGACAGAGTCCCAAACAGAGCAACCCTCAGAAGAAAAGCCGAAGACTGAATTATAATTGTATTACCTTCTCATCCATTGATGGCACTCATATTTATTGACATTACTTTTTTTGTAATGGACCCCGACTGTTCCATACCAACTGAACTGTTCTGTTTTTACGTTATATTTTTCTCTCAAAACGGAAAACAAGATGTAAATATCTGTCCTGCCAGAGCACCTTTAGGGGTGTGTTTTGTGTGTATGTGTGCGCTCTATTTAACTGTGAATGTATACAGGGTTCTGGACATCCTCACCGAAGAACTGGCAGAACCACCGCCACACTGATCATTCTACCTAAATTCCCTTTCTGTAAAGCCATTTTCATGAAATTAATTTATTTTAGTTTCCAGTACCCGATGCTCTAGGATGGTGGGCTCAATCTCAGTACACGTTTACCAGTACAAGAAGTGTTAGAGGCAATAATCCACTCTTGAAATAAAGAAACTTTTTCATGATGGATTTTCTTTAAATGATTACTGTAATTGTAAGCTACTTACTGATGTCAAATACTGGACATAGAGTACCCTTTAGAACTCTGAAAACATTACTTCTAGAAAAAGATAATGGTTTTTTTTTCTCTATTTGTCCCAGATGAAACAGTGGGGTTTTATACATTATGTCCTCATGCTGAAACTTCAGGCAAACCATATAATGTTGTAACACACATGTATAAATTATCAGATTTGTAGTCAATTCACACAGACATGTTCTATACAACTCTGCTGCACCGCATAGCCAGTGACCTGAAACCATTACTTTTTCAGTTTAACATGTCTTCCCCAGAGAAAGTGAAGATAATTCTATTGGAAGTAAACTCTAAAAAGCTGCCATTTTATCCTATATATAGACATGAGGGTACCTGGGTGCTGCACAAGTGACCCGCTCAGCACAAACCATTTGATAGCATAGTAGATCCATGCAGACCTTACATAGGCACTTTGGCATATCTGGAAGTTTACACCAGAGGCATGCCTCAAATTCAACTGGTTTGGCAACCTATTTAATTTGTGTGTGATTGCAAATGAACTCGCCAGCTGAAATGGCAAACCTTGATGCCTCAATGCAGTGTGGCAGACTAATGTATTATGGTCTGTTAAAAAGAAATCTATCTATTGACAAGAAAATGGTTCCCATGTTTGTATTTTTGTAACTGCCTGGCATTCCACTTAAATAAAAAAATAAAAAGTTTGCTTCTCAACTAAAGATAAAAGGTGAGAGGAGACCTAGTCCCTTTAAATTATATATATAAAGTATAACAATATACATGGTAACAACATGTTGTTCTCTGCTTGCAATTAACTTTCTTAGCAGAATTATTTTCTAGGCCTTTCCTAAACATTCTGCCACAATGTTGCACCTGGTTCCAAAAATGCACTAGCTTGCATAAGATGTGATTGGAGTGTAACCCATGTAATACCCTCCTATAGATCAAATAAGTTTTAGCCCATACATTTTGGAATTTCTTCGTACTTTAGAATCTTCTCTACAAACAATTTTCAAGTGTGACAGCCAGTTTAACGCCACTCATGTAGGCATGAGGCTTGAGTCACAAAGCTGAAACAGGTGTCCATTTTTGTCCGCTAAAGTTTGAGAACTATGGTTCAAATACAAAATTTTTCCCTGTGTAGGTTTTGAATATTGAGCTTTCTCATGCCCCCCATACAATTTAAGATCGATCCATACAATCTCCATTAGATCTACCAACAACTGTGTAGTATAGTGACCTCCCTGATAGAATTCATAGTGATTGGAAGGATTAGAAAGGTCCTCATATTACATGGTTTTGGTAGAACAAAATTTGATTGTACAGAAATTGTATGAAAAGATTGTAAGGTGTATGGGGGTCTTTATGTATTTACAAAATTGTTTGTGAATATTGACAAATAAGTCTTTAGAGTTGGAAAATATTGTTGCCCTATCTATCGTAGAATTATTTTATGTCAAATAGATAATTGGTAGTGCACTAGTTTATTCTTAAATGTTAACTGTTCCTGTGCACTTTACAGTCATTTTATCTATAAAGCTGCAAATCGTTGCAGGCAATTTTGTTCTCAATTCAAAATTTTTCAAAAGTTTTATCAACAGTTCATGTAGAATAGTTATTTTTTGCTAAAGAGAAGCAACATAGTTGTACAATAACTCTTCTTTAATAGTGAAGGTGGAACCTAGAATACAGGTACATTTATCTAGGTGTAAATAGGTTAACATTCTTGTTTATAATTATGCATTCTTAAAGAGAATCCCTTTACTTGGAATGTATACCCAGTGTCTTTTTTCCTACATAGCTCAAACCTAAAAGGTTGCTTATAAAAATATAGCAAAGTGTTTCTGAAGTTTTCAGGATGATCACAGATATATCAAGTTTAATAGTTCATGTTAGCTGAATTGCGATTATATGGTTGGTGATGGATGCAAGGCACAAGGGATGCTGTAAGGTTTAAAGGACATGTGTCACATGAACATGTGTCATTGTGGGTCTGTTACTATTTTTAAAGGTGAAGATTGAGGTTTGTGTGCATTTTATTTAAACTACACAACTTGGTGTCCAAGGTTTTGTGACTCTTCTATAGTGAGCCCTGATGTCTTAGTCATCAGATAAAATGCAATGTGATTCTAACAAAAAAAATACCTTCATGCTATAGTTATGTGCTTATATTGACTTGGAAATGGTTCCAATATGCAATTATGATACCGAGAGAATAAAGTATGTTGGGTAGCTTGGGGTACAGACTGCATCGGTGGCTGTGTAAGACTTATCTCTTAGCCTGTAGACTTTTGTTTTTCTATTTTGTTCTTTGGTGTTTTCTTTGGTTTGTTTAGCGGTTATATTTTATCTTTTTGACGTGTCAAAGGTTATGCACTTATCAACGTAAATAATACATTTCAAATGAACCACTAATTATAAATGACAGATTATTTTATTCCAATCATTATAATGTATTACCTATTTACTATGTTTCGAAAACCAAGCTGGAGCTTGAAGATGATAAATAAAATGCAAATAATTCAATGCTGGCATGCAGACTGGAGCAACTTGAAGCCAAACCATTCCTTTTTTGGCATCTACAGAGCTTGATCGGATAATTTTAGAGTCAGGGCAGCCTAAATTCAGTTGGCTCCAAAGAATAGTGTTGGTTGTTCACTTGGTCTTCTTTGCCCTAAAATGTCAATTATTGTAGAATAGTGGACTACAAAGCAAAGTACAAGAACACTTTAAGGCTATGCTCCCACTTAATCGCCTGCGGAGTTGCCGGCGGGCGATCGCCAGCTCATTGACCAGGCGATTTTTCAGTCGATAAAAAAAAAAAGATAAAAAAATCGCCTCCATAGAGAATGAATGGCCACGATCGCTTCCACACATGATCGCAATTTGTCTCTATTCAGGTCTATGGGCGCGATTGTGACTGCCGGCGGTCAGAACACAGGGAGCCACGATTTCATTGCGGCCCCGCCTGCGATCCTATCAATGGGGACAAGCCCATTCAAACTAGTGTAGACGATTGCCGGGTGATTAAAAATTGCTAGTGCAGTTGTAGTTTAAACTTTTAGCAGGCCTTGACAAAGGTACAGTGGTCAATCTGTGTGCCAGATGGAGTAAGTGGGTTATATTATATAATGGTCTGCGGTATGTGCTTGCTTGAGTAAGCAATACATTCTTAAAATTTTTTTATCTGTTACATGATAGAGGAGTCATATGGAGGTGCCTTTATTCTGCTCCTTATGTCTACAATCATGCTTTGGACCTTATAATTTACATATTTTTTAAATCCATTAATAATGTACAAAACAATGGTACTATATAGTCATGATGTTGTAAGAAGGGGTCTGCTTCTTTATCGCAATAATCTCTAAAGCCAGGGTTCCATGACATCACTACCATAGACTCTGCTTGCCAATACCATATTCCTATAGAGTCCACCATGTTGACTTCCACTGTTTTTGCTCTACAAAAATAATCATACACAAGAAGTCTTGGGCTTAAATAAGTAATTGTAAAAAATGTTAGTAATGTTAGCTTTGTAAATTCAGCCTACTTGTGGTTAACTTAAAAATATTGTGCATTTGCTATAGTTATTGCTAACAGATACTACCAACATTTGCTTACTTAAGGGTAAACGTGTTACTAGAAGTTAGAAATTTAATGTGCACCACATTTAGTGAACATTTTTTGGGGATTGGGATATCCAGCTTCTTCAATATGGGGGTTTCAAGGCATTTAACAGGTGGTATTCTTCTAAATAAAGTATGGGTCTGCCTTTTCTGCTACGGGACACTTGCATTGCTTTCTTTTCTATGTTTCATTTGTGATTTGAAAACGGTTTGTTCTGCTGCTTTAATATTTACAACTGAAATCTATATAGTGCCTATGCTGGGTCTACCTCCTATTTAGTCCATAGTACTGGGGTTGTTTACTAAATATGGATTGAATATGCTGATTTTCTTTTTAGATGGGGAATTAAAGGGTTGAAAATTCTTAAAAATGACACATGTTTAGTCAGAGAATTATAAAATGCTTACTTGGTGTAACAGGATTCAGTATTTGCATCAAAACAGAAATGTCTTTATTTGCTTTTACTGATATAAAGATTAATGTTTTCACAGTTGGAACATCATAAAGTACTCTGTATATAATTGTAGAGAAAGGCCCTGGCTAATTGTTTCTCTTTCCTTGTCTATTGTTGGTTTTCAGTTTGTCAGATTCTAGGAAAAATAAAATGCATTATATTTCTGAAATTGAGTATATATTTGTGTATAGTTTTGGTTTGGTCACTTACCTGCCCAATGTTTTGTCTACACAACATGTGGAAGACTTGGCCAATCGTTTTCACAGGGCTATGATGTTCCTGTCTACACAGGTGTATCATAGCCTTTGACGCATAGCATAAATAACATAAAGTAAGGGCTTGTTTCCATTATACGTCGGGACCCCTACACTAAGCGTATACGCTTAGCAGGGGTCTCGACGTATCCCATAGACTCAGCCTGCTGGCGGATGGTCTGTTTACACATCCGCCAGTGTAAAGGCTGAACGTACTCGACTACGTTCAGCCTTACACCGGCAGATCGGCTCAGCGCAATGAAGACAGACCCGTCCGCCGAGCAGGTAAGTCTATCTGTTACGTTGGGACCTCCCGCTAAGTGTGTACGCTTAGTGGAGGGGTCCCAACGCAATGGCAACAAAGCATAAGTCTGTTTTTTTCAGTAGTGTAGTGTGCATGGCATGCCCTTAGGTTAATGGAGGGCTTGTTATCTCCACATTACAATAACTACAAGGGCACACAACAAGGCTTAGCCACCAATTGGGCATCATTAACATCTAATGCTAAGGCATCAATTATGGTGAAGAAAAACTGTTTAGTCTTGGTATCCATGATACCTAATAGAAGCATAGCCTTGGGGTTAGTATGTTGGTGTAAGAAAACTAAAATCTGTACATCGAATTCGCATAAAAAGAAAATGCATTTCCTATATTAAGATTAGTAGCCTTACTTTACTGGTAAGGTCCCAGACAAGCAGCAACGACCGCACTTAACAAATGAGACATTTGTGTTCAGGTGGTCAGATGTAAATCGCTCCGACCTCCCCTATTCTTCTGCTTTAGGTGGACATCCTGAATTCAAGTGTGAAATTAAACATGCCATGTTTACATTGCCCCTCTAGTTGTGGTTATTGGATAGTTTAGAGCTGCAAGTGAGTGCCTCTTAGCCAACCATATGACCATAGCCTACATCTTGGGCAAGATGCAAATGGCATCTTGGCAAGATTGTGAGGGTAAGGCCCACCCATACACCTTACAATCTTACCATATGAGTTCTGTACGATCAAATTTTGTTCTACCAAAACCATGTAATATGTGGACCTTTCTAAACCTTCCAATCACTATGTATCTGGGAGGAACTGGCACTACATAGTTGTTGAGAGATCTAAAGGAAATTTTATGGAGTGAGCTTAATGAATCTATTGCATGAAGAGGCATTGTTCAGTTGTGTTTCTTTTATCATACTGTTTAGTCAGTGTGCAAACAGTGAAATGCATGACATTGGACTGAATCCAAATGTATCTGCAGGGCCATGTGACAAGAAAATGTAATGAAGTATTGTGTGTTGGGAGCCTGCCTCTTCTGAACCAAAACACAACTGCCATGGTTTGATAGGCGTTGAACTTCGAAGTGAAGGCAAAGCAGCAAAATGTATTCCAGGGGACTGACTGAGGACTGTGTTGCAATCTCTAGCCAAAAGTTGCCTGCTTTTGAGGAATCAAAATACAAACTTATTGTAGCTCAACACTCCCTGTGTGTTCTTTCATAGTTTGAAATCTTCAATACTAATCTGCAAAGTACAAATCTGGAAGACCCATGGAATGAGAATGTGTCTAAAGCCCCCCATACACCACATACAATTAAGCTAGCCACACATGGTACAATCAACATCCAATCAATCATCAATTCGATCGAAGTTTC
>CM070038.1:74800716-74819979 GCA_036250615.1 Ptychadena robeensis
CAGGGGGAGAGCCGACAGGTTATGTGTTCTCGGTTCACAGTAGAGTCTGGTTCTGGACTCCTTGGGCCAGAACACATACCCGTACTTTGGACAGGAAAGCTGTTCCCCATCCAAAATATTTAAACCGACCTAAGAACTACGGACATGTCTGTAATGGCTAAGATCGATTTGGCGGCCCATTTTAGCACTTTAAGCTTTTTATTTCCTCCCGATTTTTCGGCCAATCGACCGCCGTGAGCTGCTGAAAAATGGGGAGGAAATCTAAGCATGTATGGGGGTCTTGAGTCTACATTACACTCAGCAACATGGATGTATTCGTGTTACAGGTCTGTGACAGCTGGTCAGCGGTATGACTTTCCTATGTTTAGGGCGCCATTGTAACCCGGTATTAACACCCTACAAAATAAATTGTGTCCATTGAAAATCAACACGTCATTGGCCACAACAGCCAGCAGCGAGGCCTTGCATTATTATTGGCGTAAATCAATGTGGGCTATGACTGCGTCTGTTCTGCCTCAAAAAAAGCGCAGTGTAGACAAGGCATCTGGATGTAAAGTGACGCAATTGCTATTTTAAGAGTCTAAAATGACACCCCTACCCCTGCAAAGAGAGCAATAAATACTGACCCCACTGCCTCTCAAGCCAGACTGCTCCTTGGAAAGAGCCATGGAGGAATGTCTCCTTGTGGAAGTTAGCTGAAGAATCCTCAGCATCTGTTACACTTCTACAAGTGTCATATAACGGATCCCCTCCCTGGCTCACATAAGAGGATTTGTTTTCTTGTGAAGGTTTGTGCAGATTTTTCATGATCTAGGCTTTAGGGCCCTTTTACTCTACATGCCCTTTTTAAAGGCAATCTATTTTTTTAAAGGTATGGGTATATGCATATATCCAAAAATGCATGCGTTTTACACATTTGCAAAGCATGAAAAATTTATGCTGCGTTCAGTCTGAATTATAACATTGGTCTTCCATGATAAAACGCGGTATTGTAAAAACGCACAAGTTAAACAAACCTGTGAGTGTTTAAAAATGCAACGCAACATATATAGTGTGAATGGGCCCTAAAAGAAGAACTCCATGCGTGCTGGTGATGATTTTTTTCAAGTAAGCACAAGTTACATATTTGCATATTATGACACCGATTTGCAAATGATTCCCTCCAGTTGTGTTATCCCTGATCTTTCACCATCATTGGGGCTTTCCCCAGGTTGGAATCTTCTTGATTGGCAAGTATAAGGTAACTCACATGGAGTGGAGTAAAGTTATGTTTCCACATCCGTCAGGACTCCCTACACTAAGCTCCCGCGCTTGGCGGGAGGTCCCGATGGAGCACATACACCTTACCTGCTCGGCAGATGCTGTGTTCTCACGGCTCTGAGCCATTCCGCTGATGCAGGGGTTAACATAGTTGAGTACATTAATCCCTGCATCGGCGGATGTCTGAACACAATATCCACCGGCCAGCTTAAGTGTATGTCAGTGTTCTCCCCAGAGCAGATTGGCCGGACGGCCCGCCCGGGAGATTTTAGTCCCCGCCCGGCACACAAGTCCTCCGCGGCGAGCAGCCTGACAGGCGGCGCCTCCCATTCTTCAGGAGCGCGCCACAGCCACTGAAAGACTCCGGCCCGCGGCACACTACCGGAGCCGCGGGCCGGAGTCTTTCAGTGGCTACGGCGCGCTCCTGAAGAATGGGGAGGCGCCGCCTGTCAGAGGACTTGTGTGCTGCCGCTGGCCGGCAGCCTATCAGAGAGGCCGCCAGACCGGTGCAGGCAGCGCGATGACGTCATCGCGCCGCCCGGCTGAAAAAAAATTCTGGGGAGAACACTGTATGTGATCCGTCGGGATCACATCGTGCTTAACGTAGGGGTCCCGATGGATCACTCAGTACTGTGAAACCCCCCCCTCTAAGGCCTTGTCTCCACTGCACCGAAAGATGCTGTAGATAAATTCCTATGGGCTATGACATGCCTGTATACACAGTTGCATCATTGCCTGACTGTATTACTCAAACGCGTCCATTGAAAATCAATGCAGAGACATGTACAATAGGTGCCCCTTGTATGGTACGCATCATGCCCATAGGTTTTAAATAGGCGGGTTATGGATAAAATGCCCTGGTGTGTTCATCACCATGTTATTGTACGTGGTGATTAACACATCCTAAACAAGGGCACAATGTGACAGAGACTCCCATTAGTCATCATGAAAGCTTCACTGTATAGTAGATCCTAAAGCTTGGCATACACGTACCAATTCCTGCATGATCCAATCCCCGATCGGATGCCGTGCGCGCTCCCACATCCCCTTAAGGATCGGATCGTGCAGGAATTGGAGGCTGCAACTGACATGGATTGGGCTGAAATCAGCCGTCCTGTCGGATCACACAGTTATCCCACAGGATGGTAAATTTAAGCCCAATCCCATTAGTTTGGCTGGGGACAGCTGCCCCCAGCCAAACTAATGAGCTGCAGATGAAGAGTGCCGTCCAATTCTCGGCACTAGCGGGCGGGCGTGATGACGTCATCACGCCGCTCCTAGTGCAAAGAATCACATAAGGAATAGACGGTACATCGCACCATCTATTCCCAGCTTTAGGCCTAGTCTCTACTGTGTCAAATGACAGATGTTTGACAGTTGTCAATTTTAAAATGAATTTTTATATACGTTCCTGCAGCTTTGCACTTAAAAGTAACACGTATGCTTTATTCTAGGCTAGGCTTGTTTTGTAATTGTGTTGCATATATTCATATGCTGCCTTGTAACAACAGAGGGTTAATTTGCGGTCACATTTGTACTGATGCTATTTGAGAAAGGCTGTCTGTCAGCCCCCAGAGCTGAAACCCTCAGCATGTTTTATATTTAGCACCTACCATACAAGTGTTGCATTATATTCTAGCTCGCGCCAGATACATATTAAGAGCAAATACAGTACTCCTGCTCAAAATAATTACATTAAAATTATACTAAATTACCTATGGCTCACGTAGTGCATTTCTTTCATGAAGAACATTGCCATGTTATAAATTAGTTTACAAACCAAGTACAACTCTGCTTGGCTGAGTCCAGATACTGTACACCAGTGATTCTTAACCTGTGTGTCCGGACCCCCTTGGGGGTCAAACGACCATTTCACAGGGGTCGCCAAATTCACTGAAAGCATCAGAGCTACTGTTTACAAACAGCAGCACTAATGCTCACACGTGTGGTGCGAAGTTTGGGAGACACAAACCACCCTTTGCAATCAATCCTTTGATCCCCCATCCAAAGGTATGGCGACTGAACAGGGATTTACCAACATGACAAATACCTGTTCGTTTGACATTTTCTTTGAGAGGGATCGATTGCTTCAGCTGGGCAGCGTTCAATTCCCAAATGATTATTCGCCGAATGGGAATTGTACGTTAAATCAAACTGTGTATGGCCAGCTTTACACAAGCTGGACTGGAGATGCTGCAAGGAAGGAGGTGCTGCAGGGTAGGAGGAACCCCACAACAGTGATATATTTTGCCTGATTTGCAGGGGACGTGTCAGCAAGTATCAATGTGATGGGTGCTCCTTGGCCGCCCATCCCTGTTTGTTTTTCTCCTGTGTCATTCTACTTTGGTACGTAGAGAGTGGGAAATAGGGTTGCTTTTGTTTTATGTATTTTCTGTTTATTACATGGGGCTGCATAGGGAGCTATGGGTCCACCAACGTGCTTCGATTGCCAAACGATCGACCAAAAAAAAACAATATGTCAGATTAATGTCTAATCCAAATTTTTGGCCGATCCTGATTTTGTTTGGCTGATCATTCAGGGTGGGCAGCACTCAATTGATTGCCATGAACGCGCAAGGTGATCGACCGGGCAAAAATGGGATCCGTGATATCCTTACCAGGAAGTTGCAGGTACATTCCAGGTTCTTGTCTTTGAAGACTTTTCATGGATTATGTACAATGCCTATACAAAGTGAGCAGCTTCTTGGATAGTTTTATGTACTATTAATCTTTGGATTTCGTTATATATCGATGACAAAAACTTCAATTTAATTCAACTTAACATCAAACAATAGACACAAAAATTAGGAGTTTGTATAGAAGTTTCAGTTCACTGGCCACACTCAGGTTTTATGTCCATTTCTTGGAAAGGTTAGAAGCCATTAGATGGGCATTTTAGTGTTTCCTACTAAAACTGCATACAAGTGATTTGTTGGTTGTAAGGAAAGTTTTTCAATACTCCTATATTACACATAGTGTTCCCCCAAGGTTAAACAGTACTGTCATGTTTGTGTCTTGCTGTCCTTAAAGTGTTGTGGTGAGCTGTGGATCTGGTTTGACCTGCCCATGTGGCCTTGCACACAGTTAGGAGTTATCACCTATGTAAATTCTGTTTTGTTCTCTTGTACGCACAAACTGTTGTGTTTTCCAGAATCACAAACATCTTGTGGAATTTGCAGATTTTACAGATTTGCCTCAAGCTCTAAACTTTGAACCAACTACACTTTCAACAGGCATATCAATAGTTTCGGGTAAAGGGCTGCGCAAAAACAAAAGGCTGGTAGTAATACAGAACAGGAACATGTACTCAGTAAATCTACAAAAGAGAAGTCTTCAAGAACGTTAATAATTCTACACCGCAGAAGGTACTTTTTTTTACAGTTAACGTTTAAAACGCCCCAAAAAAAAATTGTGGACTTTTTTTTAATAACAATAGGCAGATGTATGCAAATCTCTGGGTTAAACAATAGATGTTACAGATATTTAAAGTAGAGGAAATAAGATGCCAAAAATTTGACATAAGCATACAGATGGTATAAAGACTATGGGTCCCCATACAGTTTTAGATTTCTCTGTCAGATTTCCTTTAGATCTCCTTTTGTTTTACCAAAACCATGTAATATGGGGACTTTCTAAACCATCAAGTCTACCTGTGTTCAATCCCAGAGGACCCTATACTACATAAGGCTGCTATACACACCCCGATGGGTGCAGGCAGACCAGTCCCGATCTGCACCGGGATGCAAACGTGATGACGTCGTCACGTTTGCACCCTGGTGCATTATGGGGCCCCTTCAGTCGGCCGGCACCCTTTGTGTGCCGGCCATTAGCTTCAATGAAGACCCTCGGCTTCCATCAGCCAGAGATTATCGGACATGTCCGTTCTCTGGCCGGCCGAGCAATGGGCACATGCCGATTAGCGGCCGATTTTTAACCTGACCGACGGCACGAACGCGCACGCCCGTCGGTCAGGTTAAAAATCGGCCACTTATCGGCATGTGTATGGCTCGCAATAGTTGTTGGTAGATCTAAAGGATATCTGACAGAGAGATCTAAAGGTGTATGGTGGGCTTATGGATGAGCTAATCAAACTCTGCAGCTCCTTTGCTGGATTTGCTCAGCCTGCTTGTAATTTGCATGCTAATGACAGAACTTTCACATCTTGGTGATCATCAAAGGAGCATTCTCACAGGTGAAAGCATCTACCCACCTCTGTGTTCAGACTCCTGCACATAGTGTGGTTTTAAAACACCCCAATGTAATCCATATTGGGCATACGGTAAGTGACCGGGGACACCTCATGTCGAGTCTTTACTTGTAATAACTATGTTATAAAACTATGATTATCCAATTAGGGAGGATCCTAAGGATATGTCCCCACTAAAGCAATCTTTTTCCTTGATTCTTTTCCCCTTGCAAAAGGGTGTATAGGTGGGACAAGAAATCTTGCCTCACCCTGACTGATCGTGCCCATAGAAAGTGAATAGGCTCGTCTAAAAAACAATTATTTATGTCCATGGGGGTGATCGACCATGGCCTCCTGCGGGACACAATTAGGAATACGGTAAGCAGTGGGGATGAGCCCCATCAAATCCATGGGCACAATCAAAATCGGGAAAAGTCGTAAAAGTGGGGACAAGCCCTAAAGGACACAGCTGTTGTTAAATCTAAAGAGTTGTGCAGAATTGTACGGAGAGATTTAAAGGTTGTAATGAGTTTCATTCATTATGGTTATCAGTTTACATTAATCAAAATGTATTCTGTAACTGATTGTTTTATTGGATTGTTAATCAGATTGGGAGTTGAAATTGACCCATGTGAAATAACTTTACTCCCCACTAGTTGGGTGGGGGTGAATAGTTTAAACCGATAACCTTGAAGGGGTAGATGTCATTTTCTCCCTTTTTAATGATTTTGAAATGGTTCATGTTCCAGTAGCAACATAACATGTTGGATTATTTCCCTTTTAAATCTTGAACATTTAAACCCTGAAAATAGTTGTTGGATTCAGTTTTAAATACTAGGTTCTTATTACACCTCAGTTCACAGTTTGTGTATTCATGAATGGTCTTTGCCCTTGTGCTTTGTTGTGCCATACATAAGGAAAACATGTGTTTCAATAGTTTGTCACTTGGAACATTAGATTCCTGCACTGTGCTTCAATCTCCTTTCTTTCTGTCCCTGCAGGGTAATGTACGTGACACCTCTGGGTTAATCATTCTCCCTGAAGTATTTTTGCTGCCAGCCTCATAGAAAACAGGGAGCAAACTCACTACTCAGCAGAAAAGCCGAAAGAGATTTACAGGACCCTGTCCCCTCCTCTGACTTTCTCTACTTCCAGCTCAGCAGGCTTGTTCTGTGCTCTGTATTCTCACTGGAAGATCCATATATATGAGCTGTGCTGACATTTGTGTCTACAGGCTGAGCACCAGAAGAACTTCTCCCCTCCACTTCTAAATGATTCCCTGGATTTAAGCTGCAAAATTCCACGTGGAAACAATGGGGCAGCAGGGGCAGGGATATGGCTACTACAGGACAATCATCTTTAGTGCCATGTTTATGGGATATACTTTGTATTATTTTAACCGTAAGACATTCTCTTTTGTCATGCCATCTGTCATGCAAGAAATCAAGCTCGACAAGGATGATTTGGGTGAGTTGTTTCTGGTCATCTCTCATGCAACATAAGCTTTTCATAAGTGTACTTCAAATAATATACATGTTTTCATATCTAATAGGTAGATTTTATGATGTTGCTTTATTTTCTTTCTACACGCCCTATGCTAATTTTGTAAAGTTTGTGTAATGTGTATCTAGCATTGCAGATTTGTATAATTAAACAATGCGTGCTGCACAGATATTTGAACCTGCAGCCAGTGATCTGAATTTTGGCATACAAAGCTTTCGGCTGACTTTGGTATGTCTGACAGTAACAAGTCCGTTCATTTAAATTAGTGCAACAAACCAATGAATGAAATGCATCTGGTCATTTACTGCAGTATGATAAATGTAGCACTCTAATAAAACATCAAATGTAACTTGAATCTCTAAAGCTGGGCATAAACAGGAAGATTTCCCTGCCGAGCCGACCTAGCGGGCGTAATTATGTCATCACGCACAGCTGCCAGTGCCAAAAATAGGCTGGCACCCTTTGTGTGCCACTCATTACTTCGACTGGTGGCCGCCGTCCCCATCCGAACTAATGGGATCGGATCATATTATCCGTCATGACGGAAAATTTTAGTTCAATCTGGCAAGTTGGCGTTCCCCATCGGATGCAGGAATGCGCACGGCATCCCATCGGCGGTTGGGCAGGAATCGGCCCATCTATGCCCAGCTTTATGAATACAGACATTCTTGATCAATGTTAAATGAACAGGAATTGGATCTTTAATATGTCAATAAAATGCAGACAATCTGAATGCTCCCAGCCATTTGTTTATGCAACTTGCAGCTAGTTTTTAAGTAGCACCCCTCGCATTATAATCAATAGTGCTCTTAATATGTATACAGTGGGATCCAGCTAATCAGGGTGATATTTATTATGTGCAATTCCTGTGCATCTGTTGCATAACATTTCCATTGTTTATCAATGGGCACGTTAAGTGACTGCCATGTTTCAGTGTGATGCCGATGGACCCACAATGCATGTCATGTAAATGCGACTTGAACACAACACTGGTAATGACATGCCAGTGTAGCTGGTAGGTTTTTGGACTACTCTGTTTTCAGTGAGCGCAGGAAATAAAACATAGTGTAGACAAGCCCTAAGGCTATGTTTCTACACGTTTGGCAGTCCGCCAAGGTTCCTCCACCAACGCAGCTATGATGCATTAGGGCATGTGTTAAGGCATGCACGGTGAAGTCTTTTTTTCTTTCTGTGAAAACATACCCATGCGTTGTTAAAGCATTCAAAGCACTCTCTATGTGTCCGTCAGCGCATGCATACTTGCTTTGGGCTGCATTGGGCTAATGTCGACGATGGATGTTGGCAATAATGCCATGCAGCCCAATGGATCACAGCATGTGGGAACAGGATCATTTAATATAATGAAATGCGTCCACATCCCTTATTGATGTACGATGGGTATTGACGTAAAAACATAGCGTAAGGGTCTTTCTGTGTCAAATGAGTACATCAATATTTTAATTTTTTTTTTTTCGGCCTTCATAATTTAATCTTGATTTTCTTGTTGGTACTATGCCCAAATATATGCAAAATGTTAAGGTGGTCATACACATATCAATTTTGTATTCGATGGGCTTGTGTGATTGAAATATTGTCTGTCCGTCGGTTTTATGTTATATTTTAATTATCTTTTAGGGAATGAATTCAGAAGGAAAGTGCTGTATTTAAAAACACACTGTCTCAAATGACTTAATTAAAATAAATCCAAGATGAAATCTAAAAAAGTCAATTTGATAAGATTTGTTGGTTTGACTTGAAATGACTGGTAGAGTATTAATGCATTGACATAACTCTAACAGCAGCAATACACTCATAACTTGACTCTTATAACTTCCAAGGAAAGCGCCACCTACCTATTGTAGTTTGGTAATATATCAGAGTTATTGCTGTTTTGAAGGCACACATTTTTATTATCTGGAATTGATATGACATGTTGATCACTGAAGACCAAGCTTATCTGACTCTCCTTAGCAACTTATGTTTGTGAGTTATTTCCTTGAGCATTCTCTTGCATTGTTCTCATGCAGGTCTAACCTGTACAGTAAAGGAACTAAATTAACTGACTAGAAATGTGGCGCGACCATTGCCAATTTATAAGTGTTCTTGGAATATAATCTTAAAAAGCTCTTCTATTTAAGTACAAATCTTCTTTACTGACAAGCCCCTTTCTTCTAGACATTGATTTGTAATAAGCTTGTCAGGTCATTGGTGCAATATCATCCAAGCCATTCATTTGCATTTATGAAAATCCCTCTGTGCAAATACTGGTGTTTGTGGCGCAAGAAGTGGGGTGGTGAGCTCTATACCCACAAGTGACACTTTATATTTTTGCCATCTGCAGTGATCATTGCTGATTGTATTTCTATATAGTTGTGCTCTATGAAGGGGAAATGAAACAGCAGGTCTCATTTCCTTTTGGGCATTAAAGTGATCTATCAGGAAGGATAACTGGTAACCAACCAGAGAGCTTAGTTCAGATGGTAGTATCTGTATAGAGCTTTGCACTTTAATTTTACTTTGGTAGTTTGTGCTTTTAAATTATTAACACCTATTATGCTCTGTAAACTGTCTTGATACTATATAGTATAGACTGCCACGTCATTCCCCATAGGGGATTACAGGGGGCGGCTGCACTGCGCAGTTTTCCTCGCGCGGGAAAACCACGCAGTTTTCCGTCATGTAGACGCAGCCTTACTCTGGTTGGCCGCCTAGCAATAGTTCTGCTTAACTCAGGGGTGTCCAAAGGTTTTGCAAAGAAAGAGGGGGCAAGGTTTGGTGAGCCTGACTTTCTTTAAACCTGGGGTGGGGATCCTTTTTTTAAAGTGAAGTTTAAAGCAAATGCAAAGCAGAAAAAAATACCCTGCAGGGTGCAATCTACTCCTGCCGCCTTAGTACTAGACATCCTGAGTACCCCTGCTTTAAACCATTAAATGTGAACAAGCCAAAGCCTAGCTAACAATGTATCTGGGGTTCATAAGAGAGATGGGAGGCCTCTTGCTGTCCTTGAGGTCCTTTTGCTAGGTACACAAAAAAGGCACTGGGTGAAAATTTGGTGTCACCCTTCCTCTGGGAGTGAAATGGTGTCACTCCAGTTCAGAACACCTCTGCAATGAAAACTTGAATACGGGCCACATTTAGGGCTGTACTTTGGACATGGCTGATTTAAGGGAAAGTTTAATGAAATTTTTTATGCAAAATGTTGTTTTGCCATGACAAACAAGACATATTCAATAGGATATATAACTTACTCAAAGTGATACATACTCGAGTATAAGCAGAGGTACCTTATTTTAGAACAAAATCTGTAAAAACTAAATGACTTGTGTGAGCCTAGGAGGTAAAATGCAGTAGCTAAGGCTCAAACACACAGCAAATTCGCTTTTGTTAGGAGATGTCATTATTTAATTCAGCAGACTTGTAAGTTAATTACAAAGCCCCTGAACATGCTATTATCACCAAATTTGCTGGAGATGTAGAAAAGGGATGTGGGAACCTTTTAAAACTTCTAGTTTATGAAGTTTTTGCACAAAATAAGTTCAAAGAGGTCAACTTTAAAAACATTGAACCTAATTTATGCAAAAACTACTTGTGCCAGATGAATAGTTTTTTTTCCTCCAAATGTTCCCACATTCCTTCTCTACATCTTCAGCAAATTTGGTGATGATAGCATGTTCAGGGGCGTTGCAATTTACTTATAAAGTCCGCCTACAAAATTTTCATTTCTTGACCCGAGTATAAGCCAAATTAAATTTTTTGAGCACATTTCAGGTGCTGAAAAATTCATCTTATATTGAAGTATATATGGTACTTTGCCTTTTGGCACTTATGCCTGCCATACACACGCCGATGTGTGCAGGCAGACTACCCCCAATGTCGCTCCGGGAGGCTAACGTGATGACGTCATCACGTTAGCCTCCCATTGCATTCTGGGGCCCCACAATCGGCCAGGCACCCTTTGTGTGCCGGCCATAAGCAGCGATGGAGACGCCGTCTTCATTGCTGCTTATGGCAATCGGCTCCCATCGGCTCAGATTTTCTGACATGTCGGATCTCTGGCCGGCCGAGAAGTGGGGCGACAGGGATCTGTCGCCCCATGTGGGGACATGCCGATAAACGGCCGGATTTTAACCTGACCGACGGCGAGAGCGCGCACGCCCGTCGGTCAGATTAAAATCCGGCCGTTTATCGGTATGTGTATGGCCAGCATTACTTAGCGGAAGCTACTGTTAGATTTCTTAGATAATACATTAAATGTGAAAATGCGGTGTATGTATTCTGTCTTGTGTATAATGTAACTTTAATGTACCTACAGGTTTAATCACCAGCAGCCAGTCAGCTGCATATGCAATCAGCAAATTTATCAGTGGAGTCCTGTCTGATCAGATAAGTGCCCGCTGGCTCTTCTCTTCAGGTCTCTGTTTAGTGGGCTTAGCGAATGTTGTATTCTCATGGAACTCCAGCGTGTCAGTCTTTGCTATACTCTGGTTCTTTAATGGCCTGGCACAAGGATTTGGATGGCCACCCTGCGGGAAGGTTCTCCGTAAGGTAAGTGTAACCAAGGTTAATTAGCAGCTGTAATTATTTTCACACATAAATGTGTTTTAGTTTTATACACTACAACTTTTGTGTTACTGTCCTATGAAAACATTCTAATGGTTCATTGTTCTCCACTTTTGTTGGACACATGCTATTGTTTTTCTTGGGAGAGTTTTGGATAGTAGTGAGGAGCTAGAACTTTATTTATTGTGATCTTTGACACTGTTCAGGAGATTTTTCTTATTAAACTTTGGACAGGCATAAAATATTTGTTGCTCAGAAAGATTGTTGTGATCCTTCCCAGCGGCAAGAGAATTGGGCTGAGGCGGCACTAGGGTGGTTTGGGAACTGCTCAATTGGGTCAGTCTCCACAGATGTGATGCGTCACGTTTTTGAGCCACGATGCAGTCTGTGTCCCAAAAGCATGGACACATTGGCCTCGTCCATTGATTTGATTGGACAGGGTTTTGTGGCGTTTTTAGTCCATTTACATCAATGGAGTACTACACTGCGGGTGAGCCTCTGGTAAAACAAATGTTTTTCTCCACTGCCTCTTTGACAAAACACAGTGGATCCTAAGCCTGAGCTGTCAAGGCAGCTCTCATTCTGTTCCATGGAGGGGAGGAAGATGAGCAAGGACCCACTGTGGTGGAGTACTCCCTCATTGCAAACATCAGGCACTGTGCATTATAATTTTATAATTGTTAAGCAATCCATACTACCAGAATACTAGAAGACCAATGCTGTAATGCTGCCAAACAACTGTAAAGACACTTGAAATTTTCCTGATCATATTACAGTCATCATGGACTATTATGTAGCCTTCAATCACAGCTTTACTTTCCAGATAGTAAATCTTTAGATGGGGGTGGCAGACAAAAATACAGTAGTAGTAGTATAAAATGTCCCCAGTGGGCTAAACTTAAAACTTGTAAACTCTTATCCAAATGTTTGAACTGTATAATTACATGCTAATTATTGAAGGTTGTTTAGTGGTTTTGATTTATTTTCTGCAACTATTTAAAATAATTGCATTTTTTGTGTTTTTCCAGTGGTTTGAGCCTTCCCAGTTTGGTACATGGTGGGCAGTGTTATCTTGCAGTATGAATCTTGCAGGTACCCTTGGTCCCATAATCGCCACCCTTGTTGCAGCTAGTTATAGCTGGCGCAGCACTCTTTCCATGTCAGGCCTGATCTGTGTTGGGGCCTCTGTAGTGTGCCTTATACTTATCAAGAATGAGCCATCAGATGTGGGCTTGAAGAATATTGAACCTGGACCCAAGAAAGGAAAGAAGGGTAAGCCTCCACTAGGTAGTCTATAGCAGAAAAACTGAGGACTCCACAATGCACTATACTTTTAAGTTGCATTTTAGAAATAAAAATACAAAACAGCAACTGAATTAAAGAGATGTTTGTTAACTGTTTGAGTGAGTTTCCCTTTCAATGCCATTTACAGTATTTTTACTGTAAGTGAAAAGGGGAGTATGTAAATTATGACACTGACACTGGGGAGTATGTAAATGACACCCCCCCCCCCTCCCATTGTATTCTCTATTCCCCAACCTATTAGACTGTAAGCCCGCAGGGTCATCTGCTCCTCCTGTGTCATAACCTGTACCTGTGTGTACTATATTGTGTTGTATCTCCAATAAATGATAATAACAATAAAATAGTGCAAAGTTGTGATTTACAGTGAACACGTGAGAAGTAGAACGAAAATCATACATGATTCCAAACATTTTTGTACAAATAAATAACTGCAAAGTGGGGTGTGCATAATGATTCACCCCCCTTTGGTCTGAGTGCAGTCAGTTGGCCATAGACATTGCCTGATGAGTGCTTATGACTAAATAGAGTGCACCTGTTCAAGCGATCATTCAGGAATGGAAGGAGTATGGCACAACTGTAAACCTACCAAGACAAGGCCGTCCACCTAAACTCACAGGCCGAACAAGGAGAGCGCTGATCAGAAATGCAGTCAAGAGGCCCATGGTGACTCTGGATGAGCTGCAGAGATTTACAGCTCAGGTGGGGGAATCTGTCCATATGACTATTAGTCGTCACTGCACAAAGTTGGCCTTTATGGAAGAGTGGCAAGAAGAAAGCCATTGTTAATAGAAAAGCATAAGAAGTCCCGTTTGCAGTTTGCCACAAGTCATGTGGGGGACACAGCAAACATGTGGAAGAAGGTGCTCTGATCAGATGAGACCAAAATTTAACTTTTAGGTCAAAATGCAAAACGCTATGTGTGGCGGAAAACTAACACTGCACATGACTCTGAACACACCATCCCCACTGTCAAATATGGTGGTGGCAGCATCATGCTCTGGGGATGCTTCTCTTCAGCAGGGACAGGGAAGCTGCTCAGAGTTGATGGGAAGATGGATGGAGCCAAATACAGGCCAATCTTGGAAGAAAACCTCTTGAAGTCTGCAAAAGACTTGAGACTGGGGCCGAGGTTCACCTTCCAGCAGGACAACGACCCTAAACATAAAGCCAGGGCAACAATGGAATGGTTTGAAACAAATCCATTCGAGAATCTGTGGCAAGATCTGAAAACTGCTGTTCACAAACGCTGTCCATCAAATCTGACTGAGCTGGAGCTGTTTTGCAAAGAAGAATGGGCAAGGATTTCAGCCTCTAGATGTGCAAAGCTGGTAGAGACATACACTAAAAGACTGGCAGCTGTAATTGCAGCAAAAGGTGGTTCTACAAGGTATGGACTCAGGGGGCTGAATAATTACACACACACACACACCACTTTGCAGTTATTTATTTGTAAAAAATGTTTGGAGTAATGTATGATTTTCGTTCCACTTCTCACATGTACAACACTTTTGTATTGGTCTTTCACACGGAATTCTAATAAAATTGATTCAGGTTTGTGGCTGTAATGTGACCAAATGTGGAAAAGTTTGAACAAGCCATTGTCTAACAAGCTTGTTCTTTCCAGGTTCTGGAACTTCAGATGAGACTACACTAAAAGAATTCCTTTTGTCTCCATACCTGTGGTTGCTGTGTACTGGCTACTTGGTTGTGTTTGGAGTAAAGACTTGTTGTACAGACTGGGGTCAACTCTTTCTAATTCAAGACAAAGGACAATCTGCTTTAATTGGTTAGTATCTGCCATCCTAAAGAAATTATGATTTTCTCATACAGTAACTCCTTCATGTGCATGGAACATGTGTACTTAAGCCTCCCAAGTGTACTATGAATGCATTCAGATATTTATATTTCCACTTTAAGTTCAATTTTATTTTAACAATAGGCTGCAAAGTTTTCAAACTAGTAGTGTTTAGCTTCCCAATGAGTTTTGTCTGGATTTACTCAACTGATCTTGAAATCTAGTAACAAAACATGTTCAAATATTGAAAATTAGAATATTTGAGACTTGGCTAAACTTAGACAAATCCATCACATTATAACAACCACGTCCTCCCCCTAGCCCTTATTTCTGTGAATGTTAAAATATTAATTTTGAACGAAATCTCTCTCCTACAGAATGCTGTTGGCTATGGACTCAGATACTGCTTGGGAGGACCATCTGCTATTAATATTCATTAATATTTTTTCATGTCTTCTGCAGGAAGTTCCTACATGAGTGCTCTGGAGATTGGAGGTCTTATAGGGAGTATTTTAGCAGGATTGCTCTCTGACAGAGCGGTGGCAAAAGTAAGACATGCAAGCATTATTTTTTAATTAATAATGAACATTGACATTTTCATTGTGTCAGTGTCTGATATCACTTCTTCTCAGATCTAATCATTAAATGTGCCAGGTTATACATATAGGGTATTTCCCTTTTTGTACAGGTGATCTCTGGGTAACTTTGTGAGTTGATTTCAAAGCCTCTGAACATGGTATCATCACAATAAACATTTGGAAACATGTAAACATAAGTTTTGCTCTTGCATGTGTAGTTTTTTGCATAAATTAACGTCAAAGTCAGAATTAGACTTCACTTTGACCTTAATTTATACAAAAACTTCACATGCAAGAGCAAAACTTTTTTTTGTAGTATATCTTGGACCCTTCTCTACATCTCCAGCAAAATTGGTGATGATGGGGAATTGGGGATTTTTCAAGAAGCTCCCAAACTGGTAAAATTTTTGAAAGATTGGAACATCTATTCATTTTCCCACATGTCTCTTACATCAAAGTCCCAGAGTTTGTTGATGTGTCCAAAAGCTTTGTAAATCCATTGACCTTCTAAACACCAACATGCAAACCTTGTTAAAGAGCAAATTTGTGGGATAAGGTTCCAGTTGTGTTTTGTCTTTCGGTTTTCTATTAATAAAATGTATTCTAGAACTTGGTTTTCATATTGGGTTTATATATGTAGATTTTTTTATAACTTTTTAATGAAGGGTTGTTAATGTATTTTTTGTTAAATATACAGGTGGGGTTAAAGAACCATGGTAACCCACGTCATGGTTTACTCCTCTCAATGATGGCTGGAATAGTGGGCTCCATGTTTTTATTCCGTATGACAGTCACTCCTGGATCCCCCAAGGTACCAATTTGTGATATGCATGCTTAAATCTAACTTTGTTTAGTGCTGTGCTGATAACATGAAATTACTGCATGCTACACATCTTTTCTAGCTGACAGGTCTACAATGCTTTTCATACTTTGTGAGCCAATTGCTGTTCTTAAAATTTCATATTTCTTTTCTGCTTTCTTTTTTCTTGCTCTTCACTTGTCCAGGTCAATGGAATCTTATCTGTCGCTCTTCAGCCCCTTGCTGAGATGTCCGGTCTGAATGAACAAGAGGTTTACATCCTTCCTTTTTTCTTCCTGTCAATCATTCTGTCTTTTTCCCCTTTCCCTTATGACTATTAGTTCAGATCTGTTTAGTCTTTCTGTATGTACTGTAGTGTAATCCTAGTGCTTCAAGAAAATTAAGTCTTTTTTACCAAACAAGAATTAAAAATAGAGGTGATAGAGACGTGTGGGCACAACATATTTTCTTCAACACTAAATAATTGTATCCCCCCCCCCCCCATAGTGTCTCCCACTTTTTTACCCTCTTATTTCTTTTAACCTCCCCAGTTCGGGCAAAGGGACGCTGCAATTAGCGATACGCCCGAACTGGGTTCGGGCACAGCGTGGGAGCTCACCTGGTCCGGCCGCCATCTCGATCTTCTCCTTCTCCGGCTTCTTCTGGGTCCCGGAGTGACATGTGACGTCACGGAGGCGGGACCCGGTCTTAAAGAAAAAATATTTTTTTTTTTCGTTTTTTAAATCCTATTTTTTTAACTTTTGGACTGGATTATAAAAATGTCTTTCTTATAGAAATGTCTTTCTATAACCGCTGAGCGTTTCTGCTAGTGGGATCGATCTCCGGCTGCACACGAGCCGATCCGGAAATAGCTGATGTCTCCGGCTATTTCCGTGATCTGTGCTCGTGTGCCGATGACGTCACGCGCCGGGCAGGAGATTTAAAGGTACAGAATTTTTTTTTTCTTAGATTTTTTTTGTTCATTTTTTTACATTTGTTTTTATTTTGATTGGATTGGATAAATGTTTTATCCAATCCAAATCAAAAGAAAAGAAAACAAGTGTAAACTTATAAACAAAAAAAATTTAAAAATATATTTTTTTCTTTTCCTCTAAAGCCGGCCATAGCGCTTTAATCTGTGGCCGATTTCGTGAATGATCACCATGCACATTCGGGGTGATCGCTTGGTGATCAATCGCAAAATGAATGCGCCCACCTGGAGCAACCGTTCCTACTCGCAGCCAGCCAGAGAACAAAAGTTTTTCTCTGGTCGATCGCCAGTACTTTGAATGGGGACAAGGGTCCCCATCCAAAGTATTGGTTGTCAAATCGTAAATGGTGTATTTCGAACGATTGACCATGGCATGATGATGTCATCATGCTGTGGCCGATTGTTCGATAAACGCCCGCCAAGCATAGAGTCTATGGCCGGTTTAACCTCCCTAGCGTTACGCCCGACGCAAGTACTGGCGCAGTCTGATCGTGAATCAAACTGCGCCCATGCCGGAATCAGGCGTAACCGCTGGCTTCTCTGTGTGCCTGCAGCATTTCTACAGAGCTGCAGACAAACAGAGCATTTCCACCCCCATCGGCGTCATCGGTGACGCCAATGGGGGTGGAAAGGCAAAACACTGTATCCCTTTTGGTACAGAAATCTGGACCTCAGTGAAGTTAGAGGTTAAAGAACAGCCTTTTGGCATCTATTGATATCGTGTTATTGTGGAGCTATGGGGTATATATATAATGGAAAGTTAGAAATTAAATTCTGTTGCTGCCATCTTAACTTTTTTAATGAACTCCTTGAAATTTTAAACAGTAATTAGTGTGCTGTCATGCACATTCCGACAGTCCCTTTTAAATTTTTTGCCAGTGTTATTGTAGGAATTAATTTACTTCCCGTTTAGGTTACCATAAAACGCACTTTCTGCCTATTGTCTTAAAGGAGACAACTATGTGTGACATTTATGCCACTTTGCTTGCATCCTTACCCAGTAGTTGATCTCGTCCATACCCTGTACTTCACTGACAACAGCAGATTTCACAATCAAACTCAAGCTATACATGCATTTGTTTCTTCTGGGGCCCACCCCTGGCCTCCTTAGAACATAAGTACAGTGGGAAAGCTAGGACATTGACTGATGGTTGCATTTATTTACAGATAATGCAGGTTAAGGCTGATTGCCAGTGATGATAGACATAGTATCCAGTGATACTTTGCCATCTTGCTTATGGCTTGGCTGCTGCCTTTATGGTATTTTGTCGCCTGGTGATTTATTGATATAAATGACTTCTTGCAGTATACCCGTACAAAACTTACGTTAAGTAGATCTGTTTGCATAGTAAGTGACCTTCTAGAAGGGGTGTAGATAGCTTTCACGCAGACTGCAGAAATTGCAACAATTTAGGGGTTTATATTTACATAAGGTGAGACTAGTATAATGCTAGTAAATTATTAGGAGAGACGCAAAAAATTGTTGTTTGATAGGAACTCTTTACATGTGTGTTTGCAACTACTTATTAGATGTTATGGGTGCTGCCCATAACATTTTGGTAGTATTCAGGTTAAATGATGTTTAAAAAAAAATAATGTGCTAGACTAATGCTTAAAAAGTTCTAAGTCTCTTTATGAAGAAGGAAAGGGCGCATAAAAGATAAAGAATGTGGCTTATTAGAGAAGGAACAGGATTTCTAAATTACCAGGATTTTTAAATTACCCAGTCTAATGTTCTATCAAAGTATGATCATGTGAGTATACCTAAAAAAACGTCATTTTATAAATCCAAAATGAATATAGAATGTCATTTTCCTCCCATGTATTTGAGTAGATCAAGTGTTGTACAATTGCAGGAAACTCACATTGTGCCTGTAAATTGTACTCCATCATAAGCTGTTGCCATGTTGCAAGTGGGAGATGATGGGTCATGGACGTACAATAGGCTAAAGGGTGCAGCACAAAATAACATTGACAGAAGGGGGCAAGCAGGTATGCAACTGTAGATTACTTGCAGCTCAATGAGTATGTTAAGAATGCAATACCTGGCTCAATATATTTAAAACATTTTCATACTTTGTTTTAAAAGTAAATATGTGATAAAGGTTTCATAGATCAATATAAGTTAAAGAGGCAACGCATACAAAAGCAGCCATAAGGCAGACCGCTTTGTTTAACTGATATTTGGGACAGAGCCAGTTGATGAGAAGTTGTGTACCTGATGCTGTAATTGACGCTTAAAGTAGATGAGCCATCAATTCTTTTTTTTTGGGGGGGGGGGGGGGG
>CM070038.1:74819989-74833023 GCA_036250615.1 Ptychadena robeensis
TTGTAAAGGAAAATGCTCCATATGTGAAAAGGTGGTAATGCTCCACCTGCTGATTCAAAATAAAAGAATGATAAATATGAACTTTGTATATAATATTTGCAAAGACGTATATCACAAACACAACCATCTCAATTTTATTAAGCACCATTCCCCTCCTCCAATTATGGAGAATTCTTTCAAATATCTATCCTATTAAAAAAAATATATATATGGTTTACAGGTGCAAATTGTAGGCATTTAAATGTTTATATTGTTTAAAGGGTCAAACATTTTTCCTGCAAAACACATACTATATGGTTTAATAAAAAGAAAAACAATCAATGCTACAAAAAAATAGATTACATGCATCTTGGAACAATCCATATTGAAATACATAATGACTTTGTGTTTTGCAGACTAAAGCCCCCCATACACCTTCAGATTCCACCATACAACTTTCATGAGACCTACCAACAACTATGTAGTATAGTGACCTCCCTGATAGAATACATAGTGATTGGAAGGTGTAGAAAGGTCCTCCTATTACATGGTTTTGGTAGAAGAAAAGTTGGTTGTACAGAAGTTGCTTGGTAATTGTATGTGGTGTATGGGGGGCTTAAGCGTGTACATGTGTATTATAATACATTCTAAAAAAAATTCAACCAAGTGTTGATAAATAGTGTTTTATTGCAACCAGCTTTGTGCAAGTGCATACCTGTCCTCACACTATATATGGATGTAGATACCACCTCCCAGGTGTTCCACAAGTCACCAAAGTCTCGCAGATGACTTTTAATTGTAGAATAAGTCTTGAATTATATCCCCTAAAATATATCAATACTAGTAAAGTGTCAAAGATATGTTGTCCATAGTTCCCCTAGAGTGCAAATAGCATTTGTTGTTGTTTTTCACAGTGTATTATAATATACGTGCATAATCTTCTAGAAAAAGCAGCTAGATTATTTTAAGAACAAGGACAGAGGCGCACAACCTAGTACAACAAATGGTTAAATCATGTGAAATAGGATGAGATAAAACAAAAAAACTAAAACATGGTTCATGGTTGAAAAAGAGCGTCCACTCAAAGTGCGTCCCATTGTTCCTATTGAGCCCCCCCAGCATCTGTAAGCCGGAAGTGATCTCATCCCCAACCAGGAAGTGAGGTCCTCCTGGAAAACACATGGCCCTGAGAGATCCAGCCTTGTAAACCTCTCTTAATGTATCTTGTCGTTTTGTTTCATTTTGTTTTAGCTCATCATATTCCACAGGATTTAACCATTTGTTGTACTAGGTTGTGCGCCTCTGTCCTTGTTCTTATTTGTCTGTTACAGGGGGCCACACTCCTCCATTTTGAGAGCTGCACACCTACACACAACTTAAACACCCACCCGTCATACTGACTCTGATTTACTCTGCAATCTTTGCTCAGGCCCCATACACCAACTGAGGGCCTTTCTGGCCACTGCTATCACTACAGCTGTGTAATCACTGCTGAAGGTTGTGCGCAACTACCCATTATCTTTCTTGATTATTTTAAGTTGGACTACAATTTGCACCTTTAAAGCCCTATTCATATTTATCTGAACAACAAAATACATCTGGTCCCGAAATTAGGTGCCACACCACTAGTTGTCTGTAAAGGTTTAGTAGTTTGTGATCAGACCTTGGAGGAATGGATGCTCCAGTATACAAAACACCTACACATGGCTCTGCAGATCTTAGTAATGTTCATAATAACTATTAATTTTAAGATGGATAATTTAAGTTAAAAGGCTTTATTTTAAGTATATTATTAAGCGCCCAGTTTTTAACATCTCTTTAGATTCCTTCATCATATCTCACAATCTAATTTAATACACCTATAAGTGTTTTTGTGTGTGTCTAGATGTCAGATGTTTGTAGTATGTAACCATTTGTGGTCTCCTGTATATGTCTGAACTACAAGCAAAATATTTTAACTTTGAATATTATTTTGACAGGTATGGATTCTCATCCTAGGAGCCCTATTTGGCTTTTGTTCGTATGGACCTATCGCTCTCTTTGGGGTTATTGCCAATGAAAGTGCCCCATCTAACTTCTGTGGCACTTCTCATGCAATTGTGGCTCTCTCTGCTAATAGTAAGTAAAAATGTGTATACATTGTATTGGGCATTTACTAGTATTTTTAATAAACAATACAAAGAGTTAAGTGTGATTAATTCACATGTTAACTTATCATATTTTTCGGGCCATAAGACGCTGCTTTGTATAGGATGCATCCTATAGTGCGGAACATCTGATCCGAAGCTCCATGTTCAAACCGGCAGAGCAAGAGTTAAGGACCCCAACCAGCAGCTTCTGTCTATGGGCTGCCAGCTTTTTCGAAACTCACATACAGTGTTGGTGAAAGAGCAGCCTGCAGCTTTCTGCCAGGAGAACCAAGATGCTTTGCTCTAGCCATGGTGTGATTTGGCAGTGGGTGGTCATGCCTGTGCACTGTAAAACACCAGCATCCCACCTGCCGATTTGGGGGGCGGGGGTAAATGCATCCTATGGTGTGAAAAAATATGGTACATCATATTCCTTACTGTTTTTTTGGAAGTGTGTAATAAACATTTGACTTGCTTATTTAACCCCCCTAGCGCACTGCTGAGGTACAGATTTCTGTGCCAAAAGCGCACCATAGACTTAACTGGCCTGTAGCTTCCCAAAGTATACAGGAGTCTGGTAGACATCCTGAATATAATAACATGTTCAGATGCTTTGTGAATAACTCACAATATCAGATAATGACTATTTCAAAAGAAACTGTATCAGGTAAATTAGCACTGCAACCACTAGATGGCGCTGCAGATATGCCAGGTTACATAGGAGAGCATTGTAATACATTAACCTCCCTAGCGCACTGCCCGTACCGCGCTGTTTTTAACAGCACGGTACGGGCAATCGCAGCAGTGTACACAGTACACTGCCTGCAATTCCCCCCTCCCCCCCCCCTCTCTCCACACAGCTGTGTGAGCTGGAAAGCCTGCGCTCCTCCATTAACATGGAGGGCTATGGCACCGCCCACCCCCCGCCCCCTTCCGCGTCACCGTTCTTCACACAAACTCTGGACGAGCTGGGCTCGTCACAACCGCTAGGGAGGTTAAAGTCAGTGTATAACATTCAGGAACAAAAGTCTGTCACACCAGGAGAGAAGCTGTAGGAGGACATGGGGATCATTTATTCAGGTGAGTATTTTACATAGGGAATGATATTGAATAGTCTTTTCAATGCAGAAAACACTATTCAATATGATTTTTATTTAAAACTCTTGCTCGCGCCCCGATGTGACATCATCACATGGGGGGAGTGATCCGTTCCCCTGCAGCTGCCTCTTCATTAGATCGGAGCCACACACTCCTGTGGCTCCGATCTCTGCCTGACGAACCCAGGTCGTCCACTGCAGTTCTAACAGGTCAGAGCTGGATGAGCTGGGACCATCCGAAACGGCAGGGGGGTTAATTATAATGTAACACAGCATAAAGGTTGGAAGTCACTGCTTTAGATCAATAATAATGAAATGCATAACATTGCATCTAAAGGATGAATATTGCATAAGAGTTTTGTATACAGGACCAATTTAGGTACAAAGATTAATAGACCAATTTTGGTATGGTTTGCCATTCAGAGCACAATAACATGTGTTGCAACTTTTTTTTTATCTTTTTTTACTCGCAACAACCCATAGTATGTCTACAGCGGGGAGGGTGGTGTACAACATATCCACGAAGAGTTGTGTTTTAGAATAAATGGCACTCTAGAATAAATCATCCCTCTGTCGGATATCCTTTAGATCTACCAACAATCTACCTCTGCGATTGAACACAGGAAGACTTGATGGTTTAGAAAGTCCCTCATATTACATGGATTTGGTAAAACAAAAGGAGATCTAAAGAAAATCTGAAAGAGAAATCTAAAGGTGTATGGGGACCCTTACATAGATATAAACCTCACATTATATGCTTTCAGAGTCCTTGCCCAGAGCATACAAAACTCTAGTTACAGCTCTGCTAGCAATTATCATTCTTTATTTAAGATTAGAGATATCAAAAATATCTTTAATAGGTGCAAATATTGAACTGAGTCAATATTATTAATTTCAAAAATATTCACTCAAAATGGCAATGATGTTTTAGCTAAAGAACATTCAGAAATCAGTATTTGGTCCAAAGTTGACTAACTTCAACGATTGGTGATTACCTAATCAATACCACAAAAACTAGAATGATCATGGACACTCGTATAGGAATGTAATGGACACAAGAATTGAAATAGTTGTTCTACTGATAATACCAATTTTTAAAAACATTTATTTTCCAGAGCTGTATATCATTCTTTTGTTTGTTTGGTTGTTGCAGTGCTCCTCGGCGGAAATCTGGTTACACCTTGAATAGCCCAATAAAAATGTTCACACTGTATCCAAAAGTAGGGAAAATACTTATTTAAATCTGAAAGTAAGCGCTGTTTATGTATTGTAGGCGATAAGTATATTTCATTTTACTAATACTTTTTCTGATGCATACTATTTATGTTGGTGTTCCTGTTGACAAGGTTACCGTGCTCTATTATTGCAATGAGAAATCAAATTTCAGTAAAATATTAAGGTTTTTTATTTTTATTAAATATTAGCAATATTATACATAATTAATCTAATTTCATTACTGTTAACTTTCCTCTCTGTGCAGTTGGAGGATTTCTTGCAGGATTGCCTTTCAGCACTGTTGCCAAACATTATGGATGGGATACAGCATTCTGGGCAGCAGAGATGGTCTGTCTGGCAGTGACAATAATCTTCTTCCTCCTGAGGAATATTCAGACTAAAATGGGGCGCTTGCCCAAGAAGACAGACTGAAATGATACAGCGAGGTCCCTCCCTACGTCCGCTGAAGATCATACAAGTCAGGAGGAAGGTGGAGGGATGGATCTTCATTTATCAGCTCTATTTCCCTCTAAGTGCTGCAGAGGTCTGATTGGGTGCAAGTCATGTGGCCTTTCTCTGTTCAGGCACAGAAGTGTCCCCCCACTGCCGGACATAAAGGAAATGGAATGAAGGAATTAGGATTTCATTTCTCAAGGGACAATATTACATTTCATGTGGCCAATGTGAAATCTTTTAATGAAGGAAAGTTCATCTCCCCTTTACTGTGATTTATCACAGATCTTTAACTGGAATTAATAATGCTGCAGCAGCAATGTACAAACTAAGAATATTCGTGTAATTAATTAAAAGAAAACTGGAATAAAATTTTGAAACTGGTTCTTTGAACACCAACAGGTCAGACTTTGTGCAGTTCTGTTTCAGCCCTTTCTCACTTAGGCTATGTTTCCACAGCGTCAAAACCCCTCTGACATACGGACTTTGACGCATTGCATTACATTCAATTACCCCATGCGCTAAAATCAACAAAGTCAACATGAAAAAGAATGAAAATACACTCGAAATTACGAGAGATAAAAATTTACCAAGATGTTCGATGACCTTTCTAATGATTTTTTGTTCAAGGTCAAACAAAATTTATCCATTGAACAAATTGGCCATTCTAGATTTGTGTTCAATCAACCAAAAAATCGTTTGTTCTTTCTTGATCGAACAAAAACATCTACACGTGTGAACCTACCACCTCACTGGGCACTTCGCACTGCTGTGATTAGACAATCACTGCTCAAAATGTAAAAAAAAAAAAATGTTCCTCACAGCAAGAGAGGTAATTCTCGAGCTCTCCCCTCCCACGGTGTGACGTACCCACCACCGCAAGCTTGTAAAACAATCAGGGGAAAGGGACAGCTGGGAAGAAGCCCGTAGTCTCATGTGAATTGGAATGCAGCTTCACATCTGCAGAATCTTACGTGATGTAATCAAAGCTCCATCTAGTGGCCGATTTATAGAATTACAGCCCCATAGTCAGAATGAAGTGTGGGCAGACTTGATTCTGTCTGCCCATAATAAACATGATTTTCCCGGGACTGAGAAAGGTGAGTACGTTGTTTTTGTTTTTATATTCTGAAGCAGCAGTAGTTTTTACAGATGTATACTGCTGACAAGGTTAGTATTGTTTCAATGTAATGTATGTGGGGGGTTTTTATATTAAGTATAGAACCGCCCAACATCACTTCCGATCTTTTGTGATCATCACTTCTGGGACCGCGAAGGAGAAGAATGGGCAGAAAGGTCTGTAACGGTCTGTAACGCATGCCTTACAGGAGATTCAGGGATGTCCTAATGCATCTATGATGGAGGAACCATGGCAGACTCACAGACGCAGGGTGGTGTGCCTGCGGTTTTTGCTAAAGCTACCGAGTCTACCAGCAAAACCCATGTTTTGTGCTGCGTTTGTGTCTCCTATCCAAGTGTATGGAAGATGATTGCACTGCCTGCTGGGATTGTGGGGCATTGCGCGTTGGCGTAAATGCAGAGCTGTTGTCAAAGGTTTCCTTGCGTTAACCCCTAGCGCTGCGGTTCTGCAACACAAGTGCAGATAGAATTGTGTTATGTAATAAAGAAGATCCACATCAAACACACTTTTATATAAAGCAGAAGGTCATGAATGGTACCACAGGCTATGGTACACAGTGCATGTTCAGGTAGATTCATATCTCAGTCTCTACTGTATAGAATCCACAGGAATCTCAGCTTTAACTTTCCTCATCATACATAGTCATTTGAATGCCCCTGCCTCTCAAACTTTTTTTTTTTTTTTTTTAAATCAGAAAAAGAATGTCCTCTCGACAAACGAAAACGGGACATACTGTTTATTATTTTTTTAAATACATTTAACATAACTATATATCATTAATTAAAGTGAGAATATGCAATCCCTTATTGCAACATAAATCAAAACAAAAAGAAGTGAACTTTACAATATATACAAGCAAGGTTGTGTGTAACATTCACCCAGCATGAATCACATATCCTGTGTGTGAAAACTATTGCAGCCATAGACTCCACAGGCCGGCAAAAGTTCCAGCTCGGCCATGTACATTTTATTTCATGTGAAGGTTAAGAACTGGGTCCAAACGTTCCTGCTTTCTCTGCTACTTCCAATGCAGACTTCAGGTTCTGGTCAAACAGCTCACACCTAAAATAAACATTTGTTGTTATCAATAGATCAGCAATTAATGTTAGTGTTGTGTGCTGTAACTGAATATAGTTGTAATATAGTGTTTACTTCTCCTGATGTTCCCAATGGGGGAAAAAAATGTTCAACTATATATGCTTTTGTTTTATGTCCAGAATCAGTTTATTGGGGGGTGGTGGGCATTTCCTGTCTGCAGATTAGGACATTAAGTACAGATGATTTTGTAAATTCGAGTCATTAGTGACTAAAGTTGTGGTCAAATCAACTAGTTGTGACATCACCTTCCCTTTCCTCCTAGCCAAAGCTTGTGCTTCTCCCTGTGTGCATGCTGCCTCTAATTGGCAAGGAGGGAAGGGGAGACAACGTTTTAACGTAGACATGGTATTTTTTTTTTTTTTTTACATTTGAACAGTTTGATTTTATGAGTTCATTCCAAATCCCCTCAGCATGGTATAATCGCCAATCTAGACTAGTCTAGAATTTTGACTTTGAAAATAAAAAAAAGTATTGCTCTAATATACACACAGTTTATGAATAAAAGTTCAAACATTCCCACAACCCTTTCCTCGCATCTCCAGCACATTTTTGGTGATTATATTATGTTCAGGGTCTTTGCAATCAACTCACAAAGTCAGCTAGTCGAAAACATTTAACCATCTCTGTCTCCAAAATCGACTACTCGGTTAATGACCTAACACAGAAAAAGTATTCTGACTAAAAACTAATATATTTATGGTATAAAGCGTACCACTAGTTACAGAATGGGATACACAGCAATGTAGAGCAGTGGTGGCAAACTAAGTTGATTTGGAAGGCCACAAGTGCGGCCCTCACATATTTACAATCTATACTGACTTGTATAAGCATTTTATATTGAAAATGACAGCAGGCATAGCTAGAAGACATTGTTTATGTTTTAAATGATACTTTTAAGCATTAGGGAGCACTGTAGAATGGTAATGCACATTTTGTGTCATATACATAGTCAAAGGTTACGTGCCTCATTGATATCTTCAAAGGCACTCACCAGTCTGCTGAGCCCATGCCAACACTAGAAGAGGAGAACTAAGGGACTTGCTCAGGCACCATCTGGGTCACTGATTGGCTTTTATGTACGACTATCAGGTAAGTTTATCGCCTCGCCTCCTCTTCTCACTTCCAGATCTGTCAGCAAGGGATCGGTGGACAGGTGAGTTCCTTTGCCATATGCCTATGCCCTATTAACAGTTAGGTTTCGGGGACCGGAAGTGAAGGACTGTGGGGGGCAGCATGCGCCCCACTGGCCACAGGTTGGGCACCTGGGATGTAGAATATTGGTGCACCCGCCAAAGAGGTGCAGGGTAGGGCAACACTATTTGCCTCCATGTTATGAAGGCGGTGCCTGGTTTTTCCAGCACAAGTGTGAAGGGGAGGAAAAGCATTGAATCACAGGAGATTACATTGTTCTTTCTCTTAAAAAAAGCACTACAGGCGTAACACTCAATGTTAAACATTGCTAGGTTAAACAATATCTCACAGTCAGAACAATTGAATTGTTTCATCATCTAGGTAGAATTGAATACAGCATTTGGCTCAACTCCACCTTTTGTAGTAAATTGACATTTAAAAATATGTCATGAATAGCCTGCTCAGTGAAACAGCTTTGCATAACAGGATTGTAATTTACCTATGGCATCACAAAGTCCACCAATTATAGTTAATTCAGCTAATCATTAACAAGCATAACTCTTGCTATTTCTTTCTGTTTTCAGCACAAACGGCTGGTTCTATAGTTATAGGTCACAGATAAGAATATCACCGCATACCTAGGTTACAAGGGTTGTAACAGCATGAACCACTAGTAAACCTGTTTGTGCTTTGGAATGATTCGGTATTAATTGACAAGACCATCTCCGTGACACCCACTGTGATTCTCTCTTACTACTATACTGGTCACTCCAGGACGCCATAGTAGTCAGCAGGAGCAACCAAAACTGCTAGTGGGAGGGGAGCACTCTGACCCACCAAACGTATCTAATATATCACTTCCACAAGCTGTACAGCTAGGAGTTTTACATAAACCACCAACCCTAAAGCATGTGTAAACGCAATCCTTTCACAAGCTAATATTAATTGAATTTGTTTTGCATCCCCTGACATAGTCATTTGTGCACTCAAAAGTATGCTTTGGACCATACCACTCTTCCAAACCCTTTTGCCTGCCCTGACACTTTCCCTGGCTTTAACCTCCCTGGCAGTTGCCGGATTGCAGTTCGGGGATACTGACCTATCCTCTGCGAGCCCATGGTGATTCTAAGTTTTGTTGATTGCTTCCAGCAACGCCTCTTTGAAGTAATCGCTGATGCCAAAGAGAAGGGGGGGGGCTGTGTCTTTTGACTTTCATGTTAAGGCCGCGGCAGTTTCCTATCTCACATGGATGCGCAGAAAGGAGGGCAGAGAAACTATGCACAGTACAATGTACTCTGTTTTGCAGTACGTGCGTACTGCCAGGGGGGTTAATGTCACAACTTCTAGTGCTTCGTAATGACCTATTTGATATAGTCAATGAGATGTTAAAAAAAAGCACACTAATGCATGCCACTTGTATGCACGACTAAAATGGGGCCAATCAAGTACAACAGTTGCTGTATTAGATTGGCTCAGTTTCAGTCTCTACAATCTTCCTGCATTTGTATGTTGAAATGCTGTCATCGCTATCACCTACACCTATATCCTTTCTACTTACTGAAATAAGTCTCACACTTCTAATGTGAAACTTAAAACAAAGCCCCCCCCATACACCTCACAATCTTACCATACAATTTCTGTACAATAATTTTTTCTTCTACCAAAGCCATGCAATGAGAAGCTTTCTAATCCTTCCAATCACTTTGTATTCTATCAGGGAAGACCTGGCACTACATAGTTGTTTGTAGATCTATTTAAAATTGTATGGAGTGATCTAAAGGTGTATGGGGGGCTAAAGTAGCATAATCCGACCACCTATAAACCACCTATTGGGTCAACCTATACCTAATATAGTGTCTTTCATTGTTAGACAGCTACATCTTTGCAGCACGGCCAAGAAAGAGGTTTACCGTTAAAGATTAGGATCTTGAAAAAAATGTTTCATGGTCTGTCACAGAACTAATATCTCATGGAATGAGTTTTCTTATTTAGAATGCCAATACATGATGATCTCTGAGAACTCCACTTTTTGGTCTAATTCACGATCTTTGGGGCTCTTCCACACTAGCTCTGTGCCCTGCAATGTGTTTTTGCTTTGGGTTGCACATGAATGGGAGGGAAATGACCACTAAAAATGCATATTGTAAAATGTCTCTTATTGGAAATTGCATCAGTTATGAACTGATTTTACACCTTTCACAGTAATGTTCTTTAACCTCCCTAGCGGTTGTGTGTGAAGAACAAACTCTGGATGAGCTGGGCTCCCATAAAAGCCGCATCTCCCCAGAAAGCTACGCCGATTCTCTTTCCAGCCGCAGCATTTCCGGGGTTGCGCGGCGTCACCGATCATGTCACGTGATGCGGAAGGGGGTGGGCAGCGCCATAGACCTCCATGTTAATGGAGGAACGCAGGCTTTCCAGCCCACACAGCTGACATCATTAATGATGCCGGCTGTTTGGAGAGAGGCGGGGGGAGGGGGGGAATTGCAGGCAGTGTACTGTGTACACTGCCGCGATTGCCCGTACCATGCTGTTAAAAACAGCGCGGTACGGGCAGTGCGCTAGGGAGGTTAATCAGACATGAGGCACTGGGGATGAGTTCAGTATAGCAAGTAGACTGTGTTGTCAGCTCAAAAAGGGATATTAGCTGCACACTGGATTCCTACAATGATGGCCAATCCTCTTGGCCATACTTGCAATGCATTTAAAGTAAGCTACATTTGGGCATTTTATTATTGTTTTATTTGAACATACAGTGAGGAACATACGTGTTTGATGTGATTTTGCAAGTTCTCCCACTTAGAAATCATGGAGGGGTCTGACATTCACTTGTAGGTGCATTACCACTGTGAGAGATTGCATTCAACGCCCCCTGGCAGGCCCAGCTCAGGAACACCAAGTTTACAGAACTGTATGTAATACATTGCATTCAATGTATTACAATGCTGTCCTATGTAACCTGGCACATCTGCAGCGCCATCTAGTGGTTGCAGTGGTAATTTACCTGATACAGTTTCTTTAGAAATATTCATTATGTGATTTTATGAATTATTCACAAAGTATCTGAACATGTTATTAAATTCAGGATCTCTGGCAGGCTCCTGTATGGACATACTTTGGGAAGTCACAGGCCTACAACGTAAAAAAAAATTTTCTATTAGTCTATAGTGCGCTTTTAGTACAGAAATCTGTACCTCAGCACATCAAGAAATCCCATTGCATGATTTGTAAAATCACATTGTATTTGGAAGAATTACCTTCCTCACAGCTATAGCACTGTGTGACCAGATGCTCAGGAATAATACTATTGCAAGACAAACCGTAGGGAAATGCAAATGGTCTGCAGGGTCTTCAACATGATTAAGGTCTTGATTTTTCATTCGGGCATCGATCTTCCAAACGTCGAACTTGGAACCAACAAGTTGGTAAATCCCTGTTCGATCGCTATTACTGTGGATGGGGATCAGGGGTCCCCATCTAAACCATCGAACTGGTATCGATTGCACAAAATGGTGTACATCAATTTGCTGACCTATCGTTCGTCGACCCGTGACATCACTACATCCAATGTATGGGTACCTTTACAGTTTTGGCTCCTGCATGAAAGAACATTACAATCATTTAATGAGTGATTTTCTTACCTAATGGGCATTTCCAGGGAATAAAATGGATTCTTGAGGGCATAATCAGAATAAAGTTCATAAATTTTGCGTAGTAAAGCATCTACCCCCGCTTGGCGTGGATCTGACAAAAGCATAAATTTGATACCTGGAAAGATGCAATAAAGCCATATAAGAACTGAAAACAACTTTCAGGTCAGACAATAAAGCATTTTTCTGTGTGTGAAAATCAGCGCATCACTGCACCTTCAATAAAAAAAAAAAAAAAAAAAAAAAAAGAACACATTCATTCTTCAAGAATTATTTATATCGACATGGCCACTTACCCGTCAGAGTCTGATAACAGTGAAGTTTAAATGTATCTGTCTCCAGCATTTCAATGCCTGAACTTCCTGGCTCTGGAGAGAGTTGGGATCCAATAGCAAATAATCTGGAATACAGGACAAAAGCTCATCGTATATGATCATATGTGTACCACGCCTTATCTAGCCTAGAATTCTTAGATTTGAATGCCACAGAATCAGTACATGTTTTATTGAGCTTGTTCTGTAAGTATTCATTTACTACTAGTGTTAGTGTGCCAACATTCACACAGGTTGTTGCCATTGTGTGCAGCAGTTGTGCAGGTGGCAGAGAAATGTGAAATATCATATTCAGGCGGTTTTCAACCAACTGACTGAGAAATACACACAGTACTTTCTGGCAGGTTATTTGTAGAAGTTAAGTGTTAATATACCTTAACAACATTCTGAATATGGCAACTTTTTCAGAGTCTAATAAAGTCACTACAGGGAGTGCAGAATTACTAGGCAAGTGGTATTTTTGAGGAATAATTTTATTATTGAACAACAACCATGTTCTCAATGAACCCAAAAAACACATTAATATCAAAGCTGAATATTTTTGGAAGTAGTTTTTAGTTTGTTTTTAGATTTAGCTATTTTAGGGGGATATCTGTGTGTGCAGGTGACTATTACTGTGCAAAATTATTAGGCAACTTAACAAAAAACTAATTTATACTCATTTCAATTATTTATTTTTACCAGTGAAACCAATATAACATCTCAACATTCATAAATATACATTTCTGACATTCAAAAACAAAACATGGATCCATGGATTCTGTCAGTGTTTTGATCTGTTCACGATCAACATTGCGTGCAGCAGCAAC
>CM070038.1:74837779-74856683 GCA_036250615.1 Ptychadena robeensis
TTTTGCGCCTCGCAGTCGCTAAAATTTTTTGTACATATGACTCCCTTCAAAAGACTGTGCGAAGTGATTGTCAGTATGCTCAATATACAGTAATACAATATGTATTACTCGGGAGTCAAGGCACTGCTCAGAGCCCAACGGCTAGAAGTGTTGTTTGCCTCCATTCTAGGGTGGGTCGATTCATAAGTAAAAAGCCGGAGGAAAGCATATTCGCAGTGAAAGCAAGGGGGAAAAGGAGGGTGAAGAGATAAAAAGAGAAAAGGAGAAGAGTCGGGGGGACCCAGAATAAGGGGGAAGAGAAGCGCCAAGGAGACTAGATACACGAGATGTTTAAAGAAGACGATGACAAAGAAATTCTGTACACTCACTTAAAGCGCCCCCCCCCCATGGGCTCAGCCATGGCAAAGGACGGAGGAGAGAAAGGCAAGAGATCGCGGGCAGAGGAAGAACTGCCATGTCAGATTACTGTGCATCTCAGACATGCGGTCGATATTGCTAGGGGCGCACACAGAGTTTGGCAAGCGCGGACCCAACGACCATTATGGGCACCAAGTCGGCATGGCCAAAAAAAAACTGGGCAGCAATTGGTCCAGCTTAGCAAGAAAAAAAAGTGCATGGCAAGTCAAGCAGATTTGAAAAATTGGGCGTAGGCGTGTGTCTATGGCAGCTTAACACTCCAAGTTGTCAACACATTGTGACCTGCTGAAAAATGATATTTTCATTCACTTAGGAGGAAGGGCAGTGCGAGTCTTCTCTCCCCACTCTTTGCAAGTCAGCCGGTCCCTCCTCCAAGTAAAAGTAGGATCAACGACTTGTACATTGTGAGTAATCCAACATGAATGCATAGGCGAGTCAACTAGTGTTGCAAAGGACATCATCACACAGGACATAGCGAGAGGAAACAAAAATGCAGAGCGACATCAGACAGGCACCCTTTAGTTTAACGAAGATGCGGGTCTCCATTCAAACGAATGGCATGGCCAGAGATTCACAGACATGTTCTATGGCTGATTTCAAGCTTTGGGCCGACAGGGGATCTGTTGTCCCATGTGGGCAGCCGCCGGATTGCTACGTGTATGGGGGGGCGCTTAGTAACATGGGTATAAACCAATTAAATAAAATGTGTCCCGTGTTTCAAACTGTCACATGCAACTTCTCCAGGGATGAGCCCTTTTCCTGCCCTGTGACAGAGCTGGGGCCCAATTGATCAAATTAACAGTCCTTGCATTTTACCTATTCTGGTGGGCACCATCAAGGAGAACCTTCAGACTTTCGTTTCGCAACAAAATCACATGTTCACTTTAGAGATTCAAGCACACACAACCAGGCCACAGCGAGGATTTACTTGATCCAAGTGATCCTGTTCAATATGCGTAATCTGTAATGTTGACTGCAGCACCTGACAAGTACTATCCAGGACTTACGTGAATTCAGCCACCAGTTGGGGTTACCTCTGCATTGTTGGCGGTCACATACAAAACAACACTGGGGTTCCTCTGGCAAAGATTCTCAATCTTTTCTTCAATAAATTCTCCTGAAATGAGAGAAAAAAAAAAAAGTCAAAATCCCTTTAAGAAGGGGCTGTGGAGTGATAAATTCCCCACTCCGACTCTCAGTTTCAGATTTCTGCCAACTCCGACTCCTCTGTAGGAATATGCTAATGAGGTATCCATCCATATTGCAGGAGTAGGAAGGCGACTTCACTAACCACAGAACTAATTGCCAGAACCAACACTGTAATGGCCAATTAAAGCAGAGAAAGGGAGTAGGAGAAGATGCTGATGCTTTTTCCTATAAGCATAGCACCACGCTGTGATTGACGGGGGGATCAATTGAACGGAAATCCAAGGTGAACCAATGGGCACATGAATTCATGTTCAATGGGTAACCGTTATCCCAGCTTGCATGGTCGATTTACACACGCACAAGCTGGGGAGAAGCAGCTGTATCACACAGTTTCAAGTGAGGAGGCTTGCTCCGGCCCCCTTCAAACTGAAAGCCGACGGCTGTGGAGGATGCCAAGAGCCGCGCTGTTTTAATACTTTCCCTGAAGTAGTGTCTCCATTGCCAAAGTATTCGGAGATTGGAATCGGGGGCTTTTCAAAATGTTGGAGGAACCCGGCAATCAAGTTCATCCGAGCCGGCTCTATGATTCCCGCCCGAAGGAGGACAGCAACACCGGCGTAGGTTTGTAACAGATAGAGTACAATCAAGACCGTTGAGCGAGCAAGTTAATTGATTGTACTTCAAATCCTGTTACAGGCATCTACCAGTGTGTGCCCAAGCTAGTGTTTAGATCTTCTGCTGGAAGATAGGGCCAGTGGAAGGCCCTCCAAGAAGAGGAAAGAGGGGGGTGGCGAAGGGGCGGCACTTCAAACCATGATTCATGATTTCCCGGATCCCATAGTCAGGTGTAAAGTGAAGCTAACCATTAAGGATTGTCGCCTCAGCTGAATAACAGTGGGTTTCCAAATGTTTTTTTACAGTGTCAGTCCTGAAATATTGGCATCCTTTCCTTTACTTATACAAGGCATCTTCGAGTCCTGCAACAAAAACATCTTCATTACTTACTTATCAGCGAGAGGTAAGGCCTGCCATACACACACCGAGCGGCGGACGATTTTGCTGACCGACCAGATGGCGCGCTGTGTGTATGCCGACGGGGGAGCCCACATGGGGTGCGATCACTGACGCCCCACAGATCGGCTGGCCAGAGAACGGACAGTCTGATAATCTCTGGCCGATTGCCTGTAGTCTCAATGCAAGACCGGCGTCTTGGCTGTCAGCTTGGAGAGCAGCGTGATGATGTTCCATCATCTTGCACTCTTAGAGCTTCTGAGCTGGTCTGTCGGCCCCCACTCGTACGTGTGTGGGCGGGGGGGGGGGGGTCACAGTGGGCACTGTATGTTATGCACTGCCATGCCTTTTATTATACGCCCGCGAAGTCATTATGTTCGTTTATGACTGTTTGTAATTGCGGACCTTGACGTCATTTTTTTTTTTTCTCTCCCAAACACCCCACAAAAAACATTTAATCCCATTTGACTTAGTCGGCGTCGCGGCCATTTTTGCCGACGCCGCCTCAGGGACCCCACCATGTCCCCCGTCCGACTCCACAGCCCTGGGATTTAAGGACCTCCGTTTATGAAAAGCTTGCTTTAAAGGACCCACAGACTTTTTTTTCAAAAGGGACTGGCGATTCTGTAAATCACGCCATAATTGTTTATGGTTCTTAGGTATAGCAGATTATTATAGAGATTGCTTAAGCTGGCCATACACCCTAAGCTAGGCAACCACACGAGGTAGATCTTGTAAATGATCTGAGTAAAGCGAGCAAGCGCTGTTTCACAGAGGCCAGAGTGTGCTCTAATACTATTTAGAGAATCTACCTGTGTGGGTCTTCCTTTTGAACAGGATTCCAACATGTTGGAAAACCCCATCAATTCTCCAGTACTTTGAATAGAGACAAGAATTCCATTCAAAGTATTGACGTGCATGATGCTCTGAACGCCCTGGACACCGCTGCTCAGTGTGAGACTGGCTTTGCCTTTTCCAGCTCGAAGCGTGTGGTGAATGAATGCTCTTCCAACACACGGCGCCAGCTGGGAGAACGGTTCCCCTGAGCAGGAATCGATGTGCCCATGTGGTTGCACATTGATCCATGGATCAATCACGCGTGTGATTAATCGTCGGGGTCGATTTTGCATGGAATATACCGTGTAAGCAAGCGTAAGATCTCTAGTAAGATATACTTTAAATATCAACAACTATGTAGTGCCGGGTTTCTGTGATAAAAACAAACATGTAGACTTGACTTTTTCTTCACGTGGTTAGAAAGTCCCCTCATATTACATGGTTCTTTGGAAAAAAAACTAAAAAAGGAGATCTCAAGGAAATCTGACAGGGAAATCAAAGGTGTATGGGACCCTAACAGTACAAACCCAATTCAGGCCCCGAATCTATGAAGAGCCATGGGCGCCCAATCCACACATACACAACCCTCTGCGCGGTAACAAAGCAAGGTGCCACTCAGCAGCAACTACAGAATTGTCCCCGAGTTTTGTTTGGCTTTACAGAAAGACAAGCTGGTCCACAAATAAAACCAGTGGTTGCCCAATGTGCCCTCTCTTTTCCGGTTAATGACCACAACGCAAGCTCCTCAGGTGTACTTGGACAGGTCGCATTGTGTAGGGAAGAGAATACTTAACGGTTTTTTAGTAGGATTTATGTTTTGATTTACCAGCAAGGTCTGACATATAGTGGAGGTGACAATGTGGGGGCATTTTGACAGAATTAGATTATAGTACATAAAGTTTTAGGCCAGATATAGTACAAGAATATAGCAGGAGCGGTTGTCACGTGACCCTATGGAAGGCATACTACACATATATGTAAAGCCTCATAAATAGTGCAGCATATTACACAACAACACACAGTCCAATGATAAACAGGAATAAGGACTGTACTTCAAATGAGCACCAAGTCCCCCGCATCCACTGTGGATACCCACCACCACTCATTAAATAGGCTCGAGGAGAAGTGGCTGGCGTCATTGCTGAAGGTGAGGGTGACCTCTTCAGATGGCACACAACCTGGCCACCCCATCCGCAGAACAATCTGTAGGAGCGGCTGGGTTACCTCGGTTGTCATGCGTGCTGAAGCGTAGGGGATTGAACCCAGTGTAACATGAAAGTACATGCAGGGATGAACTGGTGCGTGAGCGCGTGCACATTCAACTTTGACCACAGGATAGTCTACTCATCCGCCATTGTCTAGGGCTAAACTCATGTATCAACTTCTTGCGTTATATACTGAGTCTTCTTTTTTAGAACCGGCATCTGCAGACGTCATGGGTTGCCATGCACGCTCCCGACCCATATTATGCTGAATTTATTTGCTCCCTCCCGAACTGTGAGAATTAAAGGCGCTGTCACTGATGCGGACATAACTGGCTCTGGTAGGACTCGATGAACTATGAAGGACGCCCCATAAGAGGGGGATTGAGAAGCATCAGGGTCACCTCAGTTTGCATTCAGAGGTTGTCACTGAAAACCTTACCCTAGTCCCGCGATGATAAGGCACTGTCTATATTTTTTGAAAACTCCCAAATAAGCACTAGGTCTTATTTTCAGAGGGCAGTTCTTATTCGGATCACATCGGTAGCCCATCATTGTCCCCTTCAATGACTCACTTTTTTTGGGTTAACCTGTACGGCCCGCTAATAGACTATCTGTTACGGCGGGATATAGCAGCTTAGACTTTTTCCCTCCTGGCGAAAGAGGACGGCGCGCACGTGTGCGGATTTCATCTTCGTAGTCACTTCCTGCCTTCGCCTCTGACAATGCAGCCAGCCACTGACGGAGGCACACAGATACCATGTACACCCAAATGGTAGTTGGGAAGGTAGCGAGTGGGTGGTGTTATTGTGGGGCGGTTGGAGTATTTTAACATTTGGCAAAAATCAGGGGGGGTTGACTATTTACTGGGATGGCTATCATAGGGGAAACAGGCGGGTGGTAACAGGAGAGGAAGAAGGAAGGAAATGCAGAAATTACAGTTATATTACCAATTAATATGTAACATGATCTAAGAGGTTTATGGGGGGGGGGGGGGGGGGGGTTGGTCAGGAATTACAATATTCTGGAGGGTGGCTCAGACAGGTCTCCTCAACTTTGGAAGGATCCACCCAGTCTTTTAAATGTCACCTTACGGTTCGTACGGTTGTGTTCCCAATAGCAAGCAGCTAGCCATCACTAAACATGATTGAAATGGAAGCTTTTATGATGGCCAAATTTATTTAGGGGTAGTACAGTAATAGCAGAACTCCAGGGACAGCATTCATGACGATGATCGTTCATGTGGGGTGATTAGTTTGATTCCAGACCGGCAGTGGCAAAGTTTAAGGGAATGGGCAACATATCGGAGGTACCCAGGCAGGCTCTGGGTATCAAAAAAGGTTTCAATGACCAGATGCCCCCCCCCCAAACGTCAACAGTCACCTGACAAACCCCCAGACAGTGACATGAGATGATCATAGGAGGAAGGGGCATTAGAGGAGGGTGCTCGATCAGGGCTCCCAATCTCCATAAAGTCGCACTTGCAGACCAAAAATCTGTAAAACCCCCCCCATTTTAACAGTTTTAAGGACCTGGAAGGCCAATAAATGTCTTACCGTTTTTGAAAAGTGTACTCAATAATTTTGGGCAAAGCGACCCACAACCCAGGTGATGGTTTTAACAGTTGCAGCATCCAAAAGCACTAGCCTTAGTTAAAAAAAATAAGATACATTCTGGACAGCAGGCGGGACGACTTTTCATGAAAACTTACCCATCCCTACGGTGGGGAAGTCCGGACGCAGCAGTCAGCGTGTAAATGATTCACAGCAAGGGTAATCAGGAACAGATGTGTCACAGTTCGCCAGTCCCGTGGATTTGCAGATTCAGGTCTGCTGATTCGTAAGGACAGCCATCGGTTGGGCCCATTTGGTTAGAACAACTAATACATTCAAAATTGAAGTATTCCGAAGAATGGGCGGAACAAGCTTCATCATCCAGTACTAAAAATGCTAGCTCGGTTGGTACCAAGAATGAGGAAGGCCAAGTACATTTTGGTTAGTTAGTAGCAGTTTCCCAGATGTTCACTGAAAGATGAGCAGTTGCTGTGTTACTTGGAGTATAGATACTTTAAATGATCTTTAACTGCTTTAAAATGAAAACTCTCCAAACCGAAGAAAAAACTACATTCAAAATCTCTAAAAACAGGCCAAAACTCTAATCTGGGACATACATGGGCTAGATTCTGAAATAGATTGAGTACAATGGTGGGCGGTGCACAGCTAACAGAGATCAATGCGCTCTCATCTATTAACCCCTGGGCGGTACGCGGCTTTTTCACACACCATTTGTTAGGGCACAAAAAGCCGCTGACATGGGCAATCAGGGCAGAGTACCCTGGACTCTGCTGTGTGATATTGAATAATCACTGACACACCGCCGCCGACAATTAGACACCGCCTGGGGTGCGGGGCAAAAGTGACATTCCCTCCATTAACATGAAGGTCTTAATGGCACCGCTCACACCACCCCCTCTAGTGTCACAGAGACTTCAGTTGACAGAAAGGCTATGGAGCCATGCAGACTCTAGAACTGCTGCCAGGCGCACGGAGAGAGCAGGACAGTTGCCGCCCGATCCCGGAACTGGCAGTATCTGGTTGGGCATAACGCCCAGAGGTTAAGGAAAGCTATCCCTGTATTCCTACTTGAAGAAAATCGATTTTTGAACAGGGTTCGATGTCATTACATTCAGCGGGGGAGGGAACTGACGAGGACCAAAGCTAGCTAGCCTAGAGATCTGATCAGGTCTCGCAGTGAAAGGCGGCGACGGGCTATTCAGAGACCTGTCAAGGGGCCAGCTGGCGCCCCCTTTTAATACGCCATTCAGCCGTGTGAGAGAACCACGGTTTGTCCCATCTCCCCATGTCGATTGACCACGATTAGTCACCAGCATGGCGACGTCCGATGCACGAGAATCTAACCATGTATGACCAGCTTAAGACCAATGCTCTAGGAAGATCAAGATTTACCACAAGATTATGGGATTGCAATTTAGAGAGCACTATTGAAACTAAAGTGTCGAAAAGAAGCCCCCAACTGTTGAAAAAAAAAATCATGCCAGACACCTAGACCGGCCCTGACCATTTTATAGCCTGTTTAAAAAGAACGCCCATTGTAGACTTTAATCTTAGTTGCTGGGAACGAGCATAGTACAACAGGGCTTGTTCTGTCAACCATGGAGAAGGCAGAGAAATTGAAGAAGCAAGCTGCTTCCAAATAAACATTATACAGTGCAATAAAAAAAAAAAGTGTAAAGACCCCCATATACCTAAATAGATGTCATAGGTAACTGGTCAGTGCCTAGATTGTAAAAAAGGCCTCTCCATAAGTTGCGGTATGTGTCAGAGACATGTATATGCTAGTGTATAGATCACCAGAGGGGTGAGCAACAACTTAAGGACCCCGTTTAGCCTTCTTTTGCAGCCTGTCACCTGTTGAACAAGCTGCTCCGCTTCTGTTAGTGCATTATGCCTATATGGTGTCCTGTAATCAAGTGCTTGCGGGGATTGATGCAGTAGCCTGATCATGACTGGCCCACTCCTCAGGTGACAACTGGCAGTCTCTAGGCATTTTGAGCAGGCGTTCAAGTGCAGAAATGCTAGAAAAGATATCATCCATGTCACGCTATTTACACTCCCCCATGTTATGATGCCGGAAATGAATGAGATTGGCACCACCTACAGCTGGGTTGAGACCCTTACAGATTTAGAAGGCTTATGTGGCCCATTACTGGTTTCGACAACAAGAGTGAAAGCCCGGCAACACTCTCTAGAAATAAAAGCTATACCTCCTGACACTAGTCTTCTGCCTGACAGTAGGAGTAGAATGGATAAAGTGCAATGGCCAAGACATGCTACTGCTGGAACACATGCGTGTACTACACTTTAATAGGGAATGGCTGTGTACTTTTCTTAAGGAGCCCCTTGCCGTTTTTTTAGTTTGACAGAACCTAATGGCTCAAAATGTCATCATTGTAGACTGGCTTAAAGAAACATATACCTGACTAGACCTAGGACGGTTTGCCAGTTTTTGCAAGTTTGGAGTCGGCCATCTCCAATATCATCTTATGCTCTCAGCGGACCTTCAAATAGCTGCAATGGCAAGGGTTACAGGCACAGAACACTGATTGTGGCATCCACATTGCCGCTGTGTTCTCAATTAAGACACTTGTGGAAGTGACACAGGCCGCTGAATATGGTTTTTTAAAAATGATCATCAATAGGGTGTAGTTTACCAAGACGTGAACTCTTACAACTCATTATAATTCATAGGATATATACCAGGAAGTATCTAAAACAAAAAAGGTAGATAGGAGTAGAACCACAGTTTGTTTAGTACAGATTATTTCTCGTTAATGTACACAGAAAAGGTAGATCCTTCCATTAAGGCCATGCCCAAAGAAAAAGAAAGAACAAATATTAGTAATCAAAACCACCATCATAAAATGGAAAAGGCATTACAGATGTACCAGTTCAGAGATACATTCTTATTTTGTTTTAGGATTGCCACGCTTAGCTTATACCCTGTTAACATCACAGCTTAGAAACAGAGGATGCATTGAATTATGGTGATTGGTTGAGTTCTGCTTTGGGAGCATGGATTAATCTTTCCAAAGAGAAAGTACTCTGAATGTTGGAGAAGAAGCTTTTTGTAGCAAACCTTACTATATAGGCACTAACAGCCGGTAGGGAAACATATTCTCACTGCCACATACTCTAAATTCCAATCCTACAAACATGACCACCTGACCAAATAACATTAAGGTGGTATATTTAGGAGACATTTTACTAGCTGCTGAACTATGGCTGCAGTGCCTCCTTGTCACTGGGCAACCACCGTTGGGGGCGATAATTCCACCAGGAAAAACCTTATGTTGCGTTTCCGAGGGTGCCGCCAACAGCATGGGTAAACAAAGCACTAAGCCTAGGTTCCCACAAAGGCAATTATAAATGTGGGGACAAGCCCCATAAAATGAATGGACACGATCAAGGCCAGATTTTCACACACATTAAAAATTGCGGATGCGCGAGCCAATTATCGGCCTATGTGGGAGGCATAGTTAAGTTGCACATCCAAGCACTTTTAAAAAGATGACGAGCACATTGGGAGATGCCAATGGCAATTTATGAGTAAAGTGTAAGTAATAAAATAAGTATAAAGTACTAAATTGCCTCTGCCATTTCAAGTACAAGTCAAACAAACTTTACTGTAAAAAATAAACCAGAACAGCTATTCAGACTTAAAAAAACACAACCCCCCATACGGAAAATCTAGTATGGGACCCCAGTGTTGAGTCACTTTTTTGTGTGTGGTTTCCACAAGTTCGCGGTAACGCCCAATGGAAACTTAAGCTTGCATCCACCCCGTATTCCCCTAGGGGAAATAGATCTAGTCCAGTCTATACTGTTGCATCTGGAATGTTTAAGGGCGGCGCGTGGGGATTATCACAACGAATCCGGATTTGCCGTCCTATGACATCATGTGTGTTAAGTGACACAAACCGACCAATGCGTTTTTTAATGCGGTTTACTTATCGTAGTATAACACAGGTATTGCCGATCATGCCATGACATATGCAAACACGGGCCCTATGCACCTGAAAATTGATTGCCAAGCCAGCGGTTGGTTGAAAATATTGTTTTTTTTTTCTTTTTTTTTTTTTTTTTTTTTTTGGTGTTTTTTTTCTTTTTTTTTTTTTTTCCTTTTTTTTTTCTTTTTTTTTTTTCGGGGTTGCTTGACAAATGCCGTAAAATGCATATATTTTTCCACCCAAATGTCATGTGCAGACAGGCTCATTGGGGGGGTGATAGGAGAAAAACAACAGGTGCCCTAATTAATGAAGTCGAGCAGTAGAACAATATAAACAACTGGAGACAAGATGCAAAATGCTTCAACAATACTTCCAAATTCCCATATCAAATCACAAAGCTAGACTCTCTTCCTTGGGTAGCAAATGTTAAAGCCTTACGTGCCAATGTTGTAAAAAGGCAAAAACCAGGAGCCACCACTCACTAAGATTCCTCAGGTGCTCCTGCAGGTGCCCTCACCACCCCTTTGTGTTTTACGGTTATAGATTGACCTAGGAGCTGCTTGTGCTGCGATAACCAACTTAATGAGACTAAAAAAAAAAAAAAAAAAAATAAAAAACTACATTATGTTGAGTTAACTTTACATCTGACGGCTTTCGACTAGCAGACCCAAGGAAAGCAGAGCAGTGGATTAAAATATTGAGAGAGAGAAGTAACGTACCTTAAATTTGATATTTCTGCAGTCAGGATTTTGGGGTGCCAAGTGGTAAATAAAAAGATTACCCAGTAATCTGTCTACATTTAGTACAGGGTACCCTTGACAACAACAGTAATGTAAGGACTTGGGATCCTGGTAATAATGGCATCAATGGTTTCTCTTTGCATATCAGAGCATGAAGGCGAGCGGTGTGTCAGAAAATTCAGGATGTTGCGACAAAGACTAGGGCTCCCTGGCCTCTGTTATGGCGGAGGATCTCCAAGAATAACTTGGAAAAAGAATCCGCCTCCCTCTGATTGTGGCTCAGGGTTAAACTTCTAAACTGGGCATAGAGACGCGGACGATTTCCCATAACTGCCGAGCCAACCTAGTGGGTGTGGGGATGACGGCATTAAGCAAAGACCACTCACAGTGTCGACATCGGACCGGGGGCACCACAAGTGTTGCTGGCCCATTATTTGGCTGGAGACAGCCGTCCCCATCTGAAATAAGGGTATCCGATATGAATTATCGTCATGTTGATCACTGTGCAGGCGGCAAGGATTTTGGTCCAATATGACCAGTTGGCGACACCATGATTCCCTGCACAATACCGAACGGCTGTCGAAATCTGGCAGGAATATAGGCCCATCTATGCCCAGCTGTACAAAATAAAGCGGTAACCCTGAGCCACTCAGGAATAATATCACCAGGAATGGAGGAAGGAATGAGGAAAAAGAGGATGCTCACTTGGTATGTTAAGAAGGAAGTCACGAAAAGTATGCTGGCAGAAAAATGATATACTAAGGAGACTCATAGTAGAAATCACCACCAGTTACAGTCGGAAGTTACTCTTGTTTGCGCAGTCATGAAGGGCAGCCCTGGCCAACGATCTCTGATCTTCAGCCTCCAGACACCACGGCTGGAAGTAAGAGTAAAAGTAATAGCTTGTAGTTGTGGAACGTCTTACACAGCTGTGCATATGTGGCTTTGTCAAACGAGAACCAAGTGTTGAGGACTTGTCCCCCTCACCCCTTTTTTTTCCGTGAGACCACTTTCCTTGGGAGAAAAAAAAAAAAACCTTAGTTTTTTCATTGAGCGGAATTATTTAAAGGGCTTCTAAATCAACATGTTTGACACGAAAACATACCAAAAACAAACCATCTAGTGTTACATGGTGTTTATTAGCTTATTGATTCACTGACCGTTATGAAGGACAAGGTTTACAAAGTAGTTAAAGGTGCCTCAATACACTAAACCTGCTTACCTCCAAAGACATCCACAAACGCCAACTAGATTTCTTTGTCCATTGGTTTATAAACGACAAAAAGTAAGCCATACAAACCAACGCTTACTTCTTCTTGGCTTGCCTCAGGACTATTGACTGAGGGTCCTTGTCCTTCTTGGCAGGACTTTGCCGGCATCCTTTTTCTTCTTGTCGCTTTAGGACGGGCTGTAAAAAGATATTGTTTTTACTACCACGGTTTTGATCATTAAAATGTTACCTAAGGTATTAATTGCATTTTATCAAATCAGAAGCTCCTGTAATATGTCCAGTTAACAAACATTTAAAACTAAGCTCTGTTGTTCAATTTTAGATACAAACTTATGCAAGTCCTCGAGGGGAGGCTTGTTATTCGGAACACAAGGGATTCTGAGCCAGAAGGCCCAGCACTAGCTTTTATCGAGTTTCAAAAAGGGTAGCCTGTTTGAGTACATTTTACCATCCTGTAAACCGTGGCCAGATGAGACTATAAGCAGTGTAAGACTCCTAGTCAAGATACACTGGTATTTAACCTCTTGGAGAACGGCACCACGGGGGTTGATCACTGATATTGCATACTACTGACCGCTGATGGGTTGAACCTGTGGGGTTGGGGGGGGGGGGGACACAGAATCACCATACACCTGAAAATATTAGCAGAACTTGTGCTTCTGCATGGACATCTGTGTCTAATGTTATAAATTCACAGAATGAAGTCTGGGGCTCCACCATGCATTTACCGCCAAGGCAGTGCACAAGTCACCCATTTACAAGCAATGGTTACTTTGAAAGGCCTGTCCCCACAGCGCATCAGATTCGATAGTCAGATCTCCATCCTTGATTGCAACAATCTTCGTGGAACCCTAGCCTTACAAACCCAAAAGTATGTGTGCCCTATTAGGTTGAGCCTGTTGGATAGTAGAAGGACAAAATGGATAGCAAGAGAGGGAGCAAGCAATATCCACCAATGGGTATCAGAGGACATGATCTCAATGCGACTCTTGTTTATGGGACCCGGAAGAAATCAGCGCCAAAGCCAAGAAACTGACCCTTTCCACCGTCTGTACTGGACCCCCCACTATAAAGTTTGAGGAACCTTCATCAACGTTGTAATGCCCTCAGGTCTCCAACACTGCTGAGAGGAGAATTATGAGAGGACAGGGGTTGGAAAACTGATTGCTGCTCAGAAGTTCCAGAAACGGAGATGATAAAAATATATATATCATATATTATATATATATATATATATATAGAGTATAATTATTATATAATATTAGTGCTACATCAGCGACCATACTATGGGTGACCCCAGGCTCAGGAAGAGCTGTCCCACGTCATATAACGGACTTTCTTGATCACGGGAGCCCGGGCAGACATAACAGAACTGGCATAGCGATAGTACAGAATATATCATAGTATAGCGACCACTTGTAATACCGATGGGCCGCAGGCTTCCTTCATCTACGCGCTGCTGTGCAGGGAGTCCCTCAGCACTGCGCACAAGCCGGCCCGCAGCCCCTTTCACCTCGCCCACATCAACACGAGGACCACAGGCCGCGCGGAATGACGGGATCTCTCCCTACCTGAGACGTGTGCACAGCAGCCTGGCCCCGCATAAGTCCCCCTACACACAAATCGCTCCCCTGAGCCTCACCATGTGATGTTCTCTCAAAGATGTGCGGACCAGAAAGGAAGAAACCCTTCGCGGATTTTGTTCGGCGCAGGAAAACCCAGAGAGGCGGGAACTCCAGGCCTGACGGACACCAACCTAATCCTCGTGAACTACATCTCCGCGCACGCCTAGTGACTGGCCAGTTCATAAGAGGGTCGGGGTGTGCCGATATTAATATGGTGAGGGAAAGTATGTGGCCAGTTGTATAAATTTGATGCGCTCACATTTTTGGTAAAATCTTATAAAGTTAGTCAGGCCAAACATGGCTGTGTTTGCTTTCAATATTTATACATTTTTTTTTAGCAAAAATTACCATAGATCAGTTTTTTACAACAACAAAATTATTCAAGCAATCAAACAATCCTGAACAAAGTGCAATCAATGCCTATAACCATTGCAATCACATACAAAAATTAACAGACACACTTTTATATTAAGGGTCAAACAGTATCAGACATATTGGCAGTTATAAGGTAGAGCTTACTTAGCGAAAGAGCCGTCAACTCCCCCAACCCCAATGAGAAGGAGAGCTGGCAAATTGTTGACTAATTTCGGAGTGGCTTGCAATATCCATCGAAACATGGATTTATGCAACAATTTGGGAGAATGCACAGAGGATTGTGGGAAACATTTGGAAAACAAAAAAAGTTCTAGCAAATGAAGTTCCTTTTTCGACTCGACTTTGAACTTAATTTATGCGATTTGGGAGCGGGAGCAAACACTATACGGGGAGCACAATAATCATAGAAATGGGAAACCTCGAAATGATAGAGTTGATTTCAACAAATATTTCTCCCAAGGCAACAGGAATGAGAATGGACTTTCTTATTTTGTTACATTTCAAGATGTCATGTCAATATGGATGGATGGACACCTTGTGTTGCTCAGGCACAGAGAACATTTAGACAGCAGTGTCCAACTCAATATACACAGCGGCCAAAGTGATAAACTCAAAGTATGTGTTCAATGATTTATTAAAAATGTTATTACAGCAGCCATTTTGGCCCAGGGTCAGAGTTGGACACCCCTGGATTACACACACACAAGGTCACACAAGGTGAACTATGATAACACACAGTAAATACAGGATGGGGAAACACCGCGACTACATATAAAACTGTGGTCCATACAGTGTGTATGGGTTCATGGTGTACAGTGTGTATGTAATATGGTATGCCACCTCTTGTGGGTACAATTTTGTGTACGTTTGCTCTTCGTGAGACCAATCTTGGCCACATCTCCTCTTCCTAGCTCTGCTTCCCTGCAGCCCATAACAGATGCACTAAACTTTTATCTGTCTCTTAAGGCTTGTTTCCATTGTACGTCGGGTCCCTCACGAACCTAAGCGGTATACGCTAAGAGGGAGGTTCCGAACGTATCCCATAGACTCAGCCTGCAGGTGGATGGTAGGTTTAGACATACGCCGGGTGATAAAGGCTGACGTACTCGACTACGTTCAGCCTGAACCGGCGGATCGCTCGGGGGGCGGAGGGGGGGGGGAACGGGCGGGTCGGGGGGGGGGGGCGGGGGGGGGGGGGGGGGGGGGGGGATGGGAGGGGGGGGGGGGGGGGGGGGGGGGGGGGGGTAGGCACAATGAAAGACAGACCCGTCCGCCGAGCAAGTAAGTCTATCTATGCTACTAGGGGACCCCCGAACGAGCGGGTACGCCGTGTCGAGGGCTCCCGACATTAATGGAAAACAAGCCCTACACTCTGGAAGTAAAGAACTATGGGAACCCAGCAACTGCCAGACCATCTGGCACCCCTCTCCCAGCTCGCCTTCTCGCAGGCCCCCCTACCGCTGCACTCACCAAAAGCATCTGTCTCCAACTATGGAGAGTAGATGAACAACAGAACCAAGAAATACTGCCTACCATCCTAAGCACCCTCTTCCAGCTTTGCCTGTCTGCAGTCCCCTACCAGTGGCACTCACCCTTGCCTCTGATCCAACTCTGGGAAGGTGAGAACAACAGAACAGCCTACTGCCTAACCAATACTGGCACCCTCTTCCCAGTCTTGCCTTCAGTCCCCCTACCAGTTGCACTCACCATGCCTCTGACCTCCAACTCTGGGAGTAGAGAACTACATAACCCAGCATATGCTAGACAGTGGACACTCACTGTGATGTCACTGGAATGCATAGCTGGGCAGCCAGAGCTAGAGTAGTCCTCTGCTCCCAAAGTGGAAGGATGGAGTGTGTAATTGCAAATGGTAGGGGCTTGCCAAGAATGTAGATCTAGCAGAGATGGACACTTACATTGTAGGCATCACCCATAGAAAAAGGTCAAGGGGTCTAATGTAAATGGTTACCTTTATAGATAATATACCATATTATGAACTTCACATAAGGTTTAAGGATTATGTAGAAAGTAGAGATTGTCAAATTTTTTGGACTAGCCAACTTTGTGACTTGATTGCAAAGCCCCTGAACATGCTATCATCATCACCAAAATTGGTGGATATGTATACTTGAGTTGAGCAATACTTTTTAGGTTTTTTTAAAATGTTCCCACAACCCATCTATACATATCCAGCAATTTTTGTGATGAATACTACGAGCAATACTACTTCTTTTTTGTAGTACATCTAATTGGCTCAGTTTCAGTCTGCATACAATTTGCAAACTAATGTGGACATGTTGGCATATCATCAACTGTAAACGTGAGTTCCTGTACTTGGGAAAGATGTGGGGCCTTTCTCCTGCTATGCCGAATGTACATGAACATAGGGCACCCTCCCTCCCCGTGCAGATCTGAACAGCGCTAGCTGCTGCGGGGGTCCTGAAGGGGGAAGGAGAAGAGGAGCGGTGTGTATGGGCGCAATCCTTTCATTCTTTTTTTATTGCTATTCGGTGGTTCGCGCCTTGAAGTCTCAGAACTGCAAGGGGAGGGAGGCTGCATTGGCAGCTCCAAAAGTAGCACCCCCACCCCAATCAACAGGGGCCCCTGAAAGGCCAGAAACAGCACTGGTTAGTCAGACTCCAGGTTCTGCATTGTGGGATGGATATGGGGGTTCGTTCTACACTACGAGGAAAAGAGGCCTCTATGACCAGGGCCTGCTGCAGACCTAAATACATAGTAAAGGCCTATCGCCTGGTAACTAATGAAAGTGTGTTGCTATAACTGTTGAATATGTATTTATATATTTCCTGACACTTCGGCGTGGCAGGACACTGATGGAAGTATTTGCTGCCAAGCCAGTGTCAGGGAAAGGAGAAATAACACTGCTCACTCTCTCGCAGCTCTATTCCCGTAAACTACAGAGTGCGGCGGCAGAACTACATTTCCCATCATCCTCCGGGCGGAAGACGTGCTCAGCCGGTGTCAGGTGACCCAGATCCGCTGCCATCATGGCGATTTTCAGTGTGTATGTGGTGAACAAGGCAGGAGGACTCATCTATCAGCTGGACAATCAGAACCCCCGAGCCGAGACCGAGAAGACCTTCAGCTACCCGCTGGATTTCGTCCTGAAAGTGCATGATGAGCGGGTGTTGGTGTCCTTCGGTCAGCGGGACAGTATACGAGGTCAGCCGGTGACAGGGTGGTGACAACCCTTCCAGGTGTAGGAGATCCTGTGTGTAGGAGGCAGCTGGTAGTCACCTCTTATTTCTATAGGCTCTCCTACACCTCTACATATACGTACAGGATCTATGTTATTATATGTCTGATCTAGAAAATAGAATCATTCGTAATACTGCAGACAGCAGTTTATATAGTTGCATTGTCTGTAAAACAAAGTATTAAGGACAGTGTATGTGTACCATTGAGGAACATTTCCCTTTTCTGGGAGAAGTCTCATCTGTTAGGCTGTGTTCCCACTTACGCGATCAGCCGCTGCATGGACACAATTGACAGGGATTCTACCTAGCTATTTGTCTTGAAAATTGCCCCCATCGGAAAAGAAAAATTTGCCGCTTAATCACGCCCATAGAGAATGAATGCGTCCACGCGTGATCAAAAATCTCGTCCATTCATGTCTATGGGCGCAATCAGGGCTGATTGTTGGGAGCACCGCATCTGCGCCCAATCGTGGCTTTTAGTTGAAGTGGGGACAAGCCCATTTAACTAAATGGAAGCGATCAGCCGCAATTGTCACACACATTTCTGCGCTACGGTTGATCACATAAGTGGGAAGATAGCCTAAAGGTGGCTATACGTGGGTAAATTTTGCGTTCGATTCCCTAACGATCAATTGCTGTGCACGTTCACAGCGATCGCTTGTTCCAGAATTGAACCCGGCCACCCTTTCTTCGACCAGGATCAATCGACCAACACACAAACGCTCAATCGCAGCATGTCAACGTCATGATGACTGTATCCACCCATGTATGGGTGTGATTGGCCAGGAATCTCGGTGCGATCTGACGTGCAATGCAATCCTGGTCCAGGTGGGTGCATCTCATTTGCAGGCAAACGATCGGCACGAAAGCACACGTCGTTGGATCGGCTGCAAAATCGCCCCGGATCGTACTGTGTATGGGTACCTTAAGACTCCACTAGACGGGTGCGCATTGGCCAACGGGAGGTGCGGGTTGCCTTGTTCGCAGACGATGCGTTGTTATTTTTGAAACGGCCCCGGGAACACTTGCAGACGGTCCTGGATTTAGTGGAGCTTTTTAGACCTGTCACCGGTTTCAAGGTCAATTGGCAGAAGAGCGAAGTTCTTCTTCTAGGGGGGCGATCAGATTTGTCCTTGACTGAGGCCATTGAGAGGTGTGGTTTACGGGTAGCCCGGTCCACTATTAAATATTTGGGCTTGACCTTTTCCCCCCAATGCTGCTGAAACCTATTCCCTGAACTATAAGCCCCTATTCCTTAAAATTGAGCAGGAACTTCGGAGATGGCACGAACTACCCCTTTCGCTGCTCAGTAGATGCCAATTGATCAAAATGGTCAGTTTCCCCAGGCTTTTGTACCCCATGCAGACGCTCCCTCTCCTGTTGAAACATAAGGACGTGCGTCATTTTTATTCCATTGTTTCTCGTTTTTTGTGGAGGGGCAAGAGGGCGCATGTGGCACTGAAGAAGCTCCAGAAACCGGTGGCTCAGGTAGGGGAAAATCTCCCAGATTTGCGGCTGTATAATCTGGCGTGTTTGGGCAGGCATGTACGGGACTGGATGGGCTCTACTAAC
>CM070038.1:74856783-74868061 GCA_036250615.1 Ptychadena robeensis
GCTTAGCGTATACGCTTAGCGGAGGGCTCCCGACGTACAATGGAAACAAAGCCTTAGAGGACAGATAAAAGGTGAGTGCAGCTGGTAGGGGGCTGCAGGGAAGGCAGAGCTAGGAAGAGGAGTGCCAAGATTGGTCTCGGAAGAGAAAAAGTACACAAATTGTACACACAAGGACGGGGGCATACAATAATTACATACACACTGTACACACATGAACTACACACACTGTATGGACCTTACAGTTTATATGTAGTCCGTGTGTTCCCCATCCCTGTATTTACTGTGTGTATATAGTTCAACCTTGTGTGTACATTGTGTGTGTGTAATCCAGGGGTGTCAAACTCTGACCCATGGGCCAAAAATGGTCTGCAGTGTAATAACATTTTTTAATAAATATCAGTTGACACACTACTTTGAGTTTATAAATTTGGCCCGCTGTGTATTTGAGTTGGACACTGCTGTCCTACATGGTTCTCTGTGCATGAAGCAACACAAGGTGTTCCATCCATATGGACATGACATCTTGAAATGTAACAAAATAAGAAAGTCATTCCATTCCTGGTTTCCCTTGGAGAAATATTTTGAAACAACTCTATCATTTCAGATTTCCATTTCTATGATTATTGCTCCCCGTATAGTGTTTGCTCCCCTCCCAAATAGCATAAATTAAGTTCAAAGTCGAGTCGAAAAAAGAAACTTCATGTGCTAGAACTTTTTTTGTTTCCAAATGTTCCCACAATCCTTCTGTACATCTCCAAATTTTGGCAATAAATCCATGTTCAGGGGATATGCAATCAACTCAGAAAGTTAGTCAAACAATTTGTCCAGCTCTACTTATCATTGGGGGAGTTGACCTCTTCGCTAAAGTAAGCTCTACCTTATAACTGACCAATATGTCTGATACTGTTTGACCCTTTATATTTGTGTCTGTTATTTTAGTATGTGATTGCATGGTTATAGGCATTGATTCACTTTGTTCAGGAATTGTATTGCTTGATAATTTTGTTTGTTTAAACTGATCTATGGTAAGTTTTGCTAAAAAAAAATGTATAAAATATTGAAAGCAAACAAAGCATGTTTTGCCTGACTAAACTTTAATAAGATTTTACAAAAATGTGAGCGCACAAATTTATACAACTGCCACAACTTTCCCTCACCATATCTGCACAAGCCCCACCCTCTTATGAACGGTGCCAGTCACTAGGCTTGCCGGGAGATGTAGTTCACGAGGAGTAGGTTGTGTCCCTGTCAGCCGGAAGTTCCCGCCTTCTACGGGTTTTCCTGCGCTATCCGCGAAGGGTTTCTTCCTTTCTGTCCGACATCTTTGAGAGAACAGCAGCATGGTGAGGCTCAGGGGAGCGGGATTGTGTGTGTAGGGGGACTTATGCGGGGCACAGGCGGCTGTGCAGCACGGCTCAGGTAGGGAGAGATCCCCGTCATTCCCGCGGCCTTTGTGGGCCTCGTGTTGGATGTGGGCGAGGTGAAAGGGCCTGCCGGGCCCGGCGTGTGCCAGTGCTGAGGGACTCCCTCACAGCAGCGCGTAGATGAAGGAAGCCGGCGGCCCATCGTGTATTACAAGTGGTCGCTATACTATGAGTATATTCTGTACTATACTATGCCAGTCTGTTATGTCTGCCCGGGCTCCCGTGACTCCGGTTATATGACGTGTACAGCTCTTCCTGAGCCTGGGGTCACCCATGTATAGGTCAGCTGATGTAGCACTATATATAATCTCTCGTTTCTGGGAACTTCTGAGCAGCAATAAAGGTTCCACCCCTTCCTCTCATAAATTCTCCTCTCATCCAGTGTTGGAGACCTGAGGAGCATTATAAGCTGTGATGAAGGTTCCTCAAACTTTATAGTTGGGGTCCAGTACAGACGGTGGAAGGGCAGTTTCTTGGCTTTTGCTCCTGATTTCTTCCTGGTCCCATGAACAAGATGTCGCATTGAAGATATTTCCTCTGATAAGCCCCATTGGTGGTATTGCTTGCTCCCTCTCTTGCTATACATTTGTCCTTCTACTGATCAGAACAGGCTCTACCTAAGAGGGACACATACTGTGGTTTGTAAGGCTAGGGTTCCACGAAGATTGTTGCATCAACGTGATGGAGACTCGGACTATCGAATCTGATGCGCTGTGGGGACAGGCCTGTCAAAGTACCATTGCTGTAAATGGGTGACTTGTGCACTGCGGTAAATGCATGTGGAGCCCCAGACTTACATTCTGTGAATTTATAACATTAGACACAATGATGTCCATGCAGAAGCACAAGTTCTGCTAATATTTTCAGGTGTATGTGATGTCTGTGTCCCCCCCCCCCCCAACCCCACAGTTTCAACCCATCAGCGGTCAGTAGTATGAATATCAGTGAATGCAACCACAGTGTGCAGCTCCAAGGGTTTAAATACCAGTGTATCTTGACTAAGGAGCTTACACTGCTTAGTAGTCTCATCTGGACGACGGTTTCAGGATTTTAAAATGTTACTCAAACAGCTACTTTTTGAAACTCATAAAAGCTAAGTGGATTGGCCTTCTGGCAGAATCCCTTTGTGTTCCAGGAAATAAACAAAAATCTCCCCCAGAGGACATTGGCAATAAGTTTGTATCTAAAATTGAACAAAAGAGCTTTAGTTTTAAATGTTTGTTAACTGGACATATTACAGGAGCTTCTGATTTGATAAAATGGCATTAAATGACCTTTAGTAACATTTTAATGATCAAAACCGTGTAGTAAACAAATGATCTTTTACAGCCGCCTAAAGACGACAAGAAGAAAAAGGATGCCGGCAAGTCCGCCAAGAAGGACAAGGACCCAGTCAATAAGTCCGGAGGCAAGGCCAAGAAGAAGGTAAGCTGTTGGGTTGTATGGCTGTACTTTTTGTTAGTTTATAAACCAATTGGACAAAGATCTAGTTGGCGTTTGTGTGATGTCTTTGGAGGTTAAGCAAGGTTTAGTGTATTTGAGGCAAATTTACTACTTGTAAACCTTGTCCTTCATACAGGTCAGTGAATCAATAAGCTAATAAACACATGTAACACTAATGTTTGTTTTTGTATGTTTTCGTGTTCAAACATGTTGATTTAGAAGACCTTTAAATGATTCAGCTTCATGAAAAAACTAAGGTTTTTTTTTTTCTTCCAAGTAGAAGTGGTCCAAAGGAAAAGTGAGGGACAAGCTCAACAACTTGGTTCTCTTTGACAAAGCCACATATGACAAGCTGTGTAAAGAAGTTCCCAACTACAAGCTTATTACTCCAGCCGTGGTGTCTGAGAGGCTGAAGATCAGAGGATCGTTGGCCAGGGCTGCCCTTCAGGAGCTGCTCAACAAAGGTAAGCTTCAGACTGTACTGGTGGTGATTTCTTACTAGGAGTCTCCTTAGTATATACATTTTCCCAGCAATACTTTCGTGACTTCCTTCTTAACATACTAAGTGAGAAATCCTCTTTTCTCCATTCCTGGTGATATTCCTGAGTGGCTCAGGGTTACCGCTTTATTTGTAAAGCTGGGCATAGATGGGCAGATTCCTGCCAGATTCGACAGCCGTTCGGATGTTGGCAGGGAATCTGGTGCGCCAACTGGTCATATTGACCAAAAATCTGCCGTCATGCACAGTGATCAGACATGACGGATAATTCAGATCGGATACCATTAGTTCAGATGGGGACGGCTGTCTCCAGCCAAAGTAATGGCCAGCACACTTGGGGTGCCCGGCCGATTGTCGACACTAGTGGTCGTGCATGATGACGTCATCCGCCACACCCACTAGGTTGGCTCGGCAGTCTATGGGAAATCGTCCCGTCTATGCCCAGCTTTAGAAGTTTACCCTGAGCCACAATCAGAGGGAGCTATTCTGTTCCAAGTGATTCATTGAGATCCTCCAGCCATACAGGCCAGGGATCCCTAGTCTTTGTCCAACTATTCCTGAATTTTCTGACACCTCGCCCTCATGTCTCTGATGCAATCATTGATGCCATTATTACCAGATCCCAAGTCCTTACATTCCTGTTGTGGGTAAAGGGGACCAGAAATGTAGACAGATTACTTGGTAATCTTTTTACCACTTGGCACCCAAATCCTGACTGCAAAATATCAAATTTAGGTACGTTCTCTCATATTTTAATTCCACTGCTTGCTTTCCTTGGGTCTGCTAGGTCTAGAAGCCTTCAGATGTAAATGTTAACTCAACATAAATGTATTTTTTTTTTTTTTTTTTTTTTTTTAAGGTCTCATTAAGTTGGTATCCAAGCACAGAGCCCAGGTCATCTATACCAGAAACACAAAGGGTGGTGATGCACCTGCAGGAGCACCTGAGGAATCTTAGGTGAGTGGTGGCTCATGGGTTTTGCCTTTTTACAACATTGGCACGTAAGGCTTTACATTTGCCTACCCAAGGAAGAGAGTTCTACTTTGTGATTTGATATGGGAGATTTGGAAGTATTGTTTAAGCAATTTTGCCATCTTTGTCTCCAGTTGTTATATTGGTTCTGACTGCTCAGACTTCATTATGAGCAGCCTGTGGTTTTTCCTATCACCCCCAATGAGCCTGTCTGCACTGACAGTTTGGGTGGAAAAATATATGCATTTTACTGCATTTGTCAAGCAACACCGCAATATTTTTCAAGCAAACCGCTGGTCTGCAATCAAATTTTCAGGGTGCATAGGGCCCGGTGTTTGCATATAGGGCATGGCATGATCGGCAATACCCTGTGTTATACATACTATAAGTAAACCGCATTAAAAAAACGCATTGGGTGTGGTTTGTGCAATTAACACACGTGATGTCATAGGACGCAACCGGATCTCGTTGTGAATCCACGGCGCCGCCCTTAAACATTCCAGATGCACCAGTATAGACTGGCACATCATTTCCCCTAGGGGAATACGGGGTGGATGCACTTAAGTTTTCCATTGCGTTACGCAACTTGTGGGGAAACCACACAAAAAAGTGACTCAACCTTGGGGTCCCATACTAGATTTTCAGTATGGGGGGTTGTGTTTTTAAGTCTGAATAGCTGTTCTGGTTTATTTTTTACAGTAAGTTTGTTTGACTTGTACTTGAAATGTGCAGGGCAAATTTATTACTTTATACTTATTTTATTACTTACACTTTTACTTCATAAATGGCCATTGGCAGCTCCAATGTCTCGTCATCTTTTTAAAGTGCTTTGAGATGTGCAAACTTAAGCTATGCTCCCACATAGGCGATTAATTGGCTCGCGCTCGCAATTTTTAATGTGTGTGAAAATCGGCATTGATCGTGTCCATTCAGTTGAATGGGCTTGTCCCACATTTTATAATTGCCTTTGTGGGAACATAGGCTTAGTGCTTGTTTACACATGCGGTTGGCGGCCCCTAGGAAACGCAACATAAGGTGTTTCCTGGGTGGTTATCGACCCAAGGTTGGTTGCCAGTGAAAAGGCACTGCAGCCATAGTTCAGCTAGTAAAATGTCCCTGAAAATAGACCACCTTATGTTATTTAGGTCATGTGGTCATGTTTGTAGGATTGGAATTTAGAGTAGTGGCAGTGAGGAAGTATGTTTCCATACCGGCTGTTAGGTGCAGTATATAGTAATGTTGCTACAAAAGCTTCTCAAACATTCAGAGTACTTTCTCTTTGGAAAGATTATACATGCTCCCAAAGCAGAAATCAACCAATCACATAAATCATGCAGCCTCTGTTTCTAAGCTGTGATGTTAACATGGTATAAGCTAGCGTGGCAATCCTAAAACAAAATAAGAATGTATCTATGAACTTGTACATCTTGTAATGCTTTCATTTTATGATGGTGGTTTTGAGTACTAATATTTGTTCTTTCTTTGCAGGGCCTTAATGGAAGGATCTAACTTTTCTTTGTACATTAACAGAAATAAATCTGTATAAACAAATCTGTGTTCTACCTTTTTTGTTTTAGATACTTCCTGGTATATATCCTATGAATTTAAGATATTGTAAAGAGTTCACGTCTTGGTAAACTACACCTATTGATGATCAGTTTTAAAAACAAATATTCAGGGCCTGTTCACTCCACAAGTGTCTTATGGGAGACACAGCGCAATGCCAGCAACAGTGTTCTGTGCCTGTAAACCTTGCATTGCAGCTATTGTGAAAGGTCGCTGAGAGCACTTAAGATGATATTGGAGAAATGGCAGATTCTCCAAACTGCACCGTCCTAAGGTCTAGTAGTTATATGTGTCTTTACCAATACAATGATTGAACATTTTGACCATTATGGTTCTGTCAAAATAAAAAAACGGCAGGGGCTCCTTAGAAAAGTCACACAGCCATTCACATTAAAGTGAGTACACAGCATGTTCCAGCAAAGTAAGCAGGTCTTGGCCATGCACTATTCATTCTACATTCCTCTAGTCAGGCAAGAAGACCAGTGTCAGGAGGTAGAGCTTAGTTCTAGAAGAGTGTGCAGGGCTTTAACTCTTGTGTCTAAACCAGTAATGGGCCACATAAGCTTCTTAAATCTGGTAAGGGGCTAACCAGCTGTAGGTGTGCCAATTCCATGCATTTCCGGCATCATAAACAATGGTGGGGATGTGTAATAGGTGACATGGATGATATCTTTTTACATTTCCTGCACTTGAACGCCTGCTCAAAATTCCTAGAGACTGCCAGTTGTCACCATGAGGAAGTGCCCAGTGTCATGATCAGGCTACTGCATCATCCCCAAGGCAATGTTTGGACACCACTAGGCATTATATGCACTAACAGAAGGGGAGCATCTTTTCAACAAGGTGACAGGGCTGCAAAAGAAGGCTAAACGGGCCTTAGTTTGCTCACCCCTGGTCTATACACTAGCAGTATACATTCTCTGAACACAGCAACTTATGGAGAGGCCTTTTTACAATCTAGCACTGACCAGCTTACCTATGAACAGCTATTTAGGTATATGGGGGTCTTTACACTTTTTTTTTTTTATTGCACTGTAGAATGTTTATGTGAAGGCAGCTTGCTTCTCATTTCTCTGCCTTTCTCCATGGGACAGAACAAGCCCTGTTTGTACTATGCTCGTTCCCAGCAACTAAGATTAAATGTCTACTGGGGTTCTTTTTAAACAGGCTATAAAATGTTCAGGCCTGTCGATGTCTGGCATGAATTTTTTTCAACAGTGGGGCTTCTTTTCGACACTTTAGTTTCAAAAGTGCTCTCTAAATGCAATCCCATAATCTTGGGTAAATCTTTGATCTTCCTAGAGCATTGGTCTTAAGCTGGGCATACATGGGTAGATTCTCGTGCATGACGTCGCCATGCTGTGACTAATCGTGGGTCAATCGAATGGGAAGATGGTACACCTGTGTTCTCTCAACACAGGCTGATGGCTGTATTAAAGAGGCAGCCAGCTTGCCCCCTGACAGGCTCTGCCCCCTTTCCACTGCCAAGACCTGATCAGTCTCTAGGCTATGCAGCTTTGTCTCTCATGTTCCCCCTCTGAAGTAAATGACATCGAACCCTGTTCAATCGAGTTTCTTCAAGTAAGGAATACAGGGATAGCTTCCTTAACCTCCTGGGCGTTATGCCCAACCAAACTGCCAGTTCCGGGATCGGGCGCAACTGCCTGCTCTCCGTGAGCCTGCAGCAGTTCTAGAGCTGCAGGCTCACAGAGCCTTTCTGGCACTGAGTCATCTGTGACACGAGAGGGGGGTGGGGGGAGGCGGTGCCATAGACCTTCATGTTAATGGAGGGGATGTCACTTTTGTCCCCACACCGGCGGTGTCTAATTGGCGGCGGCGGTGTGTAGTGAGATGGCAATCACAGCAGAGTACAGTGTACTCTGCCGTGATTGCCCAGGCAGCGGCTTTTTGTGCCATAACAAATGGTGTGAAAAGCCCGTACCGCCCAGGGGGTTAATAGATTAGAGCGCAATTGAGCTCTGTGAGCGTGCACCGCCCACGATTGTACTCAAATCTATTTAGAAATCTACCCATGTATGCCCAGATTTTGAGTTTTGGCTGTTTTATTTGAATGGTAGTTTTCTTTCAGGTTTTGGTTTTCATTTTAAAGCATTTAAGATCATTTAAAGTAATTCTATACTCCAAAGTAAAAGAAAATGCTCATCTTTCAGTGAACATCTGGGAAAACTGCTACTAAATAACCAAAAATGTACTTGCCTTCCTCATTCTTGGTACCAGCATGTTTAGTACTGGAGGAGAAGCTGGTTCCGCCCATTCTTCAGGAATACTTCATTTTGATGATGGAGTTGTTCTACAAAATGGCCACCAGATGGCGTGTCCATTACATCAGCAGACCTGATGCTGCCAAAATCCCACGGGACTGGCGACTTGTGACACATCTGTCCTGAGTACCCTTGCTGTGATCATTTACAAAGCACTGCTGCGTCCAGACTTCCCACAGTAGGAGGGGTAATTCTGAGAAAGTCATCCCGCCTGCTGTCAGATGTATATATTTTTTTTAACAAAGGGCTAGGTGCATTTTGGACTGCTGCAAACTGTTAAAACCAATCACCTGGGGGGCATCTGGTCATTGAAAACCTTTTTTGATACCCAGATGCTGCCCTGGGTAGCCTCCTATGTTGCCCATTCCTTAAACTGCCACTGCCGGTCTGAATCAAACCTAATAAACCCCACATGAACGAGCATCTCATGACTGCTGTCTGTAGGTTTTCTATTACTGTACTACACCTAAATAAATTTGCCATGCAGAAAAGGCTTCCATTTCATCAGGTTAGTGATGGCTAGCTGCTGCTATTGGGAACACAACCGTACGAACCGATGAAGGTGACATTAAAGACTGGTGGGATCCTTCCAAAGTTGAGGAGACCTGTCTGAGCAATCCCTCCAGAATATATAGTAATCCTGAACAAACCCCCCCCCCCCATACACCTTTAGATCTGTTACATATTAATTGGTAAATAACTGTAATTTCTACATTTCTCCCTGGTACCCTGTTTCCCCTATGATAAGCCATCCCCATCAAATAAGTCACCCCCTGATTTTTGCCCAAAATGTTAAAATAAGCCACCCCCCACAAATAAGCCACCCACCGATACCTGCCCAAATCTCCCATTTGGGTGGTACAATGGGTAGCTGTGTGCCTCCGTCAGGGCTGGCTGCAGTGCAGAGCGAAGCAGGAAGTGACTACAAAGATCCGCACACGTGCTCGCGCCTCTGCGCCAGGAGGGACAAGCAAGCTGCTGATCCCTGCCGTAACAGAGTCTATTACCGGGCCGTACAGGTAGAACCCAAAAAAAGTGAGTCAGTGAAGGGGACAATGATTGGCACAGAGTGATCAGAATAAGACATGCCCCTGAAAATAAGACCTAGTGCTTATTTGGGAGTTTCAAAAAATATAGGACAGTGCCTTATCATCGGGGAAACAGGGTAGGTTTTCAGTGACAACCTCTGAATGCAAACTGAGTGACACCTGATGCTCTCATCCCCTCATTATGGGCGTCCAGTTCATAGTTCATAGCTCTCAGAGCCAGTTAGTCCGCATCACGTGATCAGCGCCTTTATCTCAAAGTTCGGGAGGGAGCAAATAATTCCAGCATAATAATGGGTCGGGAGCGTGCATGCAGACAAATGACGTCTGCAGGAATCACGTTCTAAAAAGACGCAGTATATAACGCAAGAAGTTGTATATGAGTTTGCCCTTAGACAATATGGCGGATGAGTGACTTCCTGGGTCAAAGTTGAATGCACGCGCACGCAGCCAGTGCATCCCTGCATGTAACTTTCATGTTACACTGGGTCACCCCTACGCTTCATCACCATGACAAGCCGAGGTAACCCAAGCCGCTTCCTACAGAGTGTTCTGCGGAATGGGGTGGGCAGGTATGTGTGCCAGCTGAAGAGAGTCACCCTCACCTTCAGCAAGGACGCCCAGCCCTCCCGAGGAGCCAGGTAATGAGTGTGTGGGTAGCACAGGGGATAGCGGGGGACTTGGTGCTCATGAATTACAGTCTTATTCCTGTTTATAAGTGTACTGTGTGTTGTGGGTGTATATATGCTGCACTATTATTATTGGCTGTACATAGATTGTGTAGTATGCCTTCCAATAGGGTCACGTGACAAACCGCTCTGCCTAATATTCTATGTACTATAATCTGCCTAAAACTTTATGTACTATAATCTATTGCTGTACAGAAATGCCCCCACATTGTCACCTCCACTATATGCAGACCTTGCTGGTAAATCAAAACATAAAATCCACTAACCGTTAAGTATCGCCTACAATGCGACCTGTCAAAGTAACACATGAGGAAAGCTGTGCGTGTGGCATTAACCTGGAAAAGAGAGGGCAGCATTGGGGCAACAGGTTTATATTTGTGGACCAGCTTGTAATTCTGTAAAGACCAAACACAAAATCGGGACAATTCTGTAGTTGCTGAGTGGCAACTTGCTTTGTGACCCAGAAGTGTTGTATGTTGGAGTGGCTCCCATGGCTCTTCAGTAGATCGGGGACTGAAATTGGGTTTGACTGTTAGGGTCCCCATACACCTTTAGATTTCTCTGTCAGATTTCCTTTAGATCTCCTTTTTAGTTTTTCCAAAACCATGTAATATGAGGGACTTTCTAAACCATCAAGTCTACCTGTGTTTAATCACAGAGAACCCGGCACTACATAGTTGTTGGTAGATTTAAAGTATATCTGACAGAGAGATCTTAAGCTTGGCTTACACGGGTAGATTCCCATGCAATCGACCCCCGATTAATCACAGCGTGATTGATCAGGGATCAATGTGCACCACATGGGCACATCGATTCCTGTTCAATGGGGAACCGTTCTCCCCAGCTTGCAGCCGTGTTGGAAGAGATTCATTCACAACACAGCTTCGAGCTGGAGAAAGGCAGCCAGTCTCACACTGAGCAGCGGTGTCCAGGCTGTTCAGGAGCAGCACGTCCAATACTTTGAATGGAAATTCTTGTCTCTATTCAAAGTAATGGAGATTGAATGGGGTTTTCCAACATGTTGGAATCCTGTTCAAAAGGAAGACCCACACAGGTAGATTTCTAAATAGATTAGAGCACAATCGAGCTCTGTGAACACGCGTTGCTCGATTGTACTCAGATCTATTTACAGATCTACCCGTGTGTGCCTAGCTTAAGGGTGTATGGCCAGCTTAAAGCAATCTCTATACCTAAGAACAATAAACAATTAATGCGTGATGTACAGAATCGCCAAGTCCATTTGAAAAAAAAGTCTGTGGGTCCTTTTAAAGCAAGATTTTCATAAAGGTCCTTAAATCCAGGGCTGTGGAGTCGGAGTTGGAGACATTTTTGGGTCCCTGGAGTCGGAGTCGGCAAA
>CM070038.1:74868161-74888870 GCA_036250615.1 Ptychadena robeensis
TACAGAGGAGTCGGAGTTGGAAGAATCTGAAACTGAGGAGTCGGAGTCGGGGAATTTATCACTCCACAGCCCTGCTTAAATCTTGATTTGACTTTTTTTTTTCTTCTCATTTCAGAGAATTTATTGAAGAAAAGATAGTAAACTTTGCCAGGCAGAACCCCAGTGTTGTTTTGTATGTGGACCCCAAGCCATGCAGAGTACCCAAACTGGTGGCTGAATACCGTAAGTACTTGATAGGTACATTGTAGGTGCTGCAGTCAGACATTACAGATTACCATATGTGAACAGATCACTTGTATCAAGTAAATCCTCCTGTGTCCCTGGGTTGTGTGTGCTTGATCTCTAAAGTGAACATGTGATTTGTTGCACGAAAGTTGAAGGTTCTCCTTGATGGTCCCACCAGAATAGGTAAAATGCAAGGACTGTTAATTTGATCAATTGGGCACCCAGCTCTGTCACAGGGCAGGAAAAGGGCTCATCCCTGTGAGAGTTGCATGTGACAGTTTGAAACACTGGACACATTTTATTTAAGATTGGTTTATACTCATTTACTTAAGGCCCCCCATACACGTAGCAAGCCGCGGCTGCCCACATGGGACAACAGATCCCTGTCGCCCCAAAGCTTGATCAGCCAGAGAACATGTCTGTGAATCTCTGGCCAATGCCATTAGTTTGAATGGAGACCGGCATCTTCGTTTAAACAAAGGGTGCCTGCTGATATTCTGCTCTGCATTTTGTGTTCCTCCGCTATGTCTGTGTGATGATGTCCTTGCACAACTAGTTGACTCGACTATGAATTCAGTGGTGGATTACTCAATTTTACAAAGTCGTTGATCCCTACTATTTACTTGGGAGGAGGGACGCGGCTGACTAAAAAGAGTGGGGAGAAAGACTCGCACTGGCCCTCCTCCTAAGTGAATATGAAAATATCATGTTTCAGCATGTACAAGTGTTGACAACTTGGAGTGTTAAGCTGGCCATAGACACGCCCAATTTTTCATCTGCTTGACTGCCATGCACATTTTTTTTTCTCTTCTAAGCTGGACATTTCTGCCCAGTTTTTGGCCATCCGACTGCCATATGGTCGGCCGCTGCTTGGCCAAAAATCGGGTGCGCCCACCTAGCAATATCGACCGCATGTCTGATTGCACAGTAATCTGACATGGCAGTAAATTCCTGGCTGATCCCATTAAGTAATGTAGTTAGTAATGATCGACACACTAGAAATTGGAGGCAAACCAACACGTCTATGCAAGTTGGGCTCTGAGCAGTGCCTTGACTCCCGAGTCAATACATATTGTATTACTGTATATTGAGCATACTGAATATTCACTCCAAAAGACGTTTGAAGGGAGTCATATAGTAGCAAAAAAAATTTTTAGCGACGCATAAACCCATTAAGGTGAACAATGTTTGTTTTTATTAAGAAATATCTGTTTCTTTGTTCAGTGAATGGGTCAGTTAAAGAAGAAGCCGTCAACAGCAAAACTTCAGAACAAATAGAAGAGCTAATGCAGAAAATGGTTAACCAGTCTGGTCTGGAGATCATTCGCATCAGGAAGCCTCAACACACAGACAACCCCAGCATTCAAGGACAGTGGCACCCCTTCACCAACAGAGCAACTTCCATCAACTTACACGCATATGATGCTGTCAGCCAAGAAACCAAATCCTAAATATCCAACTTACAAACTGGGGACCGCAAGATTTATTTGGGGAGGAAATGCGATGCTTCCGGACTGATCCAAGCAAGGTTAGGTAGCACAGTGCTACGTACAAAGACCCTTTCCTGGTTGCTGGGAGCCATCTATACAGCTGATCTAACAGGTTGAATGTAATATGTCTAATTTTCCAGGCATGTTTACTTGGAACATGTTTTTTCCATTGTCGCTCTAGTAAAATGTTCATAATAAGGTGTGTGCGCTATTTGTATGCATTCCAATTATTTTGAGGAAAGAAACGCTACATGGTTTGTTTTTTTCCCCCCCGGAATCCCCAAAAAACAGCATAAACGCTAGTGTGCATTTCATCATGAAGCATTTGTAATTAACCCTCTGAGCGTTTGCCACGTGGCACTTTTTTTTTATAACCGTGCCACGGGCAATCGCGGCGGAGCACAATGTGCTCCACTGCGATTGCCTGCTCAGCTGAGGGATGTAAACAAAAGTTCTGCTGCTGACAGAGACGCCCCTCCAGTTTGACGGAGGTCTATGGTGCCGCCTACCCCCGCCCCCTTCGCGTCACCGGTGACGATGCATGAAACTCAGCCCGAGTTAATTCGGGGAGAACGCTCAGACGGTTAATTACCTATTCACTTTTCTCCCCCAAAAATTTGAGGGTAAAAATGAGTGCGTATTTAATTTGAAGGTGTACCACCTGTGTGAGAGTGCTGTAGCTGGCACTCGCATACACAGCCCTACAGAGGGACAATCCACCCATGGACAGATCACATACAGAAGCAGGGATGATCTTCCAGCAGGTGCATCCTTCCCTGCTCAGAGCTGTATGTGAGCAGAGTGAAGCAGCAGCCAGAGAATCCAACCATGAATGGAGCTGTGTATGTGTAGCTACTTTAGTCTGCTCCCCTACAGCTCTGCAGAATGGGGGGAGGAGGGAGTCACTGACCAATTCCCCCATGTCTTTTTACACCAGTTGAAGCAAAGAGCCCGACCAATTTCATGTTTAGCAATGCAACATCGGCTGATACTAAAGAGATCTCGGATTAAAAAAAAAAAAATTTCTGACAGCAGGAGGGGTGTCTTTTTAGAGACAGCCTCTCCCACTGTTACATATCACCTCAGCAATATGTCACAAGCTGCAAGGATATCTGGGATATTTCTCCCAATACCCTTCTGGCATTAGGAAATCCACAGTCTCCCAGATGTACGAGACTTTGTGATGGGTGAAGGGAGAGAGAAGCCTCTCTTCACCCAGCCAACAGCTTCATGGAAGCTTAACCCCTGCTGCCAGCTGATCTGAGAAGAATGGATCCAGACCTGGTTTCATCTTGCCCTTGAGATGTTGCCACCAACAGTGAAAACATAAGTATGTTTTTTTTATAGCAGTTTTTCAGGATCTAAACTGCTGCCAGGTAAGTAATGTGCCTATTTCTTGTATGTGCTTTTTTGTTTTAGTTTAAAACTGCTTTAAGGAATATGTTCATTGTAGGAGAGTGCTTAAGGAAATACATAAGTTGGCCAGAGACTACATCTTTAAAAATAGATTTGACCAACTCTTTTTTTTAAACAAGTGCCATGTTTTATGAATAGTTCTATATATGGTGATCTGCATACTTTTCATCATTGAGTGTTGAGTTTGTTGTGAACTTGGCCCTCTAATATTTGCAAGCAGCGTTTGAAATGGTTACCTTTAATTTGTTTTCAAACCATATGGCAACAACAAAATGTCCCTTGTCCCAGCGAACCTGTGCGTATACATACTTTTTTGAGTTTTTGTAAAAGTTTTCAAAGGAGATTTTTATTATGTAGAAAAAAAATCATGGCATTGCACTTAACACCCAAAGAAACACATTTCTTACAAACTGTACAGATAATTGACAAGAATATAAATGACCACAGGCACAGATTTCATATTTATTTTAATAGTTTAAATAAACAATGATGCAAACTGCATTCCTACAAAATAATAATTAAATACATACAGGACACACAAAGTGGTTTAATTTATGGATCTTCATTGCGCTTCCTTTTTGTACCAGACTCTTCTCGGTACTGATGCCTGCAAGATAGAAACAATGGCAGTCATGAAGATGAAAGAGCAGCACCCTGCTTCTGCTTTATGTAAAATAGTCTCTGTGGATCTTGTAGATGGCTTCTGTGATAAAGGATTTAACCTTTATTGTAGTCTGTTCCTCTACCAAAAGCACTACATAGAAACTTAAAAAAAAAAATATATATATATATAAATAAATATATATGTATATAATTTTTAAAATACATTTTCCGCCTCCTCCATTCAGTTGAATGGGCTTGTTCCCACTCAACTGAAGGTCACGATTGGCCCAGTGATCTGATCACCGGTGGCAGGTGGTCACAATTTTTTTTCCTGATCGTGCCCATAGACCTGAATGGATGCTTGTGGACGAGATCAAAAAATCACATCCATTCATTCTCTATGGACACAATTTTTTAAATTTATAATGGAGCAATCGCGGGTGAAAATCGCCTGGTCAATTGCGATGAATCACCTATGTGGGAACATAGGCTTAGAATGGTGGAACAGGACACTGGTATCATGTATGAGGCCGACAAATCTTGTCACTTTTATTCCACAATTAATTACCTTAGTTCTTTGAGAATAGTGCTTAAATGTTGCACTTTAAGTGGCCAGTGAATACACCAAACGGCACAATACACATTTGATATATATTATCATAAATTGTACAAATGCAAAGAGTGTATGAATGAAACGATTTTACCTGGACTGCCACCTTCTTCCACTATTCCAAACTCTACCAAAGGAAGGAAGCCAACCCTCGTCAGTCGGGGCGGTGTGATCGAAGTTTGCTCCTACTCGCTTTGGAGGGAGTTTTTTCAGCTTCATCTTCTCTTCTATAACAAACAAAATGATAATATATCAAAGTGCTGGCCTCCAGGTTCACTGTACTCAACATTTCTTTATTTTAAGCTCCCATCTGAAACACATCTTTGAACTATTCTGTAGTAGTTACTACGCATGTCTAATGAGTTCCAAATTTCAATAATTTAATTTAAAATCTATATGCAGACTAAAACCACCTGAATTGCAGTGGCTTAGCTTCAATCTGTGTACAATCTCAAAATTCCAGATCTCATAAAACATCTCTAGTAATTTACCAGCAGCGCTACAATTTTAGCTTCAGCATAAAGATTCTTGTGCCGTTTTGTACAATGTACTTCTGTACAAAGCAATTCTAGAAGTAATACCAAGTCAAAGTCTGGAGCTTACACTGCTCTCCTTTACACACACACTCACCCATTTACGAATTACATGAACTTGATCAATTCATGGCTTTTAAAGATTACTTTTTTTTTTTTATTAACCTCCTGAATGTTGTACATGTGGCACACTTTTTTTAAAAGTGCATGCCGATCCTAAGAATCGCCAGGGGAACAGGGAGGTAAGTCTGCCCACAGTTATCTCAGGCAGAACTCTCAGGAGGTTAAACAATACAATTGAAAACGCAAATTAAAATGTTTGAATAAAATTTTTTAATGCTCACAAAAAAAAAAGCAAAAGTAAAGCACTACAATAGAGACCATGCCATTATTGCATCACCTCTCCTGACAGTCACAGATCAGAAAAACATATCCTATTTTGAAGTACTTCACAGAAGAATCTCTAAATGTACATTTTTTCCAGTTTAATTATGGAAACACCATCTGACTATGACTGCACAAAGGGAGTAGATGGGCTCTACCAGAAAATAAGTAATACCCTATGGGATCAATACTTGGCAAAGAGCCCTTAGGAGTATAGTGGGCCCTGAGAATGATCTAGAACTGACAGATGTTGAAAGACATTAACCTCCCAGTTTTCCCTGAGTGTGGCTTTTTTTTTCATGCCCAAAAGCATAGATCATGAGCAAGAATCCCATACAAGTTAGGGGTATGTGCGCTTAAGCAAGCAAGCTTTTATTTTGCACCAAACTTACATTTTTACTTACTTCTAAACTGTCCCAATGGCTCAAAAACCTAAAAATAAAATATACCTACCTATCCTGCTGTCTGTGGGAGCCACCATTTTGATTTCTGTGCAGCTTCCAGTCTTTCATGGGTTAAGGCTGCAGTAATGCAAACAGCCACCGGAGGCCGCTAGATACAGTGTTTTTCAATGGACACAAAGTGAAAGCAGTAGAAAGATGGGAGCTGTAGTTTAAGAATGTCCCATTTGAGACACATCTCCTCTGCAGTGCCGAGCAGGCTCCACAGAGAGGAGTGATGGGGGAAATGCACATTTATCTTTTATTTACAGATTTCCCCAATAATAGGGGGTTTAGGTGGGTTTGAACGCATAAAATAGAGTTCTACGGATATGTCAAAGGCGCCTAATTCCAGCACCCCATAAAGGTTGTCGGTGCCAGGAAAATCCACCAACAAGGACATTGAAGGGGAAGGCTGCCACAGTGCCTGAGTTAGGAGTAGGCCATTTTTAACCAGCCAAATGTTGAAGTTTGGTCGCTAAATATTATAAACCACTACACAATATTCTATAGAACTGCTACTGGAGACTTGGGTTTACTATATTTCACCTTCACAACATGTATTACATCTTACATTATTGTAACCTACAAAGCCAAAAAGATTTCACCTTCAATAAATTACAAAAGTTAATCTTAATTTTTGGAAGTTGATATTTATTTAAATATGTTTTACTGTACTTTCGTTACTTACTGTGTTTCAGAAAGCCTTCTAGAGCTGGCCCGATCTCTTGTTCTTTTACAGTGTCCGCTTCATCAGAGATCATCCATGGAGGGATAGCACCTAATATTAGCAATACAATAAAATTTAAAATATCAACCTAAAAAAAGGTAGCAATCACAAAGTGTGCTGTATTCCCAGTACTAATGTGTTGCTGCACTCCAATCCATGTGCTGGTATTTTTGACAGCTGGGAGTTGTGCAAATACAGAAGCTGTGGCTTTCAAAAAAGGTCCTCACACTGTATATCTACACCAATGAGTTCCCCAGCAGTGAAACCAAACTTTAAATCATAAAGCTACTTTCCTACTATATATGGAATAGCATATGCAAATTGTACAATCCAATTGTCTCACCTGTGTGAATGTTGCCCTCATTAGGTGCCACCTATGGGAGAAATAAAAATGTTACCTGAAGGTATTAATTTGAAGCTTGACACTTGTGAGGTCCTATCTGCCACATTTTTTTTATGTCAATATCTATCTTCTGTACAATTTCCGGGAATGATCTTTATGATGGAGAGGATTCAATCCTTTTGACCCACCACAGAACAAGCTTATTTGCTTGCTTGAAAGTATATGCTTCATCTTTATCAAATATCTGCTTTGTAACAAATTGCTGAAATATAAAAACATAATTTGGCAGCGTTGTTTTGGTATAAATATGCTAGGTATAAGAAATAAATGCAACAATGATAATAAATGACTAATTGTTGGGCACATGGTACACCTCTGGTTCCACACTATACATTCCATTTACTGGCCCATCTTTCTGAAGTGCTGTGGAAAGGTTCCAGCTTTTTTAAATTCAGTTTAGTCATTTCCATTCCTTTGTCTGAGATTTTACACAAAATTTTAAACCATGTTTGAATGTCTTCTAATAAATGTAATAATTTGTTCCTGGAGTTTGCCCTTGCATACATTTCATTTTCTTCTCTAAACCCATTCATATGGATATGATTTTTGCAATAGCAATATTAAAGGGAATGCCCCATAAACATTGCAGAGATTTATGACTGGATAGTGTGCAAGTTTTCAACAGCACACAAATAAAATAAATCAACTGATTAGTTAGTTAACAGTTTATACTTTTAATACAAACTAAGAAAGAAAATAGAAAGTTGCGCACAACCGTCAGCAGTGATAACTTAGTTACAGTGATATCAGTGGCCAGAAAGGCCCTTAGGTGTTTGGGGCCTGGGCAAAGATCACAGAGTAAACCTGGGTCCGTATGAGGGGTGCGCCTTTAAGTTGTGTGTAGCTCTCCAAATAGAGGAGCGTGACCCCCCTGTAACAGAAAAATAGAAACCAGGATATGAGGCGCACAACCTAGAACAACTAAGTAACATAAATGATTAAATAAAATGAAACAAAAGACAAAATACTCACATTAAAGGAGGTTTGCAAGGATTGATCTCTCAGGACCGTGTGCTTTCCACGTCACTTCCTGGTTAGGGATGAGATCACTTCCAGCTTACAGATGCTGGGGGCCCCCTATGGTTGACAAAGAGCTTCTGCTCGAAATGCGTGCCATTCGTCCTGTTGAGCCCTCCAGCATCTGTAAGCAGGAAGTGATCTCATCCTGGAAAGCACATGGCCCTGAGAGATCAATCCTTGCATACTTCCTTTAACCTACCTAAGGCACTGTCCGTACAGCTCCGTTTTTAACAGCGTGGTATTGGCAAACGCGGCAGAATACAAAGCACACTGTCTGCCATTTCCTCCCTCCCCCCTCTCCACACACCTGGTGTCATTAATGATGCCGGCTGTGAGGGCTGGAAAGCCGATGTCCTTTGACATGGAGGTCTTTGGCGCCGCCCACCCCCTTTCCGGATCGGTGACGCCGCACAACCCCGGAAATGCTGCGGCTGGAAGCTCGTAGCTTTCCGGGGATATGCGGCTTTCATGAGAGCCCAGCTCATCCAGAGTTTGTTCTTCACACAAACTCTGGACGAGCTGGGCTCTTCATGACTGCTAGGGAGGTTAATGTTATTATTTTGTTTTATTTTGTTTAATTTTATTTACCCCTTAACAGTACTTTACTTTTTGTACTAGGTTGTGTGTCGTGTGTCCTTGTTCCTATAATAGTTGTAATGTTAAAAAAAAAAAGTAACAAAAAATAAAAAAATTTAGACCTCAAAAAAGTTGCCATTTTATTTCTCTTGAAAGATTACTGGTGCAAACAGAAAATGTACCTGCTGACCGATGAACGTTAAAGATGAAGCTTCTGTAACAGATGGGTTTTGAGGGACAATAAACACATTGCTGGAACTGGCTGCTGTTGAACTGACAAGACATAGCTTGATTATCATTGTATTGTAAGAATACTGGGATAAATAAATTCTAAACAAGACACAGGAGGCATACAAAAGTAGATGTTAAAATGGAAAATATTGATTTGTTGTATAATAAAAGGAGTAGAAATGCACTTGTATGTTTAAGAGGATATCCATTACAATTTTGATCTTTGGTTCAACATTTTCACTAAGCAACAGAGAATCCTTGATGTCCAAAAAGCTCTGATCCCACTGCAGAGTTTATGTGCTCTGGGGATTTTGCATATTTGATATATACCGTATTTTTCAGATCATAAGATGCTCCGTTTTATAGGACACACCCTATACTTTAGAGCATTCCGAAAAAAATTATGCTGGCCAGAGCACCATGCTCCAACTGGCAGAGTAGGAGTTAAAGAGGTGGAGAAGTTGTGTTTGACAGCTTCCCTGTCTCTAGCTCTGACTGGCAGAGCTGTATGTGAGGTGGGCAGCTTGTGCCCAACTACCAATACAGTGCAGATGGCAGCTTTCCCATCTGCACTGTGCGAGTTTGGCTAAAGCAGCTCAGCTCACAAACAGTACACACAGCCGGAGGAACAATCCACCCACAAGCAGATCTCTCCTATGCTCTGTGTTATCCAGCTTTCACACAGGCAGATCTGGATGGGAGAGATGCTGGCTGGCAGCCCTTTCATTTAGCTCTAATTGTCATTGCTTATATCATATATGTTGTAAAAGGCAAAGACTTTTCCACCTTGCTTGCTTTACCAGTACCATGTCACGTTTTTAACTTGATTGTTCTGTAGATAAACTATCTTTTACAATCAAAAGAAATTGTTGAACATGACCAAAGAAAGCTTTAGTACTGCTCAACCAAGTAGAAATGTGTACTTCACTGTATGACCAGCTTAGAAAGAGAATCAATGGAGGTGATTAGGGATTGAAATAAGCCCCATAAATATACAATTTGTGGTTCCAACCATGAGTTACAGCCAACATCATGAAAACTCTTTTGAGAGAATGTTTTAATAGATTATATTTCATAAACCAGTGGTGGCCAACTAAGTTGATATGAAGGGACACAAGTGCGGCCCTCAGCATCACTAAAGGGCCACATATGCCATTTTAACCTATTCTGCTTATAAAGATTATGTGCCCCTATACTCAGGTTATGTGCCGCATTATATATTAGCATAGACAATCACCAGCCACTGATGCCCCCCCAACAAAAGAACGTTCCAAGGGCCACAAGCGCCCCCGGGCCGCAGGTTGGGCGCCTGGGACATAAACTACCAGAAGCTGGAAAGAAACACCACCATATGAATAGAGAAAGTCCTTACCTGCACTGTGAATACGCACTGTTGTCCCAGCACTCCCCCTCAGCTTCTTCGTTCTGTTGTATTGGCTACGTGATTCAGGAAATGTAACAGTTTCATTTATATTTAAAATACTGTTTTTATAAGGCCTACATAAAAGACTCAAGCCTGTCTTTGTTAAAAATCTTTGCAAATACTATTTATATTAGTCAAAATAATTAAATGTAATAAGAAGTGAATGGCTGCTCTGTGCAATAATTCTACCAAAGCATCTTGGTTTTTAAAGGTTCTCCTCATTTATCTAGGTCATGTAATATTAGTATTATCAACAAAGGAAGCCAGCGGGATGTCTATGGAAATATCTTCGAGCAGACTTCAGACAGTTGGTTTGACTTATAACTACAGACCTAGAACAGATATCTTCCTGCTAAAGATCATATAAGGACTGTGCAAATATATTTATTTTACTGCTAGATAACTTTTAATATTTTCTAATTCCTGGTAATTTCAAACAAAACACTTCTGGCCCTCTCTCTTTTAACTTGTTTTTTTGTCCACTCACAAATTAGTCACTGTATGACATCACAATGCAAACAGCCCTTAGAAATCTTTGGATATAGTCCTCACACAACAGAAAGTTTTGCCTAAATGAAGGTACTACGAACTGTTGGGCCATTACTGTTATAAACTCTGTTAAGTGCATTTCTTCAATCAATTATTATTATCATGCGTAATGTTTTTGTTCTTATTACAGTATATACAGATGCTATAGTTTACCTAAATGCCGAGTTTAAAAGACTTTCAAAATCTAAACTGCACATCTATAAAAATAATAAATACATGTACAACTGAAAAAGCTTCACATAACCAACCATGTAGTGCCATTTGCTGTTCTTCCCACACAACCATTAACAGGTTTATCATGCTTAAAGGTGAATAATAAATAAAAAAAAGCATTAAATCCAAACAATAAGCATTATTTAGAATAGGCTCAGCTATGGCATCTTACATAACGTTGGGGTTTTTATCCACTTAATGATTCAACGGCCAACCAGATTCAATAAGTGGATCACATTTTAAACATAAAAAAAACATTTCAATATTCAGTTAACCTTTACAATTGGTACAATAAAAAATATGTTATATAACAAAATCTGATAAGTGGTGGATACTGTTCTGTAGATCTTTTCTAACAAACCTCGAGGGTATTCTGTAATATCTCTCGTCTAATTTCCTCTACCATCTGAATTTGAGCAGCCATCTGTGAAAAGGAAGTAAAGAGGCAGAAAAAGAAATTAGGTCAAGAAAGAACAAACACTTAGTAAGACCTTTTCCTTTACCATTCCCACCTGTTTAATAAGAGTATCCTCCTTTTCTTCATAGCCTTCTAAAGCTTTGGATACTGAACACTTGAACCTAGGGGCACACACATGGTATTAAAAGTTTAGAACTGCATTGTGGGGGGGTGGGGGGGGGGTTGAGTAGAGCATATGCAATAAATGTATTAATGCAATAAATGTGTGGCCCTTTAACCTTCTTATTGTGGCTCCCTGGCTGCCAGAAAGGATTTTCCCTCCCACCAGCACATACATAAATAGCAAAAGTGTGCCAGCAGCCAAGATCACAGGCTGCAGAAGTATAAGGGTTAAGGTGGCTGCAGAAGTATAAGGGTTAAGGTGGCCATACACGGGTCAATTATTATGCTATTTGACGATTTAAAATCAATTGTTAGTCGAACATCGATCAATTGTACCACCACACAGTGTGAACTATTTCCAAACCATCGATTCTTTTCCTGAGTTTGATGTGCATCAAATACAAAGTGATTGAAATACCTAGAAAACCCGCTAGATAATGTACAATTGACAAAAATTTACCAACATGTATGATCAATTTTCGATCAAACACCAACAATCAAAACAATGATGATTGTACTTGTGCAACATGTTTCACCCAAAGGGCTTCCTACAGATGCTTTCTTTTGGAAATCATGAGTTCCAAACAACTTCTACAAGTAAAAACTAGAAGTTGGCGGCTAAATATGTTTTTGTCTTAAGGTCAGTGACTTTATATCCACTTAAATATGATAGCATTGTTGTAATCAACTAATATACACACAGTTATAAGTACAGCCTTAGTGTGGCAATCTTTGCATAACTGGTATATGTCTGCTTGGTGCTTAGACACCTTTGAAAAAATTGGAACTTCAATCATCAGTGATCTGGTTAGTAGAAGCTATTATATGCTTCAAGCTCTGGGCATAGATATTACTAAGAATACATTTATACATGTTAACTATGTAGTTCCTTATGATATAGTTGACATATATACAATAAATATTTTTTTCTCCTCAGGGTGTCTATATAAGACTGGGACCTGTTAGAAGTAATCACCTTCCACTTGATGGGTATTCACCTGTAGTCGTGTGTCTGGCCAACATCCCTGCTTACTCTCATTTAACCCTCACCAACAACAAATTGGTTCAATATGATGTTGATTTAGAGAAAATTGTAGTTGTTTGTTACTCATGATTTGTGTCACAATCATCCCACAGATCCAAGAGAAAGTGTTTGTACAAGCCTGAAGAAGCCTTTTGGGTGAAATATGTTGCACAAGTCATCATAATTGTTTTGGTTGTTGGTGTTTCTATGAATAATCTAATGATATAAACCATACTAACCAGAATAATGACATTTTGAAAAAGATACATAGTTTAACCTCCCTAGCGGTTGAGACGAGCCTAGCTCGTCCGAGCTTCAGGCTCGCCTCAACCGCCGGGAAAGCAGGCAGCGGGGAGACCCTATGCCTCCCCGGAAAGCTGCAGCGATTGTCTTCACCGCTGCAGCATTTCCGGGTTGGCGGCACCGCCCCGATCGGCGCCATAGACCTCCATGTTAATGGAGGAGCGCCGGCTTCCCCTCTCACGCAGCTGTTGTAATGACAACATCTGCGCGTAGAGCTCCGGCGAGATGCCGTATCGTGCCGTTGTAAACGGCGCGATACAGGCGGTGCGCTAGGGAGGTTAATCTTTGCATCCTACAAGTCCCAGCGAGGGGGACTTTTCTGTTTTGTGAAAACAAATTTGTTTTAAACCTGCAAGCTAACAACTCACCTTTCAAACTCTTCTGCAGTAAGAACAAATCTAGCCTTCATTTTCCCATCAGCCTGGTGTGCCCACCAAAATTTATTCACTGCTTTCTTGTGTTCTGGGCTGTGAAATATAAAAAATATTTTTGTTACCATTAGCAAGTTCAAACAAAGAAAATCCTTATGGGACAACTGCTATGGATGCCAACTTCCTACTAACGAACTGAAATGCAGCTTATCTATTCCTTCCCCTGCTTTAACTCCAGGACAGGAAATTAAAGTAAAGGTTTGGGGGGCATGGGAGTCGGCCCTGACCCCAACTTACATTTTTGATCTCTCTACATTTCTTTTGGTGCTTCTTGATTAAGCATCTCCTTTTTTGAAAGTAATAATATCCTGTTTTTTTGCTGTGAATTATAGGTTTATCTTACCCTTGTACATTGACATTGCCCATTCTTTTTTCCCTCTTATAATTCTGCTGTATAATTTGGCAAGTGTATACTTGATTATTTTTGTATGCCCAAATTGTTTTTAAAAAGTTGATGCAAAGTCACCAAGAAATTTCTACTGTAAAACAAATGCAGCGGCTAGTCAAGTTTGCTGAAATGTTATTGCAGCAACTCAAAATGGGACACAGTTATTTGCATATCCCCCATGTACTTCTATACTTGCCTGGCAATGTAGGACCATGCTCCTTATGAGACGAGGAATTGTGTCATGGGGATTCATGGCACTGGGGAGTGGAGGCCAATCAATGGTATTAATTCCTTGATTTGCCTCCATGAATTGCCTGCCACACATGGCCAGGCATTATCATGCACCAAGAGGAACCCAGGACCCACTCCACCAGTGAAGGGTCTAAGGATTTCATTACAATATTTAATGGCAGTCAGGGTACCATCAGAGATATTCTGTACAATAGCCTGCTAGAGGTCACCTTGCAAGGCTCTGGCTGTATTACCCTGCTCCTCCTTGCACAAAAGGAGCAGATATGGTTGCTGCTGATGGGTTGAGGAACTTTGATGGCCCTTTCCAGCTTTCCTAGAATGCTGCTCTGTCTCATGGAATCTCATCTATGTTCATGAGACTGTGCTGGGAGAGGCAGTTAGACTTCTAGCAATGGCACACATGAATGTACCATCCTGATGGAGGTGATTTAGGTATCACTTAATCATACCAGTAGTACCTGTGACACTGCATGTTATTGGCGTTATCTCATTGTTGACCCTTTTAGTGCACCTAAATTTCATTAATACCAAAACAGCTGACAATGATTACCAAACCCTCTCTGCTTCTTAACTGACGGGATCAATATCCCAAAAGTCGGCATTAGCCGGAATCTCACATCTGAGATTCCGGCTAATGCTTCCAGCTCCCCCAGCTAATCTCCGTGCTGAGGGAGCTGGCGGGCAGCCAAGGGCCGGGCATTTGGCGTATAAGACGCAGGCACTTTTTGCCCCCAATTGTGGGGGTAAAAAAGTGCGTCCCTTATGCCAAAAAATACGGTAAGTGACACAAGCAGCAACAAAAATTACCCCTGATGTGTGCGGTGGGGGGGAGGGTGACCCCCTATTTGAAGTGTTAATAGTAACTGATGTTTGGCCCTCCACAGTATCGGAGTTTACTGGCAGCCAGTGAGAAGATGAGACTAGCCCAGGGGTGGGCAAACTGTTTAACTGATGGGCCACAATGGGTTTTTAAACTTTACAGAGGGGCCTGATAAAACCCTGTAAGGGATGCCTGGTCCCGAGTCCACCCAGGAACAAGAGGGGAAGGGGAACCAGAGCTTCTTGACTCCAAGGTGACAAAGGGCCAGATAAAAGAGTAAATGGGCCAGATATGGCCTGCAGCTCGTAGTTTACCTATGTCTGGGCTAGCCCCACTGGATATGTAATTTGTTGTTAGGACACGCTTTGAAACAAGCTGTTAATAGTTGTGATATTTCAATACAAATTTATTTGCTCGTATTTGGCGTGATGGGTTCTTCTGATACATTGCTGTGGATACAGTGCACCATTGCTTTGCCCTGTCAGCACTATATTTAGTATCAAGATTTAGGTTTGCACTGATGAAAGTTTTAACCCACAACACAACAGCACTGCAAAATCTGATGTATTTACACATGAAACGTTGTCTGGTAAGAGTGCTGCTTGTGAAGGGAGATCAGCTCTCCTCCAGCAAGGTGACCAGAGTGATGAGCCTTCATACAGCCAGCAGTACCTGTTCATGTGCTCCAACATCCCGCCATACAACACTGTGAGGCTGCCATCACTGGTGTGTCTCTTCGCCTCCTCCTCACAACAATGACACCAGAACTTCTTCTCGTGCTCCTGAGGACTGAACTTCTCCACTACGGCTTTGTGAATCATCTTCCGGGCGGCCTCCACCTGAGGGACAGAGAGAAGCTCCAGTACCGATACACCGACAGATATACCGACACTCTTAGCCGCCCACCCCATTACCTTCTCAGTGAAAGCTCGGAGCACAGCCTGCAGCTTCTCCCGGTGTCCCTTCTCATAGACGTGCTTTCTCCGCCCATAGAACACCGACTTGCGGCACACCGAGCACTCAAACACCACCATCTCCTCAGCAACTTCCGGGTGTCAGTCAACACGTGACCTGAAAGCGCGTCACATGACCAGAACGTTTCGGTCATATGACACAGTAGTCTCCATTTCTGCCGATTGGGGCATTGTAGTTGTTTTTCATATTTTTGGATTGTTTTTGTATTTAATTTCATTTGAAGGGTTAATTGAAATAATTGGTAGTGATCATGCCAAATCAGGGGTTTAGCTCTTGCTTACCTGGTTGCCTTGTGATCCATTTGTGCTGACAATGCCATGGCTTCCAAAAGTTCATATGTTGTTTTCATATGTTTTACCCTTTGAGGACACCATAGTACATAGTACCATATACTTCACTAAGACATTTTCCTGATTTCTAAAATCTAGGTCCCCAACCTACGACTCGGGGGCACACCTGTGAAGTGTTCACGCGCTGACCTATCTTTCCTAATCGACTTTGGCGGTCCTACATCAGTAAAATTGTCAATGTTGATTGGGGAAAACAGGTCTACATATGACCCCTGCACCCAAGGGCAGGAGGGGGGGGGGGTGGTTGCTGTCGGGTTTTCACTGCCTGTCGGGATCTGGTCCACTGGCTGCTGAGATATGTCAATGGGAGGAGGGTCTGGATCGATGTTATGTGTGGCCCTTCAGTGATGCCGAGGGCCGCACATGTGGCCCTCTATATCAACTCAGTTGCCCACCACTGATCTAACATGTTAGAGGCTTATTGATTTTTTAAAGGACACTAGCCAACCATTTTTCAAGAGCATGTAGAATCACCAAACAGTTGGGAACAGTAGGGGAGAAGATAAAATAAAGGTTATTTTAGTGTCTGCATACCATTGTTGGTAAAACAATTACCAAAATAATCATAACTCTTAATTTTTTGCCCCAAACATTTACATTACCCTAAGACTGGTAAAGTTGTAACTACATTTATCTTAAAACACGTCATACAATATTAAACTTTTTTTTATCCATTTGAAGGAATAGCCAGTCACCCCATGTTATTTTATGACAATAATAATATTATTTTTGGTGGGTAGCAATAAAATTAAACATAAAACTAAAAGGGTACTCAGGCAAACATGAGGAAAATTAGATCTGTACTTTGAATGGTGATAATGAATGGCTGGTAATAGGTCAAACTGAACTGATATCCATGGTGTTTATATATGCATTATACACAACCTGTGGGTCGTGACCCCCTCCGAGGTCAAACGACCATTTCACAGGGGTCGCCACATTCACTGAAAGCATTAGAGCTGCTCTGCCTTCTATCTATCCACCCCGCAAATAATTTTTACAAGCAGAGTGGGAAAATAGGAGGGAGGGGACATTACACTTACCAGACTGTGCCGCGCACTGTCACTGGTATTTGAAGCATGGAAGTGACACTTCCCAACGTCACTTCCGGGGTTGCAGATCTATAATGGTTGAGAACCACTGCTTTATATAGTAATAGAGTTCCTGCTGTGAGCTCCATTTTACTTCCCTGTGCAGCTTAACCTCCCTAGCGCACTGCTGAGGTCCAGATTTTTGTACCAAAAGTGCACCATAGACTTCAATGGTACATTTTTCTTTATGTTGTAGGCATGTAACTTCCCAAAATCTGTCCGAACAAGCCTGAATATAATAATGTTTGAAACACTCAATTATGTCAAATAAAAAAAAAAATTTCAATAAATTTAATGAGAAAACACAAAAATCAAATGCTGGCAGCATGTCACATCGGGGACACCGGGACAGCGCAGAACTGTGAGTATGCGCTGTCCCGGTGTCCTGATGTGTACTGGACAGCAGCATCTCGTCCAGTGCTATAGTAACACTAGCAGCGCTGGACGAGATGCTGCCGTCCTGACCGCTAGGGTGGTTAAAGCGCACCTAAACCCACCAGACAAATTTTTTCCCTAGCTAGCTAACCCCCCATTATTGGAGCAATATGTAAATAAAATATAAAAAATTGTTACCTGTAAGGAGATATCTGTATATTTCTTTCCTCACACCACCATGTGTGTTCCTATCCTCTCCCCAGGGCCACAGCACTGACTCTATGGCACCCGACATTCTTCTGCATCTGTTGACGATTTTTTTTTCCTGCTTTCACTCTGTGTCCATTGACAGACACTGTATCTGGCCCCCGGTGGCTACCGGCATTATTGCAGCTTTAACTCTATTAAGACTGGAAGCTAACACTGAATCTAAAATGGCGGCTCCCACAGATGGCAGCAGGATAGGTAAATATATATATCTTTTAGGTTTTTGAGCAACTTTGAGCTATTGGGACAGTTTAAGTAAAAATTGTATTACATTTCTTTGGTATTTTCTTATTTTTGAGTTTAGGTGCGCTACAAACTACATAGATGGGTAGTGACGTGAATATTCCTGGCTGTAGATTAGGGCGCCAAGGCTGTCACATGCAGCACACAGTAAACCATAAATCATTTCACTGAGTTGATCCTTTCACTTACAACCATACTGCTAAAAGAATACACATTGGTTTACCCTGTTTAATCCCAAAAAAAGTGGAACACTCTGCGTGGGTTCTGTGTTTTCACTGTGGTGCTGGGGGTTTGGCGCAATAGCAGGACATGAAAAACATCACGTTCCTGTGAATGTGGTGCCACTGAAGCCCAATGATAAACTACCCTGAGGTTGTTATATGTATAGTGACCTTAAATGTGATAGCAAGACAAGCTAGTCTGGGCTGGGAGAGGTAATGAGAAAAGAGGCAATCCGTATATGTATGGCTCTATGTGTGGTCTTTATCATTTAGAAGAAAGGGACCTAAAACAAGTATGACCTGTTTTTATAAGATAAACATCAAGTGTATTGGTCTTTGTTACACTAATAGCCCTGGAGGAGAAAAAGCTTATAAATTAGCTATTTGAGTTTATTGGAATCTTCCTCTTTTGGTATTAATTATTTTTGAGTTCTTAATCAATTCAACCTTTTCTTTACAATATTTACTTCTTTAGATGCTATAGCAATTTTTTCTGGTTACTATCTTCCTTACGGTAAGGATGTGTACAATATGCTAGATCTTCAGCCCAATTCTCTCAAGTCCTTCAATATCTACCTACACCAAATTTCAAATTGGGACCGGTCTAGAAAGTTTAGAATTTTATTTACACAGGTGGCTAGCCCGGGCTGTCCAGAAGACTCCAGAAGATTCCACACAGTTCACTGAATGAGTTGTTCCATTGCTTACATGAGTAGTGACTACTCAACTACCTTAATCATACTCTGTTGTAAGCTTGATGTTTCAGAATGACAAAATTCTACCAGCTCAACATTTCCATGTCAAGTAAAAATACCATTATTGTCAATAAAGTGCTCTCCTTGAACAAAAAATAAAAACAGTGAATTTAGTTTCAGAAGGGAGAACAGAACCTTTGGACAATGCATGAAAATGAGACATCTTTTCACCCTTTATAGTGCATAATTTAATACAAAGTTTTTTTTTATTGATAATTATGTTTCCAAAACAATGATTTAAATAGAACCATAAAACAAAACGGGACAATGTTTGCATAGTAATATTTGTATATTAAACCTTACACAAATCCATAGTAAATATTCTTATTTTCCTGAATTTATTAATTGAACTTCTAAGATACCAAATTGTACATGTTCAGAGGAGAAGGGACCCTTTCCAGGCTCTCAGCAGTGCATTCTCTCTGCTCTGACACACGGAGTTAAGCCTGTTATACACCGAGCGGCGGACGATTTTTCCACCGACCGATGGGCATGCGCGCTCACGGGCGTCGGTCGGCAGCAAAATCGGCCGCCGATTGGGGGTGCCCACGTCTGGTGACAGATCCCCGTCGCCCCACAGCTTGGCCGGCCAGAGAACGGACATGTCCGATGTTCTCTGGCCGACGCCATTAACTTCAATGAAGACTGGCATCTTCATTGAAGCTAACGGCCGGTACACAAAGGGTGCCCGCCGATGCTTACAGCTCGGGAATGCAGCATGATGACGTCATCACGCTGCACACCAGAGCTGATCGCACCAGCTCTGTTGGCCCCCACTCGGTGTGTGTGTGGGGGCCTTTAGTCTTTTTTCCCCACAGTTGCTTCCCTCCTCCCGAGTTAATTACAGCATGACAATGAGTCACTGCCTTTGCAATTCCCTATGTGCATACTTCATGAGCGCCTCATTAGTATATGTAGTATGTAGATGGAAAGGGGAGCCCCCCACCCACTAACAGATTCACCCTCCCTCGAGTGAATGCCTATTTGCCCACGGGAGGGGGATCAAACTGCGCCCATGCTAGGATCGGGCGCAACCACTGGCTCTCTGTGAGCCTGCAGCATTTTTGCGGAGCTGCAGGCACACAGAGCCTTTCCGGCCCCACGTCACAGATGATGTCAAAGGGGGAGGGAGGGGCGGCCCCATAGACCTCTGTTAATGGGGGGGAAGTCGCTTTTCTTCCCACACAGAGCCAATCTCCAGAGCCCAGACCTCAGCAGCTCAACAGTGACCCCACATTGCAGCCTGGCTTAAGCTGGCCACACACGGGTAGATTCCCGTGCAATTGACACACCACGCTGTGATTGATCGCCGGTCAATCGGACAGTAATCAATGTGCACCACATGGGCACATCAATAACTGTACGATGGGGACCCAGTTTCCCGGTCCCCCGGGTCTCTCCACAGCCTGAGAAGCAGACAGCTTCTCTGGCTGTGTCAGCCTGCAGCCAGCCCTCCCTCCCTCTTCTGGCAGAGCCGGGTCCGTTATGGCCACGCCCCCTTCACACACACAGAGCAGCTACCTGAACACACAGCTTGTGTGTCCGGCTTGGCTGCCTCTGTGTGCGGCTTGTCAAGTACATTGAATGGGGACAGCACTGTCCCTATTCAATGCAATGGATTTCGACAAAGGTTTTCCAACAACCGTGAATGGCTCAGATGAAGAAACAGATTAGAGGAAAATCGGCAGCTGTGAGGGCGCACGGAGCCCGATGTTCCTCTAATCCAGCGGTGGGCAACTGAGTTGATATGGAGGGCCACAAGTGCGGCCCTCTGCATCATTAAAGGGC
>CM070038.1:74902738-74926319 GCA_036250615.1 Ptychadena robeensis
AACATCTTTCACTATCGTTCCCTTTTGCAGCACTTTTGAATTTTGTGCATTAAGATTTGCAACAAAGTTAGTCTATTATGACTATGATTTTTACTTAAAACCCTGAACCTGTTTGCTTTCTAACAGAAGAAGGTTACCGTAATTCATTAGGTGCGGGGTTTCCACTTATGCTTTTGGTGTGATAAGGAAACCATGATTCATCACCAAACTTGCAAACCACTCCTCTGGGTCATATATTGACAAAAGTTCACAGTTCTTCTTAACTCTTTGTCCTTCTGTTAAATTAGGGGGCATTTTGTAGATATTGTTCATATCTAAATCTATTTTCTATTTGCCATGTATCTATTAAGAACTTTTAAGCAACCAATAGGTTACCCATCCCAATTATCATATATATTCAATCAGGTGATTTTTTTGCACCTGAAATGTGCTAATTCAAGTAACAAAAATGTTAAGCTGACTTCATTTTTGCAAAAGCTACGAATTCTCTGCATCTCCAACAAATTTGGTGATGATATCATGTTTAAGGTTTTTTCAGACTTTTTAGTACACTAAATCTAGATACCTTTGCTTATATTCGGATCAGCTTATACTCTAGTACAGTGATGGCCAACCTTTTAGAGTCCGAGTGCCCAAACTGAAACCCAAAACCTATTTGTTTCAAAGTGCCAGCATGGCAATGTAACTTGAATGCCACACACACAACTCCTATACAAACACTCTACTTTCCTATAAGAATAGGGGAGGGTACGGGAGGCTGTGTGCAATCAGAGGAAAGGGGAAGAGAACAGCATTGAGAGCCAATAGGCTGAAGTTCTTTCCTGTGCTCGCTGACAGCTCGCATGCCCACAGAGAGGGCTCCAAGTGCCACCTCTGGCACACATGCCATTGGTTTGCCATCACTGCTCTAGTATATATGGTAGTGAAAAATTTTTCAAGCCATGTTGAGAATTCACAATTCCTATTGTGCCTTTAGTGATATGGGGTTAACCTCCTCAGCGTTCTGCTCAAATTATCTAGGGTTGTGTTTCATTGATCATGAAAAGCAACTCGAGATAACTGTGTCCGCCTGATTCCCCCAGTAATTCTGTGTATCAGCATATACACCAATCCTTCCGGTTCCGCTCTGAAATAATCACATATGGCGCAGGGGGGACGCGGGGCAGGCAGCGCCGTAGATGTCCAAGTTAATGGAGGGAAGTTGCTTTTTCCCAGCACGGTTCCTGCTTGGAACCTCCTGGAGAGCTTTGCGGCGGCATTTAATATGCTCCACCGCAATCGAGCGTGGAACACTTTTTTAAAAAGTGAGCCACATCCGCATCGCTCAGGAGGTTAAATAATGGTGTTTATACAGTTCTATGATATGGTTTACCATGGCTTGTGACTTAATTATCCACCTTTCAGTTGAACTAAACAACTTTTTTGGCTTTGGGAAGAAAATGACTCTAGATCTATATACTGTATACACACAAACACTGATGAGTCATTTATCTTCTTTCTTTGTACATCTGCTCTACAAGGTCTACTAGAAAATGAGACCCACCTACAACAAAGTAGTAAAAATAGAAAAACAATGTTTTAAACGTTTTTACATTTACAACTCAACCTCTTTCTTTTTTTACCGTTTATTCATCTATAAGGTTATTTAAAATTTCTGTCTGTCGTTAGTGTGTGAAAATGCTCATTGCTGAAAGTATGGGTAAACCCTAAGCATGCCCTTCCCCTATGTGCTTGCTTATGGTGTGTAGAGAATCTCTAAAGCTAGCCATAGATGTCTCAATTTCCCCTAAATCAATGTTTTAAACAATCATGGCATGTGATTAAGTCTTTGATCATAAGTCATACATCGATCAAAAATACACCGTCTTTGGGATTCAATTTATCACTGATCGGTAACTTAAGATCGGCTACACAAAAAAATGTGATCAGAAATTATGGAAGTGGGATTTGGCCTCCATGGGTCGATCAATAGAAACGATCACAAGTCTCTAACAACGTCCTTTGATTCAGGATCTATATACTAAAATTTTCAGACATGTCCGATCCCTGCACAATTGCTTTTTTGTGCGATTGCTCGCCATTTCGATCGATCGAATGCATACATTGATTTGTGAACGATCAATTGCGATGATCAATCGCATCAGAATTCACTCAGAAGTCGCACAACAAAACGAGACATCTATGGCCAGCTTTACAAATGCTTTGTTATATCGCTGGCCTAGTTCACATGTATGTGCTTTACATGCATTGACATGAATTTTCATGTGTTTTCCTGACTTAAACCTGACCCTGATCACTTCACAGCTGTGTGTCTATAAACATGTGTCCATTAAAAGCTAATCCAAGAAAATATACCTCTTAAGAATTCATATTGACCTACATGGTTTTCAACGCTTTATGCTTTTGCACAGCGTTTCGTGACTCACAGGGTCACTTCTTCAGGATACAGTTGTTAAGAATTGGTCTTAAATCCTGGAGCTGGAAGGATGGGAAGACCAATTCTCAAGAGTGACCCTGTGAGTGACGAAACACTGTACAAAAGCGTAACAAGTCGATGTTTTCTACAATATTCTACCAATAGGACTTTTTTTGTTTGATATGGGCGCCTCTCCATGAGCCATTTTTTATAGTGGGAAACCAAAAGCAACCTACCAAACTGTTCCCCACCGAGAGTAAAGGACCGAGTTACCTGCACTTCCGGTTACCCACAGGCTGTTTGAGCACCACCAAACACACAAGCACTGGGTCATATTCTCCAAACGTTCCTATTACCAACAGGTTGCTCTATAAGACAGAACTAAATATTCAAAATTGGGCCTCAACTAATAGATCCCGCTCCTCAATTGGTTCTATTGTGTAATCTTTTTCCTTTTTTATTTATACACTACAGGACAGATACATGTCTCTATGGGGAGAAATTGCTTGATAAATGTCCCCCACTGTGTTGTCAACTAAAGCACTGAGGCATGAGCACACATTTGTTCAGGTTAATTGCAGGTATTTTCAGTAATGGGGGTTCTTTACAAGGATACAAGAAGGTCAATATGCATGTTTGCAGTAATGTATTCATGTAACATCACTAATTAGATGGATAGATTCTGATGATGTACGAGGCCACCTGTCAAGGCACCTGCAGTTCCTCTTACAGTTGAAAAGTTTTAGACAACAGAAACAAAAACATGTATATAACAGAGTTTTAATATCATTTGGAAAGCCTAGATATGATCATACAAAGACATGATTAAACAGAAACACTGCAACATAAGGAGCATTGCCATATTAAAGTTTCAAACAAGTTCAATATAAAACAGTTTATTGTATAATATATTACTGATAAAAAACAGGTTACAAACAACTTCCTATAATATGTATATATGTCTAAATCAACAGATCAATCATTTTAATTTCAAATAAGTTTAAATGGTAAAAATTAGCCCACTGTGTGACAATAAAATATATTAAGACTATAACTATGAAAGCGACACAAAAAATCCTGTAGAAACACATATAAACTTCTATATACAACATTTTTAAGTGCTTACAATATAAAACATGATGTGTAGGACCTTAAGTATCCAATCAGGTCAGATGTTTTTCTTCACATACTGAGTTAAAATTGAACTTTGAAGTTGTTTGAAGTTGGTCTATCTCTGTACTGGGAGTGTTTAATGACATTTAGGTTAAAGGGGACCATGCCTATCGTTACATACCTTCCCCTTCTCCACCGCTTTCAAATTTGCATCAGACCTCTAGTGGGCAATGGACAGGAACTCACAGGGTAGAAAGGCCCCCATAGGCATTTCAATGTCCCTACGATTGATGTCAGATTCGATCGTAATTTTTGATTGCCGTTGGTACGATTGATCAAAAGCATAATCGAAGTAGACGGTAAACACAAAATGTCCCCCACCGGATGTATGAGTATGCTTATTATTTAAATCTAACCAAAATCGGTCAGGCACAACAAAATAACATTTGATGTATACTCGATTGATCAAAATTTTCTGACATGTCCAATCACTATTCAAACAACTTTTTGGGTTAATTTCGATCGAACCATGTGGACAGGCATCGACTTTCAGATTATCAACTTTAAAATCGGTTGGTTTAGGTCGATCGAACGAGAAAATCGAAACGTGTATGAGGGGCTTAAGATAGGTAAATCCTACATTTACATACACTCTCTAGCTAAATTAATAATTTGGTCACTTCTCCTGAACTATAGGATAACCCTACTTTTCATACTTATGGCATGATGACAGTTAAGTACAGAGATGAAAGTTGAAACCAATGATTTGCATTCCTGTAACATAAGGTAGGTTCTCACTACTACCTAATACTAGGTGATTTGGGTTGGTGGACTAAAATGTGACTGTAACATGGGTGCAGATACAATCCCATACTGTAAAATGCAAAGTAATTTGTTTCTGTGCACGTCTTTAATTGTCCTCACGTTTTTCGCCACTGTTTTCAGTCACTGGTGCCTCAAAGTAAATAAGGTTTTAATCAACAATATGCTTAAAAGACCAGTTGTACTGGTACAATGTTGCTCTTACTATAATTCCACACAAGCAGAAAAGTATTCTTCAGTGTGCTGGAGCCAATCATTAAGGGCATCACTGTACTGTAATGATTGTGGAAGTGGCAATGCCTTGTAATGACAAAATGATAGATGACTCCCTGTTATCACATGGCCAAAGAAAGCTCATTCAGAACAAATCAGTTCAGGGATAACACGTTGACCCTATCAGCAATAAAAGGTTTGTACAATTGTTGGTTAGTCCAAGTCCAACTCCATGTTTAGTATGACTACTTTTCTTTTACCACTTACAGAATAGCTAATATTATGTGACTGATGAAGAAGAAGAGGGTGACTATACTACCCTTGGGCATGAAAATGTGGCATTGCGCAATAAACTGAGCAACACAGACAGAGAAGGAAGCATCATGGAAAGTATGTTTACATTTTTATACATATATATATATATATATATTTTATTTATTTTTTAACTATCGTTATTATTCTTTTTATTCCACAATTACTTTTAAAGCTGAATATCAAGCAAACACACAAATTGATTACAAATACAGAAACTGTTTTACCTGCCAAATGATTAGCATGTCTTTCAATCCATACGCAATATGTACACAGCAATGCCCAGTTTGGCAGGGGAATGGAACTTTTATTTTATACTGTACTTCAGAAACCTTTTCAGGATTCCTCCACACCCTGTGACTGGGCAGTGAAAGGGGCAGCAGCAAATTGATATAGCTGACTGATTGTGCTGCCAGAATACTGCTGTACAGATACTACACAAGGGTTAATGACATTAAAATTGTTTTAGTGGTTGAAATACAATATTGTTTGTTTGGCCAAGGCCTTATACAATCCCACTGTGTTTTCTATATGGCGTACTGCCCTAGTTTATCTTAAATTCTGTGGCATTACTGCGGCAGAAGCCTCTTTGTAATGGAGCTGTTCTGTCCTCTCTTACAACGTATGCTACGTTATATATGATGAATACTTCACATAATTTGGATTGAATGATTGTTTTGTCCATAATGGTATGTTCCCAATGTATAATGGGCACTGTTTGCCCATATGTTTATATTTTTGCACTTTGTTATACAAAACTTAACATAAAAACTTTGAAACAGAAATACAATCTTGTTGCATAAAATTAGTTGGTGTACCACATGCAACAATGTATTTCTGGTTATCTGTCCAAAATGATAGCAAAACCCAAGAGCAAAATATAGTCTATTGCAGCATACCAGTCCTTAGGTGTGGTACATACATTGGTTTTTTACAAACATTTCATTAAACAAAACATTTCAGTTTATAAATTTTTTACTATACGCTCTGCAGTTGCTGGAAGGTATTTAACGCTAACATGAACATTGCAGGTAATAAAACCATCACGTGCCACGGCACATACTTGTAAATGGGAGATGCCTGTGCTGCGGTAGAAAAATGTGCGCTGCAGTGTGTTTGTATTAATGCATGAAGCAATGCAGCCAAGTGTAAAAGGTACAACTGGTTTCCTATGTGTATCCTGCCAATGTGCTGCAGAAAGGGTGCTAAGATGTGTGTGGGAACCCAAAAAATGGAAAAAGTCTAAACCTGCAAAATCAAATTGTATGACAACCACAACTCCCTCATATATACCCTCAGACAGGAAGATTTTGTTATCAGAAATACCAGGTGAAAATATAAAGGAGAAAAAGCAGAATCATGAAAAACAAATGCAGGCACCACATCTAAGGACAGTTAAACTCTAACATATTTGCCTTGTGTTTGGCTTTATATACAATGTAGGCTACATCAAAGTTTTGCCTTGAAATATCTATTTAAACAAACATTTCTTTTCTCTTCGTTTGAATGGTGGACTTCATATGACCTAATTTTTCTATGGTATTTTGTACACTTGTATTTTATTACATTTGTACATGTTTGAGTGGTTTTGACACTTTTAAAAACTGGACATGATGGTACCACTTTCAGAGTCTATAGTACTTCCTTTCCTTTGAAGTGTGTTTAGCTTGCTTATCACCTTTGACTTGAAGCATGTAATTTGTGTCAAAACAAGCAACGCGTCATTTCTGAATTTAACCCCCACAAAAGCATACAGCACGGGATTCAGGCAACTGTGAGTGCATCCCAACAACTCTGTAAGTATAAGTGCTTGGCGGAGTTTTTGGGGATTTACATTACAATTGGTTAGGGTTAACTGATACAAAGTATCCACAAAAATGACTATATTATATGGTGTCCAGCACAGGAAAAAGACACTGGTGATCAAAATGGCCACTCGAACCGCCCTCTTTTTTTCTCGTCTTGGTGATCTGTACAAGGTCATAATAATGTGAGAATAGCAGAAGATCATGAGGATCAGTGGAATTAAAAATCCCACCAGGTGATTGAGGAATCTCCCAACTTGCCAGTAAATATTGCTGGCAAAATGGCCCTCGTAGTATCCACAATTGGTATTATTCCCAACTTTTGTGGCTCCCAATATAAACAGGTTTGGCAATGAAAGGAGCAAACAAATAAGCCACACACAAAAGCAAGACATATGTACAGTCATGTAACGTTGCTTTCTAAAGGTGTTGATGGCGTAGATTATTGATAGGTATCGATCGATGCTGATACATCCCAAGAGAAGGCTGCTGCAGTAGAAGTTGACAAGGCTAATAACTCTCACAGTTTTACAGAGGCAATCTCCAAATACCCATCCAACTAAGGTATTAGTCGCACCAAAAGGTAATGTGAAAAGCATTAGCAAATCTGCAATAGCCAAGTGCACAAGGAAATTATCCGTGCTGGATCTCAAGCGTCGGCGTCTCAAAAGAATGTAGAGGACGAGGCCATTTCCCATAACACCAATGACAAATACAATGCTATAAAGCAATGCGGTAAAAATGTCATGGAGCATCCCATGTTCTTTTTGGGGGTCCTCCTTAGAAAAAACACATGTAAAGCCAACGAAGTTTACCAAGGGGTCCATAGTTCCATTGTCCTGTTAAAAAAGAATAAGAAAAACAACCATGAGTGACTGCAGCAGCATATGAATGTGATTCTACATGGTAATAGACATAGGTTGAACAACATGTATTCATGCAACAATTCAAAACAAATCCTATTAATTACCATAAATATATAAGCACCAAAGCATAAGCACATAACAAAGAAATGCTGAGAATAATGTAAGGAGAGTGTATAGCTAGCCATACACGGCACGGATTCCCTGGCTGATCGATTCAGCACCCGATGGATTCCAACGATTCCGCCGGCATCCACAGGTGAGAACTATTAGCCAATTAGGGAATCCGATCGTGGCAGCCCACCTTGTATGGCCGGATCCGGGAGGGATCCGTGTCCGATGGCTCGCCTCCCGGACCGCAACGCCCCCTGATCAGAGCAGAATCGGACCGAAAAGACCAACAGGTTGGTTCTTCCTCGGATCCGATTCTGTGCCCCTGATCCATCGGATGCGATCGGACGGGCAAGGTGGGCTGCAGGGGATTCCGGCACGATGGATCCGCGTGCACGCGCCCGGAATCCATCGCGCCAGAATCCGGCACGAATCCGTGCCGTGTATGGCAGCCTTATGTTTCAAGGGGAATCTAGAATGACAACTTGTTTTAGATTTGGATGGAGTTCCAAATAGTTGGCAAAGGCAAAACAGACCGGATGTATGATGAAATCTTCCAGTAGAGACATGGTCCTGGTCAGAGAGAGGATTTCTCATTCCTTTGCAATTTTGTCTTTATATCTCCATGATCTCCAAATGAGGCACAGAAGGCACAACATATCTTGTCCGGTTTTTAACCTCCCTAGCGCACTGCTGAGGTCCAGATTTCTGTACCAAAAGTGCACCATAGACTTCAATGGTAAATTTTTCTTTACTGTATGTTGTAAGCCTGTAACTTCCCAAAATATGTCCGCACAAGGGTCTAATAGACATTGAAACAAACAATTATGTAAAATAAAAAAAAACCCTTTTTAATAAAATTCATGAGAAAACATAAAAATTAGAGAACAAAGCTATGCTGCTATGTACTAAACATCACTACAATAAAGTCACTTGTGCCCCAGATGTGTTCATTTGCAGTTAACCCTCTCTAACTCACACCAGGGAAGAGAGGGTTACTGCAAATGGGCACATCTGAGGCATCAGGGACTTTATTGTAGTGATGTTTAGTACATAGGTGCAGTTTGAAAGCAGTTTTCTACATAGAAAACTGCTTTCATGATATTTACTGTTCAAATCTCCCGCCGCCTCCCCGAGTGACGTGAGGGGGGGGGGAGGACACGAGCATCCGAAGAGGCATCGGGGACACGGGGACACCGGGACAGCGTGAGTATGCTCTCCCGGAGCCCCGATTTGTGCTGGACGGCATCATCTTGTCCAGTGCAAGACTAGCAGCTGCAGCGCTGGACGAGGTGCTGCCGTCCCGACCGCTAGGGCGGTTAAACTATTTCATATTCTATCCAAATGAATTTTTTGGGGCATTTTGGCATTCTTTAGATAGCGCACCCCCACCTCTACTCCCACATTCTTACTTTACCTGCCCGCCCTGTACTGCTGCTCTGTTCACCTGTGTTTTTTCTGATGAGGTGTGTGACCTCGTCCCCCTTCTTCCAGGTCCCTTTAAGATTGCGCTCAAGCATGCAACGGGACCTCCCGAGGAGATAAGGGGAGGCTAACAGGAAGAGGCGGTGCTCAGTCCGGGATTGAGGAAGAACGACAGGTTTGCCTTGTGTCTCACTCTCCAGCCGGGACTCTAATACAGCCTGCTCTGCCAGTGTGTGTACAGCCGGCGAGCGCAATAGTACGCAACTACCCATTCAGCCAGCTGCCTTTCCTGGTTCCTTTGGAGACGGCTCCTCCTCCGCACCGGCTGGCCCGCGTCTGCCTTTTCGCAGCCTACCTGCAGTGCTGTGTCTCCAGCTCCTCTGATATCGGGCAGTTATATAGAATGGCCACAAGCTGTTGCTGCAGTCTAAGCTTTTTTTTCTTAGCACAGGCATTAGGACATTCTTTTACTTATTATTTTGCTGGGGGCGGCATTCACCCGGCGCTGCACACTGTGTGTAATCTAACACAGGGAGCTTTCTGGGGTGCTGAGCGTTGGCAACAGGTCTTATTTTTGGGAGAGGGCTTATGTTAGAAGCACAGGAGATAATGCAGCTAGGTCTTTTTTTAGGGGTAGGTCTTCCTTTTGGGGAAGGTTGGGGTCTTCTGTTCTATAGTAGGCTTTTATAAAGGGATATGTTAGGAAGTGCGAGTGGAAATGGAAGGGGGGAATGTGGGCTAGCGCACACTATGAAAAGGTAAACCACTGCAAGTATGTATTTGAAAATAAAGTGGATCCCTGTTATCCAGAACTTAAACAACCAGGACTGTCATGTGACCCGGCAAAATATGAACATAGTAAAAAGGAAATCAAACTGTGCAAAGTGCATTGCTAAAGTGCCTGTTATATTGTCTACCTTGAGTTTTTACTTAAGCTGGCCACACGGATCGATACCCGTTCAAACAACAAACAAACGATTAGGACCTGGTGATGTAAGAATCGCTGAACGACCGTTCAACGATCGTTCTGTGAATCGATGCACACCACTTTGCCCATTCAATTCCCACACCACTTTGCCCATTCGATTCCTGATCACACTTGATGTCGTCATCACGCTGCACTCGATGGTCCATCGATTAGACTGAGAATCGAATGCACATCACTGTGCACCTGTTCAATACTTTGGATGGGGACCAAAGTATTTGCGATTGACCAGGGGAAAACGACATGTCTGCTCCCTGTTCAATCGCTCCATGTGGGCAGCCTTGATTCCCGCAGGATTGATCATCACAAGTGTGCACGGTGATCGATTGTGTGAAAATTGACCTCTAAATCTGCACCTCTATGGCCGGCTTTTGTATTTCTAAAGTCCTATAAAGTAAAGACAGGCATTTCTACTTTGTCTCTTATGGGCAGCAATGCATAGTGGTTTTGGAGAAATATCCATGGTTATGAATTGCCTAAACACCTTTGCAAGCAAAACATTTAGCTGGGATGCTAAACTTTTACATTTTAAATTGCTCACAAAAGAATGTAAATTAAAATAAAACTGCAAAGTTAACAGAAAGAAACTTTTATCCTAATGGATCACGGAGAAAAACAAAAGTTGAAGATTTCTGAGGTATGCATGAAATGTATATATACACCCAATATTCCAGTGTATATAATGCTATAATGCTGATATTACATAGCAGAAGTATTCTTTATCTTCTTTTGTTTTAAGTAGAGATCTTAATCACTTATTTGCACATTACAGCTGCAGTCTGCAGTATTTTTCCGTTTACCCACCCAGCTTCTTCACACATATTTACATAATTAGTGAAAATGAAAGTCCTATCGCTGCCGTTCATGCACTGATAACCATTGATCTGCTAGAAAATACAAAACAGCACAACCTTTTTTCTGGGTAGTTCATCTCGCAACTCCTATAAGTAAAAACTGATGACAGGGATAAGGGAAAGTGACTTTGATATGCAAATAACACCTCTGTGCAACTTATGCTGATTATGCAACAGTTATTTGCACCTGTGTAGAGGAAAGAATATACACATATATACCAGATCAGATAAGGTCTTTGAAACAGTCATCAGAATGTAATTATACCTACTCTCATGCCCATACAGGTATAGATTGGACAGGAATAGTTGCTCGCTTCCCGTCCAATCCTTTGAGATCTGCTCAGGATTAATGGACATGTCCGTTACCTGTTTGACCAGCCTGTCTTCGAGCGGGATCAATTAAATGTTCAATGGCTGTGAGATCGATGACTGTGAGTACACACGGTGTGACATCAGTGCTCTCAGCGGCCATCAATCCAGCGCCCATCTATATGTTTATGGGTACCTTAAGTCACCCTGTCCTTAATTTACCTATATGGAATATATTATATGTTTAAGTGGATATAGATATTTGTTGTGCAGACTCACAATGAAGTTTTGCCTGGAAGAATGGCCCCATCTAACGGTGTGCTAGATTTATTAAAACTGATCATTATTTTTTTACTTAATAAACAACAATTAAAATGGATTTTTATTATTGTTTTATTAAACAAATTCTTTCAAAAACCCTTTTGATCTATAAAATAAAAAAAAACCTCATCAGGAGGAGATCCCTCAGAAGACCATCCGTCACCTCATTAGGAGCATGCCCAGGAGTTGTAGGGAGGTCAAAGAGGCATGTGGAGGCCACACACACACTACTGAACCTCATTGTCAGCACATTCCACTTTGTAAACAACAAAATATATAATTAGAATATTTCATTCAGATCTACGATTTCTTATTTTTTTTTGTTCTCTTTATTTTTTTAGCAGTGAATATGTTATTAAAGTATTTAGCTTTGTCTGTTAATGAGTGCAAATCTAGGCAAGCTAATAATACTCCTAAGTTGGACTAACACGGTTCAATCTTCCCCTTTGATTGTTCAATTGATGGTTCAAGTATCTGAGTGGTATTTTCGGAATTTATATTGAAAGGTAAAATAAAGCATAGGATTTAGGGAGGAAATCGTTCAAATCATGTGGTGGTAAAAACGGTTGAAATGTAATACTATCTACTTTAATGCAATTGTATTTTACGTCGATAGAACAAAAAATCTAACCATGTATGCCCACCTATATAATGAGGTTACCCCCATACTGCAAGGTTTTGCTGAGACAGGCTTTTGATTTCGTATTTCACCATCCCCCTTCTACTACTTCAAAAAGTCTTGTTTAACTTCAAGTATCTAATTCAAACAAGCAGACAAACTGGCAAAACCAATTGAAGTGGACATAGTGCACCAAATGTGATATATGGCGTTGTCTTCACATATGTCGGGACCCCCTCTGCTAAGCGTATTGCTTGGTGGGGATCCCAACGTAGCACATAGACTTTGGCTGCTTAACGGATGCTGTGTTTACACATCCAGCGATGCAGAGGCTCAATGTACTCGACAACGTTCAGCCTTGCATCGGCGGAACGGCTCAGCGCTGTGAAGACACAGCATCCGCCGAGCAAGCAAAGTCTATGTGCTAATACGCTAAGAGGAGGGGGTCCCGACGTATAGTGGAAACATATTTTTATTCTTGTTATATGTCTAAAGTAATCATTTCAAAATGTACCTACACAACATGCACATTGTCCTTTTTTTTTTATTCCAACCAATTTTATTGAGTTTGTCCTGATCATTAAAGAGGACAGCAGCAAATTAGCTGATCTAAGTGTAAATTTAAAGGACCCCCCATTTTTTTTTATCTTGCACCACTGAACAATTATTCTCTACAGTATGTGAATGAAGATAAAGTATGGGTTCCCATCATGTAAGGCCTTTGTTTGGTTTTCCAACCTTTGCTGCCCCCAGTCATTAGCAATGGTCGATCTACTATTCAGTACCCCTTGTGTAGACAACTTTTTCAAGGTTACAGCTGCTATTGTCATTGTAATCCAATGAGAAAACACTTTAAGGGAATTGATAACCCTACCTTGTAGCATTGGGTATGTCTTTCTGGATTTTTGAAGTATGTAAACATTAGCATAGCACATGCTTATGCATACATTTTTAAAACCCATCATCAGGGGCTCCATAAAAACACATTATGGAGGAATAGGAAGGAAAACATATTGTCCACAATTCTATATAGCATAATCACACACCATTCTTCTTGCAATGCATTAAAAATGCAAAAGTGATCACATAATTTTAACTAAACACCAAATGAATGCAGGTAAGTATTTATAAGCATGCTCCAAAATTGAAATATAAAGCAATTTATGATCATTTCAATTAAATTATCATTGATTCCTTGATAGAATAGAAAAATTGAGCCATATATGGCCACAGTGATCAATTCTATATACAATAACATTTATTTGAAGGAACTGATCTGCCCAAAGCATTTATGGTGTTGAGATTATTTTCAATCAAATTCTTAAAAATGCATCTGACATTAACATTGAAATGAAATAAAGCCTTATTTAACACACAAAACACATTTTCCTAACTTTCTGGAATAAATGGTCCAGCCAAGGTCCTAAAAGAAGCATGTGAACACCTAGGAGGACAATGTCTTAAAGGGTTATAGTGATTTAAGGGGACTGCATATCCCATATGCCAATATTTGTAGTAATTATCACGAATGACAGCATGAACAAAGAGGAGGCATTATAAGAATGTGCACTGCAGTGGCTAGGCTAGGTGGTTGGTGAGGTCCATAGATACTGCATCAGCCCACCACTGCAGACAACTTTCTAAAGTCTCTAAAGGAAAAAACAGGTGAGCATGATTTCTTTGAGGTTATTTGAGGTTCATGTTTTACTTAATATAAATATATACCGGTATATATTTTGGTTTTAAGGGTTTAATAAGCATCTAAACATAAGATAACTATACTCCATCATAAAATTACATTAAAAGCAAGGCTTTTGATTTTCCACTCTTTCCAAAAAAGGTCTTCTCATCGATTGATATTCTAGAAAAACATTTGCAAAGTAGTTATCAATTAAAAGCCTTTAAATCAATGAAGTGTCTGTTCTCCTTAGTGGTGAGAAAAAAAGAGAACCATATAATAGCAGCAAAAAGTGGAAAGAAATATTGCATAACTTGCTATGTCTTTGCTCAAGTGTTCATTGTACTGAGCAATAAAAATATTTTGCCAACACAGAGGAAAACACTGCCATTCAAAAATAAACCTGCCGCTTATATCACATCTGCAAAGAAACCATCTGGAGATCCACCATACTTGAATGCTCTGTGGGCAGATAACATAACATTCCACTACTTGATAGAAACATACATGACATATTGTGAACGTTTTCTTAGGTATCTCTTGCTGCTCAGGGTGTCTTTGTGGTCTTGATGCAGTACCAACAGGGGTGCTGAAGATTCATTGATTCTAAATAGCACCCCAACACACCCTGTTCATGGCACACCAACTTTATGTAGACACTCCGTGGTGAGCCCAAACAAAATGTATGGGGTGTCTCACCACAACACAAGGAATCCCACTGGCATACCACAGATATGTAAACCAGTCCTAATGCCATGTAGTCAAATTAGATTAGAGTCTTACTTTTCTGTGGAGAACACAGAGTGCCTCCAGCTTGTCAAAAATTGCACATTTCTTTATATCAATGCATAACGAAATACAGTTTGAGGTTACTAGATACATGAAGAGAAATGCTATAAATGATGCAATCGCTATAACTGCAAATGCAGATGAGAAACTCAAGGTAAATATGGTACAAACAATGGCCAAAAGAAAAAAAGCAAAGTGTTAGTAGATGATTAGGGCAATTCACACCTTCCTAATGAAAAATACATTTTGCTGGAAAACTTTCTCTACACACATGTAGCACAGCCACCCGAGAAGTGTAATATGTCTTTTTCCAAAACAAAGCTGTTTTATCTGAACATTTCTCTTTCTTGGATGGCCTCATGACAACTGATGCCTTTTAAAGTGCTGGGGCGTGGGAACTCTCAGGGTGTAAAAGGCATTTATAAGGGTTGTTACCATGTATTAACAATCCTTGCCTTCAGCAGTATGCTGGTTGTGTAAGGGTTCTGGACACAGTACAGGAGTGCTAGTTAGGGATGTCAAGTTCTTTTAGCTTTCCTGCAACTGAATACACACCACATACTGTAATACATTTAAACACCTGATCAAGTTGATCTTTCCTGATTGTTTGGTGAGGATCTGCCAATCAGAGCAGCATTTATTATGGGAGAAAAAAAGAGAGTCAAGTACACCATGTGAGCTCTGAGGAAAGCAGCTCACATGGTTTACACAAAGATGACTTTTTTCAGTCTCAACAAGGAATTTAGGGACAAGGAAATTGACGATGAAGATGCTCAGATGGAGTAGAGATACTCACACATTTATTGCATAGAGGGGATAGGCAACAAAGCACTGAACATGACTGCTCTATTACATGGTACCTAACATTACAACCTTTCCAACATATGGACATAATAGAACAATAAAGGACTGTACATGCTGTATATAATGGTCTGTTTCCAGAAATGATGACAGTAGGGGTGTTTAATATTGAAGAGGGCAAAGCCCCTTCAATATTAAACACCCCCCCCAGACCTTACCAGACCCCCTTTTATCATTTATTCAGTAAGGTAGGGAATGCCCCCACAACACCTGTCCATGGTTGTGGGTATACTCTGGAAAAATTAGTAAATTGCAAAGCACCTGACATGGTATCATCACATTTGGGGAGATGCTGGGAAGAGTATAGTTCTAGCACATTTAGTTTTTGCCTAAATTAAGTTTAAACTTGAAATTTCAACTCAAAAAAGTTGAACTTTAACTTAATTAATGCAAAAACTACATTGTCTAGATCAGTACTTATTTGCAATGTTCCCACAGCCCTTTTCTTTGTCAGAAGTTTTGGTGATGATATATTGTTCAGGGGCTTTGCAATTAACTTGCATAGACAGCTAGGCAAAATTCCCTGCTAGGTTGCCCTTTAGCAACCTAGGAGCCATTACATCATTACATACAGTGGGTATGGAAAGTAATCAGATCCCCTTACATGTTCCACTCTTTGTTTTCTTGCAGCTATTTGCTAAAAACCTTTTAGTTCGTATGAATATCTTTCAATTTTTTTCCAATAAACGTTATTGTTGAATAAAAAAAAAATCTTTTCAGTTCTTTCTTTTCCTCATAAATGTACACACAGCTGCCCATATTGACAGAAAAACACAGAATTCTAGACATTAATGCAGATTTATTAAAAAAGAAAAACTGAAATATCACATGGTCCTAAGTATTCCGACCCTTTGCTCAGTATTCAGTAGAAGCGCCCTTTTGATCTAATACAGCCATGAGTCTTTTGGGGGGGAAAAGCAACAAGTTTCTCACACCTGGATTTGGGGATCCTCTGCCATTCCTCCTTGCAGATCCTCTCCAGTTCTGTCAGGTTGGATAGTAAATGTTGGCCATTTTTAAGTCTCTCCAGACATGCTCAATTGGGTTTTAGTCACGGAGTTGTTGTAAAGCTTCATTATTTTAGCTGTGTGCTTCTTGTTGAAATGTAAGCCCAGTCTGAGGTCCTGAGCACTCTGCAGAAGGTTTTTGTCCAGAATATCCCTGCATATATCTTTCCCAACCTTTGCAACCAGTCGTCCTGTCCCTGCAGCTAAAAAAGATTCCCACAGCATTATGCTGCCACCACCATGCTTCACTGTTGGAACTGTATTGGACAGGTGCTGGTTTTCTCCACACATACCGCTTAGAATTAAGGCCAAAAAGTTCTATCTTGGTCTTGGTATCAGACCAGAAAATCTTATTTCTCAGTCGAGTCTCACTTGGAGTCCTTCAGGTGTTTGTTAGTCAACTCCATGCAGGCTTTCATGTGCCTTAAACTGAGAAGAGGCTTCCTTCAGGCCACTCTGCCATACAGCTCCGACTGGTGGAGGGCTGCAATGATGGTTGACTTTCTACAACTTTCTCCCATCTCCTGACTGCATCTCTGGAGCTCAGCCACAGTGATCTTTGGGTTCTTCTTTACCTCTCTCACCAAGTCTCTTCTCCCCCGATAGCTCAGTTTGGCCGTATGGCCAGCTCTAGGAACGGTTCTGGTTGTCCCAAACTTCTTCCATTTAAGGAATATGGAGGTCACTGTGCTCTTAGGAACCTTAAGTGCCTCAGACATGTTTTTGTAACCTTGGCCAGATCTGTGCCTTGCCACAATTCTGTCTCTGAGCTCTTCAGGCAGTTCCTTTGACCTCATGTTTCTCATTTGCTCTGACATGCACTGTGAGCTGTAAAGTCTTTTATTGACAGGTGTGTGGCTTTCCTAATCAAGTCCAAACAGTATAATCAAACACAGCTGGACTCAAATAAAGGTGTAGAACCATCTCAAGGACCATCTGAAGAAATGGACCACACCTGAGGTAAATATATGAGTGTCACATCAAAGGTCTACAATTCTGTGTTTTTCTGTCACTATTGGGTGCTTTGTGTACATTAATGAGAAATGTAAGGGGGTCTAAATACTTTCTGTTCCCACTGTAGGTTACACCCCCGCTGGTGTTTGTTCATGCATTATGAAACACAGCGTGAGATAACTACTGACCGACTCACCTGTCTGCCCTATTCCCCCTGGCGGTCGGCAGCATTGGCATATATGCCAATACTTCTGGGTCTTCCCCGAATTTATGCACTGAACCTCTGGCTGGGCAGGAAATCGGTTGCCCGTGGTGCGGTTATAAAAAAAAACGTGCCACGTGCGCAAAGCCCAGAAGGTTGCACAGTGCCATCTCACCTTGTTGGACAAAGCTGCAAAATGTGTTAGATTTGGTTCATAGGGGGTGCCATATTATTTTCTTCTTTAGATTTCCATCATTTTCTTCTTAGATTTTCTTCATGATTCTAAAAGCTTAAGGCCCCCATACACCTTACAATCGTACTATACAATTTCTGAACAATAATCTTTTCTTCTACCAAAACCATTTAATATTAGGACATTTCTAAACCTTCCAGTCACTATATGTTGACTGACACTGATGTATTCTATCAGGGAGGCCACTATACCACACTGTAGTGGGCAGATCTAAAGTCATTATATGATGTGATCTAAAGGTGTATGGGGGGCTTAACTTTTTCCCCATAAGCTCCCCAGAGATAGCAATGTGTGTTTAAATGTCTTTTTCCAGAACAGTTCAGCTACAGGTTTTATTTGTAAAACTATTCCTGAGTTCAGATATTTTAAATTTGACTTCAGTATTGGCACAAGGTTATCTAAACTCCTCACCCTCCCATTACACATCCCTAAAAACAAAATAAAAAAATACATACCTTATGCGCTGGGCTCATAGATCGTGAGCTAGGCATGATTCAACCTAGAAGATCAAGTTCGGCAGAAAATTCTGCAGCAAATGCTACTTTTTAAAATCTATACTGGAAATGTTAGAGTTGGGATTTAGTGTCAACTGTATCCTTCTGAATTTCTTGTATGCCTATTTCTAATTATACTTATTTTTACCATAACTGCCTAATTACATTCAGTTTCATTTGTGTTATGCCATAAATGAGACCTTTCGATACTCCTCTTAGTTCCACATAATCATTTGGCAAGCAAAAGTGTCCTGCATATTTAAATTGTATCTAAATCCACAATGTTGTAACTTTCTATATTGTGGTTTAGCAGCCCTTAGATGTGGTGGCTATGTCAGATTTGTTTTACTATTAGTTGGTAATCCTCCAGATACCACACCTAATAGCTCTCCTAATGTCAGCTGATGACTGGACTCTTGTATTATGTCCATTGTATCGATGGAGGCAGTTTTAAATAGCAAACTGCAGAACTGCAATAGATTTAAGGTAGTTATACACAGTTAGATTTTTTTGTTCGATCGAATAAAACCCCCTAAATTAGTAAGTTGATCATTTAAAAAAACCTATTCCTTTTTACCTGAATCGAGCAACCAAAAGTGCTGAAAATAGAACCTAAAACTGATAGAGCAGTGATCGGACATGTTGGTAAATTTCAGTCGATTATTCAAGTATCTGATGGCTTTTCTAGGTATTTCGACTGTTTTCGATCACATTATGTGCTGGTACTATCAATAGAAGTTTAGCCCCCCCCCCCATACACCTTTAGATCCCTACAAACAATTAGATCTACCAACAATTATGTAGTATAGTGGCCTCCCTGATAGAATACATACTGCTTGAAAGGCTAAGAAAGGTCCTCATATTACATGGTTTTGGTAGAAGAAAAGTTGATTGTTCAGATATTGTATGATAAGATTGTAAGGTGTATGGGTCCTTCAATCTGATATCTATATTTTAATTGTGCAAGCCGATTCATAGTGCAAACCCTGATGCATGTATGGCTAGCTTAAGTGTTTTTGGGTTAAGATAAGGACAATTAAAGGTAGCCATACACGAAAATCGGGTATGCCCACCTGGCCAGATTGACCAGGAATTTCCTGCATGTTGGATCGCATGGTGATCCGACATGTTGATAGATTCTGTCCGATCCCATTATTTTGGATGGGGATGGCAGTCAAGTCTGGTACACAAAGAGTGCCAGCCAATCCTCTGAGGGTCATCACTCTGCAGTCTGTCCCTCATCTATCGAAAGATATTCCATACGTGTATGGGCACCTTTAGACAAGGACAATCAAATCCTAAAATGTCAAACATCACACTGCTCCCAGATCATGCCAACCAATTCTTTATTTAATTTAATGCAAAAAAAGTTTTAGAAATGCAAAGATTACTTTTGAAGCTGTACACACTGTCCCCCCATTACCCTTTATGGTAGCTGGCTAGAATTTTTGCTTTCCACCTTCAACCATATCTCTGATGTCCCAATACCACTTTCCCTCAAGCAGTAATATCCACATGGCACCTGTCAAGAACCCATTTGTACATTTATCCAGTAAGGATACATACCTATCCTAGGCAGCACAAAATAACTGTTGGGGAGCATTCATGTGATATCACGAAGCAAAATCAGTCACTTTAGCAATATATTCAAAATATAAATATTCATCCTAGAGGCTTAGAATTCCAGTCACCAAAAATATATTTTACAAAGTATATCAAATATAACTTACATTATAGTCAAAGGTGAAGCCTTCTCCAAAATTTGCCATCTCCTCTTAGGTCATACCATGCATTTACAGATAGACTGACTCGCATTCAAAAAGACTCACAGTTTGATAACCAGCCACTATCGTAGGCAAATCAGGTAGCAGCAATGATAACATCTTGTGTGAATTGCTTACACAGACAAGGAACAAACGGAGTAGAACATTCACCAACATCCTGAATGAAACACTGAATGTAGAGTCTGATTTTTTCTTGCACATTTCTTGCTAACAACTATTTCATCTCTAAAATAATGTAAATATACCACAATCTAGAATGCTACATAGTGTTTTGGGGTTAAGATAAGGACAATTAAAAGTAGCCATACACGATTTTTCGGCCGACGTGCAGATTCCCAAAGATCGGGTGCACCCACCTGGCAAGATTGACCAGTAGTGATGGATGAACTGTCCGCAAGGGAATGTTCAGGATCAGGGAAAAGCAAGATCGCGCCGGAAACAGAATCTTTTCACTAGAGGACCGGGTAGAGAAGCCGATCTTCTAGTGAAAAGCCGGCTCCAATAACCGGAAGTGAAGTCAGTGACGTCATATCCGGCAATCAGAACCAGGAGCCAAGAATCAGCCCGCGAACAGGTGGACGTCAGACTTCTTTGAAAGTCCGATCCGCTTGTTCACGGACGGACGTGGTCGAAGTTCGGCCATCACTAATGACCAGGAATCTCCTGCATGTCGGATCGAATGGTGATCCGACATTTGGTAGATTTCCGTCCAATCCCATTACTTTGGATGTCCGGCCGATCCTCTGAGGATCGTCACACTGCAGTCCCTCATCTTTCGAAGGATAATACATACATGTATGGTCATCTTAAGACAAGGACAATCAGGTCCTAAATCACCATCACTCTGCTCACAAAATGTACAGCTTGATCAAAGAATATATCTAGTCTTTAACCCTCTGGGCATTACAAGCTTTTTGCGCCATTTTTTATGGCACGAAAAGCCGTTTCCCCCACAATCGCGGCGGAGTACACTGTAATCCGCCACGATTGCCGGCTCTCTGCCCAGCCCTCTACACACCGACGGGGTCAAATAGACACCGGCTGTGTGTGGGGAGAAGAGCAGCATCCCTCCATTAACATGGAGGTCTATGGCACCGCCCTCCCCCTGTCATCTGTGACGCCGAAGACACGGGGCCGGAAAGGCTCAGTGTGTCTGCGCCTCTGTAGAAGAGCCTCAGGCACACGGAGAGGCGGCGTTTGTGCCCGATCCCGGCAAAGGCGCAGTTTGATTCACGATCAAACTGCACCCGAACTGGCTTCGGGAATATCGCCCAGCAGGTTAAATGCCACATTTATTCACCTAGAATTAAAGATACTACATTTAAAAGCACCACCCTCCACAAAAAAAAAATGTTGTACATAGAAATGCAAGAAAAACAGCTGCCCATGTACATGCAAATATTTCTGTAGTGATTTTTTACTTTGCATGGGAATTTACACTTAGTAAATATGCATTGTAGGCAGCTGTGTTTCACCTCGCTGAGCTCAGAAAAAGCCCTTTGCAAAGTGATAACTTAAGGCCCCCTTACATCTAAAGCTAGCCCCACACAGGTAAATTCCTGTGCAATCGACCTCCGATCAATCACAGCGTGGTGACGTCATCACACTGTGATTGACCGGAGATGGGCACATCGATTCCCGTTCAGTGGGGAACCTGGGGCGCCGTTCTCCCCAGCTTGTAGCATGTGAATCAGAACACAGGCTACAAGCTGGGAAGAAATCCATTCAGTCTGCCTGACTCAGCAGCGTTGGCTTCAGTGTGAGGAGTGCTGGCTCTGCCCCCTTTACACTGACAGCCAACTGCTGTGTAGGAAGGAGGCAGGAGCTGGCTTTTCCTATATTTTTTTTCTAGATTCTTCTTTATGCAAAGTAAAGCTAGCCACACATGGTTCAATTTTAGTGTTCAATCAACCTTAGATTAGATTTTGTATTTTGATAAAAAAAATCGAAAATCGATTTTAATTTAATCGATGTACACCACATGGGGAGTCCGATTATTGTTCAATTTCGAAAAGTTAATCAAAGTAATCAAAAATCGGCGATTGAATTCCTCTTACGATTTTAGTTTCAATCGGAAGTGATGTGTTAAAGGGAAGTAGCCACACACATCAAGTATCATGACTCAACCAAAAAAAAGCTGCAAGGAATGTAGATCGATGGTTGTACAATCGACCAAAATTTTACAACCTGTCCGATCACGTTTCAATGGACGATTTGACAAAAATCAATCAATAATCGTCGATTGTACTGTTTGGGCAGAAAAATGATTTTCTTTCATCGATAAATGTCGATTGAACGCTAAAATTTAACCATGTGTGGCTAGCTTTATGGAGATTGAACGGGGTTTTCCAACATGTTGGAACCCCGTTCAATCGAGTTTCTTCGAGGAAAGCACACACAGATAGGTTTGTAAACAGAAAGCCCCGTTTAATCTCCAATACTTTGTATGAAGAAAAATCTTCATGTGAAGTATAGAAACAGCTGGCTCTGCCTTCTTCCTGCCGTGTATGGGTAGCTTAACCCTCCCAATCATGTATGCAATGTCAAAAAGCAGAGGGGATTCCGGCAGGGCCGCTAAAGGAATACTGACACCTAAGCTTTTTTTAGGCATTAAAGAAATGTGCTGGCTTGCAAGAATAACATAATGACTCAACAATAAGATAACTATTTAATTTAGTATTACTGGAGACCTTGTGGGATCCCCGCTCCTCCTGATGTCCTCATGCTGTAGGATCCACTTTAGATCCAATATGTCCATCTAATCAATGAAACACGTCTGGTTTAAGGACCCCCTGAAGAAGCCATCACAAAAACATGATGGAACAAAAATTACCACTTATTCATTGATTGATCTAAAGATCTATAAACTATTACATTTGTAGATGTTATTTATGGATTGATGCAACATGTTTTAAGATGTTTTTATTGTATCATCAGTGCAATAAAACTGGAACCATAATGTAAAAAAATCATTATATCATATACTGAGCCTTATAAGTCCCCTAGTCTCCATTCAGGAGAGAAAATTGAGGTATATTGAAGATTCATTCTTTATACGCTCTCACTCTTATAATCAGGGGTGCACATACCTTTTTTAGCGAGTTCCTTAGATGAGAACCAGGAGATAATGTTTGGTACTCACCCCATATGTAGCGTGGTCTACTCACTGTCCTTTGCATCACCCTCCTGCATGGTAGATTCTGCTGCAGATGGAACTCCCTGTTCCTCATTAACCCTCTGGGCGGTTTCAGCTTTTCGCGCCATTTTTTATGGCATGAAAAGCTGTTTTACTGGCAATGCCCGTTTTGCCCGATCCTGAACTGAGTTCGGGCAAACCACTAGGGAGGTTAATCCTCCGATTAGCTGCCTCCATCCACAGGTGACCTGTGTT
>CM070038.1:74938752-74955046 GCA_036250615.1 Ptychadena robeensis
TCTCCTCCTGCGCACATGACTATGCAGGAAGAATTAGAGAGCCGGCACCACTGAACTTGGGAGGTCAGGTGTCTCTGGTGTGAGGACGCACTGCGCCCCCCATTACTCGTGACACTCGGCGGCCTTGCAGGGTTGGCCTACTAGCTGGCTGTCCACAACTAAGTCGATGACTTTGAGATCGTTTTAGCGGCAACTAATTGGCGTATTGTTTGACTCGCGCTGAGCGTGCTGAGGGGCCTGACTCGTGTGACTCCGGTGGATTTTATTGAAAAGATGGCTGTTGCAGTGAGTTTGGTGGCGATGGGTGGCACTTTACTCGTTTATGTTCGTGGAACGGTGCACAAGGAGGCGTACCGCCTTATGCGCCCTCTATTTCCGCCGGGAAGTCCACCACGTCCTTACTTCCTAACTGTATCTCTACTGAAGCTGACATCCGATTCTTGAACTAATCAGGATCACGTGACGTCTCTCCTGCGGGCTGGCTAGAGAGGCGTGGTGAAGATCCTTTTTTAATGGTGGTCCTGCATTATCCGTCTTTCCTGACTTCTCTGCTGAGTCCAGAGCGTCAGCGTGTCAATTTCTGGAGAATCAGAGGCGCGCCGGCACTTCTGGTCCCTGCCTTGTGTGCAATATGCGCATGATGTCCCCGCCTCGCCTGCGTCTTACTGGAGGGTCGGGTCTCATTTCTATTCGTCACCTCTCGCTGGCGTACTTGGCTGTTGCCTGGCTGGACCAGAATGAAAGGGGCTGGCCTCACGTCGGCACGGGACTTTAGCGGTGACTCCTTTTGTTCCTGAGTCCGTCTGACTGATCGGGGGGGGGGGGCCCTTTGGGGCTCCTGGTCTGTTTCTCAGTCCTGGGGCCGTGTATTTCCCTCTCCTGTTACTGGGGCCTCTTGCCACTATCGGCCCCGGGGGACGTTTTGTGCCTTTTTTGTTTTCCTCTGACTGGGGATCGTCTGATTGCGCTTGGTGGGGGTGTGTCTGTACACTCTTCACCTGGAACTGTACAGACTTCCGGCTGATCCCGGTGACATTTTGCGTTAACTTTGTTCTACTGTGTTACTTATGTTTTACATGGCCTCCCCACGGCTTTGCTAGGTCAATTTTTCAGGCTGTTTTGTTTTTTGCTACTGATTGCATGGGGTGCGGTGGGTTTTTTTTGGTTTTTATGTATTATTTGTCGCATGTATTCTAATGTATAATTGCATCTGTCCGTAATGTGTTTATGGTGTTGCATTTTGGCTCTACTTTTCTCTTCTCATTGGCTTCTTTGCTTCTCATGTATCCTGATTCTCCTTCTCCCTCTTCCTCTGGTGCCCTCGCTTTTTCCTTATGGCTCTGGCTGTTCCTAGGGGCTTATTGACCTAACCCGGTACCTTTTGTGCTGTTTCTCGATTTCTCATCGCTGGAAGTTGACAGATTCGCAGGGGTTCTGCAATAGTCCTTCAAGTCGATAGTCCTTATGGCTCCTGGCTACGTCCGCATACTTAGCGATGCTGTTCAAAATAAAACATCTTGGCAAGATTAACCATGCATTCATAGTTATCTGTTTCTGGCAAGAACTGTCACTGCCCTGCGCGTGCTTCGTGAGCTGGTATGTGTTCTTCGGCGGAGGCGCTGGTGGCCTCATTTTACTCCATGCTACACATGCTACTTTTCGTGCGGAGTCGAGAGGGGTTTCTTGCTGAGGTTAGTCTCTCCGTTCTCTTTACTACTCCATTTGTTAGTATGCGGGTATGTTCTTATTTGATACTTAGGATGTTTTGTTTTTTTCTCCTTCCCGCTTGGTGTAGCAGTTTGCAATGTGTGTTATCTGGGCGGTGTATGTCCTCCTCCGTTCAACTTCGGTTCTTCGTGTGTTGTGCACTGTTTCAATAATCTCCATGGCTGTCTAATCTCCCCCTTGTTGTCCTCGCGTGTTGACTTATCAGACCCTATGGTAGTGTACCTGGATAGACTGACCCCTCCCGTCCTCAGTGGTACCGAAGAGTCCCCCCTCCTTGCCTCGTTTTGCTGCCTTCTGGCTGAGGCGGCATGACGGATGTCCTGGCGTCATGGGGCTACGTCCTGTTGTTGTTGGTCGGGGTGCTAGCTCTGTTTTTCTAAGCTCACATGTTCCCTTTCGCCGCTCGACTTAATATCCTGCCAACGGACGAATATAATAATTGGTTATGTATATAAAGACGTTATACCCCCATGAAAACCCATGACAGCATCTAAGATAATCCATATAGAAAATCTTTTTACATTTTATGGTTCATGTATCTTATGGGTTTTCTTGGTATTTCGATGGATTTTTATACGATGGTACTATGGAGCATGAGCACAGGGCTAAGGAAAGGATCCGTTCTGTTTGGAATTGATCACATTACGTGGTGGTGAAAATGATACAAATGTGATAGAATCAAATTTAATACAATCGTATTTTAAATCAATTGAACGGAAAATCAAACCATGTATGCCCAGCCTCTCTCTATGCTAACTCCACTGTACCCTGACCTAATATTTTCACCTGTGTCTTGGCCTTCCTGCCCTTCTCTATAGATTTCATTGGCGTGGTTGATTCTCGATTTCTGCTGATCCTACACCTGACCAACTGAAGCAACCCCAGATTTATCCAAAAGCAGGCTCGTACCTATTTGCTTAGATAAATCCAGGTGGCGACTTTTTTTTTTTGGACAGGCAGTGTATGTGCAAACCCATACCCCATGCATGCATATGTAGCGTTCCTCATGTATGCCTGTGCAGCCTACACACATGGGGGGGAAAAAAAGGATGGTTAGCGAAGGTAATAAGGGGAATAGCACACTTGTAAAGGACATGAGGACCTTGGTCCACACTTGTAAAATGGAGCAAGTTTGCTTTTAAAGCACGTATAGCTCTGTAACCTGTAAGTTTTGTTTTTAGGATTCTTCAATATTTGGCTCCACTGCTTGTACGCAATCCACAGAGCCATTCCTACGACACCTACCATTGGCAGTTAAGCTGCCTTGGCCTAGTGGCACACAGGAGTAACTTGCAGCCTGCTCTTTGGGTGAACTTGCTTGGATTGGCAAACCTGGGCATCTTGGCAGTCGTTTTTTAAAGTCCATCACTTGACTATTTTCAGGAAAGAATGTCATACATCAAAATATTTTAAGATCTTTAATAAATCCCTTATCAGACTATCCCTTATCAAGCTAGTACAGTCTTCTTTCCTGAGAGCTCCTTTGAGCTCACTAAATAGGGCAAACCACTTTCACAATAAGTAACAATGAACTCATTAACATGATGCGATTTGCATTTTACCGAACATTTAGAAATGTATTTTCTTTAGTTTTAACAAGTCTGTGTCTACAAATAGGAATTATAGACCAGTAGTTGCGGTGCCAAGGCGCGGATGGGATGGCGTGACACCCTGTGCTTAGCTCTGGCCTAAAAACTTGCTGAAAGTGGAGCTACAAATGGGCTTGTAAAATATAAACAAGCAGTGTTTATGGCAGTGGCAGCGCCATCTTGTGGACATTTACTCATTGTTACTAGAGATGTTGGCATTTTATTTTGAAAACTGACTTTGCAAACTAATTACAAAGCCCCTGAATATGGTATAAACCCCACAATTGTTGGATATATATAGAATGTTTTTTGTGTGAATGGAAGTTAGGAGAGTAGGCATGGTACCCCAGGGAAGTAGCATTGTGACATTATTTCCAGGATTCTTTTAATGCATGTATGAGGGTAGGAGTTGGGAAGCTGTCTTGTCTTGGGCACAGGCAAAGAGGCCTAAAGGAAAAAAGGTTGGAAACCATCGTTATAGACTATAAACCCAAACATTCAATGGATTAATGCTGCAGTTTTTGTTCAGTAGTAGCCTAATAGTCTTCTAGAACATAACCTGAAAATGCAAGCAACTCTCAGTTTATACAGGTTATCACACCATTCACACAAACACAGTGTGACACCACAACATAAAACATTACACGCATCTAAATCATAATCACAAGATGCTTGTGAATCTGTCTTTTGCAATCAGAAGAAAAATAAGTGTTTAGAGATAAAAACACTGAATCATGGGAAATATTTTAATGGTTAGAATATCCACATATTTTTACATCTGAGATACTTATATCTGTAAACTGAAACTGAACTGAAAGTGGAAATGCAAACATATAAACCAGATTCTGGAATGATCTTGGGTCTATAGTAGGAAAGCAAATTACCAATCCTCCAACAATTCTTCTGTATTTCCATAGCCAAGTACCAAATATACAGGTATATTGCCCTACCCTTCAAATATAGTCATTTCTTCAGTTTAGTTACCATATTTTCTGGCATATAAGACGACCCCCAATTTTTCCAGTTAAAATATAGAGTTTGGGAAATTCTAGCCGTATAAGACTACCTCTCTTCAAACGCACACCAAATAAATCAGAGTATGTCTACTCTGATTTCCAACTCCCAGAAATCTAAAAATGTAATATAGTGTAATACAGTTGTGTATGAAGTGAAGTTTTTGTACAGCTATTAAATGTGTTCTAGCTTTAATCTCAATATCCCTGCAACACCAATTTCAGCCACAATGCACAATGTCGCTAGTGAGCACACTTGCAGTCAGTAGACATCAGGAAGGAGAAGGAGGGGGCGAGGGGGATTCTGAAGACCTCTCCCTCTGTTGGCTCTTGTTAGCCAGCGAACAGCAGACCTCCCCTAGATGGTCGGCCTGGGACAGAAGAGCACCCTAGCAGCCCCCACCAACGGCGACACCCGGCGTATAAGACGACACGCGACTTTTAAACACATTTTCCTGTGTTCAAAAGTCGTCTTAAACGCCGGAAAATAGGGTATGTTTTGTAGTATGTTTTTAGTATTCCTCAAATTTAAAAAGGATGAGAACATGACTGTTTCCATAGGACTAAATACAGTGAACCCTTGACTTACAACCGGCTTGACTTAAGACCAACTTGAATTACAACCAAAATGTTAGTTAACCTGCAACCAAAGATTTAACTTATAACCAGGATAATGGCCAAGGCCAAAACATGATTCTGCTTGCATGGTGGTATTCATGGGTTTTCAAATTCGTGATTTCAGGCTGTTGAAATCAAATGTCATGGATAAGCAGACATTTATGGGTGAGTACAGACACTAGATCAAAACCGATATGAACAACCTATTCCTGATAAACTTTTTACAATCCATACTTTATTGACATGCATCTTGGCAGACTGCTGTACTGGGTAAAGATGTTTTGACATAATTTCCGAATACTGGCAACTGATGACAAGTTACACCAGGTTCTTTTTTGCACAACTGTTCCATAAGATAGTGTCTAGTCTTCTGTACAAATATAATGTAGAACAATCTACGGGCCACAGGCCATAAAAGGCCCTCCACACCATTTTTTGAGGCCCCCGAACCTGGCACATGCTGACAACACAAGCCGGAGCTGGGGAACTGCAGGGGACAAGTTGCTAAGCCGCAATCTCCAGTTGGGCGCAGAGGCAAGAAGGAATCTGTCAATCAATTCCTTGGCTTCCCACTACCTCTGCTCCAGGGGTTCAGAGAGTAAAGCAGCTTTTACCAGAGATACAGTACACACCTGGACCTATGGTGCTTTGGTAAATAAAGAAGTAGGGGATGTGTAATGCATTTGGCAGCAGGAGGGGTGAATGGTTGATAGATGTGATATGTGTATTACATTAGGGTGGCTCCCTGTTTGAGGACCCCTAATGTAGAATTGTCACTCAAAGCCCTCTGCTGGGATGGAATTCTTTGGGCATCCATAAACCTTCAAGAATCCTAATTTTCAGATGTTGATGGCGAGTCTGTGAATAAATTATTATCCGACAATGGGTTAGGAATTGTTTTGATCTTTTATCTAGCTTCTGCATTGGTCTTCAATCCTCATCAGAGCTCTCTGAGCTTTCATCTTTGGCTACTTTCCAGTTGGTCCTTCTAACTTTCCTGGTTTCCGTTTCTGCGTCTTTTTTGGACTTTGATCTGTTATGACTATGATGTTTCTTGCTAGATTTTTCAGTCCATCTTTCTTTGCGTTTTTCTATTTCACGATCTTCTGTACTGCTCATCTCATCACTTGACAAGTTGCTGTCTTGTCCAGAGGATGATGGCCTTTTCTTTGCCCTCTTCTTCCGGGTTGACTTCTTTCGCTTGGCCTTCTTTCCCTTTTCCTCCGATTCGTCTGAGCTTTCACTTGAAGACTCCGTACTTTCCACCTGTTCTTTCTTTCTTTTTTTCAGCTTTTTGTGCGAGTGCTTCTTCTGCTTCTTTTTGTGAGTCTTCTTTGAACGTTTCCGTTTATGAGATTCTTGTTCTTTTTGGTTTTTACGTCTCGATTTCTCTTGTCCATTAGGTTTCCTTTTACTTTCTTCTTCCTCTCGGTCACTAAAAGAGCAACAATGGAATGTGGTAAATTACAAGAAAAAGAAAAGACATTATCTAAGAGAAAGCACCCCTCACCCATTCTTCATTCATAATTTGTATATAATAAAAATCTGCTTTTAAAGATCCAAAACCTTTGCTTCGAGTTAACTAGAGAGAAATTCACCTGTCCACCGGATTCCCCTGGGGTCTGACCCCGATTGCGTCACCAGTGACGCAAAGGGGGCGGGGTAGGCGGCGCCATAGACCTCCATGTAAATGGAGGGGCATTGCCTTTTTACAGCATAACTCCAGCGTGTTATGGAACCTCCGAGCGGGCAGGAAATCACGGGGGAGCATGTTGTACACAATGCCCAGGAGGTTAAGCGGCATCTGAAGCCCTGCCAGAAAGTGAGCTACTGAGCTGTCACATTGAAAGTTCAGCAATGTGGTTACACTGGGGAAGTATTGAGCACTGCGCATATCACAGCTCTTGATACAGGAGTGACTGTAGAGAGACTGTCACCAACTACAAAGTTAAGGTAAAAAAAAATGTTCAATAGTTCAGCATTGAATGAAAAAAATCTGACAACGCTCATTGGGATATCAAAGCAGCAAATGTAGGGTATGTTAAACAGAAAGTTAGGAGCATACTAAAAGGATAAAACATGGGGAAATAACTATTTTTTCACACTACAAGATGCAGGTGTATGTCTTCAGGTGCAGATGTGTGACCTAAAGACTATTGGGCCCCACTTTTGCTACCCAAAACCAAAGGTGGGGAAGATCTGCCCAAGGGCAGATCTTTCCTCTGCTATTGGTGTGTGTAGGTCAGCCAGGAGAAAGCTGCCTGACATACACACAGTACGGCTACCAGCCTCCCTGATTCCTTTAACTCCCACTTTGCTGGTCGGAGGACAAAGTTTCGATCACCGGAGCGGCCAGTTCCATTCAGGTATTTTTCGCCGATTAGATGCTCCAATATATAAGGTAAGCTCATCTTATAGTCTGAAAAATACTGTAACATTACTCAAAAAATCTACTACATTTTAAACTCTTACTTAATGTGGCCATTTTATTCTATTTGTTTTCCAATGTATTAGTACCTATGCAGCATATTATAGATAGTTGTAAATACCAACTTCAAAAATTTACTGTTGGAAAACACTATTCACTTTAATGGAGGGGTGATGCTGATGTTTCATTAACAAAATTCTGAAAATAACGAGGTTACACAGCATCACCATTTCTGTATACAGAATGCCAGCCAGTGGAGACAGAAAAGAGGAGGCAATAACAACTTTTTAACTCTGAACAATTGTGCTTTTACACAACCAAAATGATTAGCTAGGGTTATTTTAATCTAACCCATGCCACATGCTGGTCTGGAAGCTCTATTTGTAACTTTGGTTTTGGGTTGGGGGTCTCCAGACAATAAGAGGCTCTTGCGAGTCGTCAGTAGATAATAGAAAGCAATTTTTAGAACAAAAAAAAATTGCGTTCTATGATTATCTACTGGTTACCTAGAGGCTAAGCAGTGTGACCAGATTAAAAAGACTACTGCGAAAAGAGACTGTGACTAAGAAATTCTCTATTACGCTTTGATTTTGATTTTCCCATGGTTGTTGGCTCAGGAGGCTATTACTCCAACAGCCCAGATCGTAAGTAAATGTAATTCCAATCTTATACCTGACCTTTGGAATGCTCCCACTACCTTGAATAGACGATCTCTCTCTCTTCTTTTTTCCCTGAATATCCTCTTAGTTTTACCCCCAAAACTCATGGATATGACATAACTCTCCTCCCAACTATTTTTAACTCACTTGCCTCTCTACACAAAACCATTATTTGGTAACATTGTATAATATTTGCATACAATCAGCACACGGCTAGTTTCTTCTTACATTGACTATATTTCCTACATTAACCAGCGCCCTAGATACCAGTAGAGCGCTCAACCAACAAAGATGCCACATTCCCCAGTTGCTTTTTGGGTGTCTGCCTGATAGACCCAATATAGGATAGTTTTTAAACGCAAACACGGGGGGGGGCACTTTCCACATGTGTGAATGCCCCCTTGATGTATGGCAAACTGAGAAAGAAAATAAATGAAACTTTCCTACCAACAGAACAAATAGCTTCAATGTGGCAAGCAAAATCAGATGTAAGAGCTTTCATTCCCTGGTCTGTTTTGATCTGATGAATAAGCCCAGCACAGCCTAGCAGCAAGTACTTTGGGGTTAGAGCTTTAAGAACCTGGTTGCTTTGACAACAAAAGAGGCGATTGCACTGAATTCTATGGTTTGAAATGTTTGAGTAAATACATATCAATCTCTGTATTATATGTATCAGTTCAGTCCATTCATGGGAGTGTATGATTTACTGAAAATATGTGTGCCGTAAAAAATAAATATTTTTGTTAAATTATAACTTTGTTGGGCTCTTTGAAAACAAATGTAAAAATTAAACCAATATACAGTGCAGACATGTACATTATATACACACCTGTCTGTTTTAAATTCTTCAGGGTACAGTTCTTTATACCCACTATGCCCCCATCTGAAAAGAACAAGAAAATGAAACGTTTGAAGGTGAACTTATTTTATTCAACTGAAAATATCCATCCTATGGCAAAATGTGACCAAAATGTAAGAAATAAAGAGGTCAAAAGTATTGAGTAGGGCAGCATTTTCAACATGGTGCTTGGGATCAAGAACATGAGCATAAGCTTAATTTAGAAGCCGGGAAATGTAAGAAAATATTTATTGAAAGTGTACGTGAGGTATAGAACAGAATTCCAGCAGAGATTGTGAGCAAAACGAAATAAATGTAAATATTGAGGGCCAGTTTACACTAGCACACCATGGCTAGCATGATGGGTAGACAGAGTTCACACAGGAAGAGCGTGTATCTTTAACACTGGGCTTGCATTTGCATTTACAGTAAAGAGCAATACTGCAGGTTACCGTAAATGCCCTGCAGCACACATTTTTGCGGACGCATGGTTAGAGTCTTTCATATACGTGTATGGGAGACGGAAGTGCAGTGCTATGCAGTAACACAAGGACTCACTGGTAACAGACATGGTAGCCTTACAAAAGTAAAAAAAAAAAAAAAATTATATATATATATATATATATATATATATATATATATATATATATATATATATATATATATATATATATATATATATATATATATATATATATATATATTATTGGAGCAATGAGGACTAGAGTTGAGCAGCATATGGTATATTCAAGTTTGCGTTTTTTTCGCGAATATATTAGGGAACATTCTAAATTTGTTAAAATAAATTCGACTGTATTCTATTCTGGCAATTATTTGCAAAGATTCGCGAACCAGCTTTACAGCTTCTCATCTTCATTCTGTGATCTGTGCCAGAACGAGCACTGTGCGTATTGTGCATATCCATTCGCAATGCACACAAATATGCACGATGTATGCTGGTAAACAATGTTGAAGCATAATATGGCAAATATCCAAGTGCACATTCCGGAAATATTGTGAATTCTCAAATGTCAAGTATTTATGGAATATATTTGAATTTTGAATATTCTCGCTCAACCCTGGAGAACCACAGTGCACACAATTACAAAATTAAGAGTTCATCCAATTTAATGGGCCCTTGAGTTTTTTATACCTCCACTTATATGAAAGCTTTTGTCTCATTTTTACAGGGGAGGGACAATATAATAAAAAAACAAGGGGCCAAACAATAACACTTCCCACCTGTCAGGAATGCTGGCCTCACATTCATAATACTTCTTGTTTAAAGCTCGAACACTCAGAGCATCCTGTTGTAAAGCTGCTGCAGCACCACTTTTTGCAGGGTCCCGATTCCCTTCAGCCTCAAAACCATCTGATCTCATACGAGTTCTAACAAAAACAAAACATAAAAAAGATTACATGGGAAAATACACTGCTTTTTATAAAATATTTTTATTTATAACTTAGTATATTTTAAGGTTTTTAAGTATGTGACATTCAAAATTTCGAAATGTGTTTCACCCTAGCTAATAAAACATTCTGACCTGACATGGTAGCAAAGAACATTGTAGGAATAGTGGAGAAGCGGTTCTTGTTCCTCCAGGTCAGAGTATATCCTGCAGTAGTAAGTCATATTCAACTAGACTTAATTAGTTGTGTCGAAAATGTTTAGTAGCAACCTTAAAGCCACTACGCACCACCCAAACAGAGATGTTTTCCAAGAACTCATTTGAAGCTGAAGAACTAATCAAGTTCAGTTGAATATGAATATCTACTACCAATTATCTATACACAAATCAGCTTTTAATTTTAAACTCTAATGGAAACTTAATGGAACAAAGGAAGCAGGGGAGGTGCTCATTCCATTGTATATACTGGATCTTGAGCTACAAGGATCCTTAAACCAGGGAGCTAATACATAACATCGAAAAAAAAAAAAACGTTATCCTTTCTGATGACTAGAAACCAAAAAAAAAATGTTCAAATGCAATAGATTAAACAATTAGTCTTGATAATCATAAAAATAAAGAAACACAAAACTATAAAATAAACAAACCTTTTTAAAAACAAGCAGTAAATTACTCTTTGGGTATTCAGCCAGTATTTTTTTTAAAGATCAGAACTCCTAAACCAGCTTTCCATGTTTGTATTGTGTTCACATTTTAAAACAGAATATGTTTAAAAACATTGTAACAGTTTTAAAAAAGAAAGAAAAAAAAGGGTTCTCTGGTGCTATGGGACACCAATCAGATAGCTCCAGAGGGTTAAAAAAAACCCAAATACAACAGAACTGGGAAAAGGGTAGGAAGTACAATAGAGAGGATTCACAAGTATTAGGCGCATACATGGTATTAATTTTTCCAGGAGTGGGCAATACATTTGGTTGCTAAAAATACAAATATGGCTAACTTGTGTTTTACTTTAGTCAGTGTGGGGTATTTACAAGCCAACCTTATGCCAGGCATACACGCGGCGACCATCGCCGACATCTGCCCCGATTTCTTCCGGGATTGTAAACGTGATGACGTCATCACGTTTACAATCCCATTGCATTCTAGGGCCCCTTCAGTCGGCTGCGCACCCTTTGTGTGCAGCCGCTTCATTGTAGCTTATGGCATCGGCTCCCATCGGCTCAGATTTTCCGACATGTCGGATCTCTGGCCAGCCGAGAAGTGGGGCGACAGGGATCTGTCGCCCCATGTGGGGACATGCCGATAAACGGCCGGATTTTAACCTGAGAGCGCGCACGCCCGTCGGTCAGATTAAAATCCGGCCGTTTATCGGCATGTGTATGGCCAGCATTAGTGTTTAAGTAGATGTAAAGGCAATTGCAAAAACCCTAAAGATAGACTTGAAAATTTGTTTTCACAAAAAAAAACCATAGCATTACTGCCACAACCAGTAGTGGCGGACTGGACTCACCTTGGCTATTGTTCTAGAAAGAGTATAAACACAATACCTGTTATCCTTAAACTCTTCTGGATACAGTTCCTTGTAGCCATTATGATCCCATCTATAATTGAAAAACAACAGACATGATTACACAGCAGAAGGAAATAACTAGACCATTTAATTACAACTACTACAAAAGAGTACACCCCTCACACTGTGGTAAATAACTTTACAAAGTGCCATATAGTTGCCTTACCTGACTGAATGTATTTATTATAGATGTGACCTATTGGTCAAGAATGTGTGCCTGCTCTTCCCATATATCCCATTATTATTGTTCTGATATATTTACGCATATGAAAATCTTAATAAAACTTTATTTAACAAAGTGCCATATCACATGAAAAGTAGTTGGTGTACAGCTTGTAGAACAGAGTAAATTTGCTGCCTCTTAAAATTATTTAAAACACAACCATTATTGTCTAAACCTCGGAGTACACCCCTAAGTAATAAATGTTTCCAAATTGTGCCTCAAGCGTCAATATATTGCATGGCAACCATTATTTTCCAGCACTGCCTTAACCCCTTTGGACATGAATTTCACTAGAGTTTCACAAGTTGCCACAGAAAGTGGTTCCAGTAATCCATGTCTTAAATGGTTTCTCTTATGCAAACAGTTTGTGGGCTTTCTTTTGCATCCTCTACAGAAGAGGCATCCTTCTGGGATGACAGTTATACAGAGCAATTTGATGCTGTGCACAACGTGTGATCAAAAGACAACCTTTGGATATGACACTGAGCACCGGCACTCTTGACTCTGGTAAGGTCAGTGCAACCTCTCCTGCTGGCTGTGTGGCCACCATGCTGCAAACTCAGTTCCTGGTGTTGGCAATCTTCTTATGAGAAGATGAGCCCAGGCCAGAGGTTGGCAAGCATTTTGACTCATGGGCCACACTGGCTTCTTAAAGTTGATAAAGGTGCCGAACCAAGAGCCTGCAATGGCCAACCCCCCATATGTGTGTCAATTCTATGCATCACTTATGATGGCGTTGATGTGTAATAGTCGACCTGTCACCATGAGGATGCGCCCACAGTGTCATCACATCATCACTACTGCATCGTCCTCAAAGGCAATGTCTAATGTTCGGACACTTCTAGGCATTATGCGCACTTATTGTATAGAACAGGCGGAGGGGAGCATCTTTTCAACAATGCGGGCTCCCCCCGGGCCTTTGTTTGCCCACCCCTGGCCTAGATCATATTTATGTAGAGAAACATTTCTATTTTTAGCTCTTTGCCATGCTGAACTTTCAGTTACCAGAAGAAGAGCGTAGCACTAGTCACATGGGGGTGGAGCACAATTTTGGATATCACATAGGTTTTAGTTATTAATGGTGTGGCGTTATTTTGAGGAGACAGCAAATTTACACTGAAACACAAGCTGTATATTGATTACTTTGTTCATGTGTCGTATTGTCAGTGTTGTCCCATAAAAAGATTTTATAACTTATTTATCACAAAGTCAGTGTGCATACTCACTTTTGAAAAATATTATATTTCCTGTATGCTACTGGCCCTAGGATGCTTTAGATGTAAGTTTATGAACACATGTATAGCAATGTTTGCTAAATGCTGTATGTTTACCTAATGTAGTCAAATGGATTCATGTACATTGTATGCAAGATTATATTAACAAAAATCTAACGCAACATCATTCAAATTATTATTATCTCATTTCACAGTAAAGCTGCAATTTCCTGGATTATGACTAACCGGTTAACATCTGGTGATGATCGCCTCTTCTTTGTTCGAGGTGTCTCAGTCTGCTTTTCCATTTCTCGGATTTTCCACATTTCTGTTTCCTCCTGGATCTGTTGAAAGTCAAAAAGAAATGTATACCGTATTTTTCGGACTATAACACGCACCCAGTTTTTAGCAGGAAAACCAGAAAAAATATGTATATTTCATGTGTTTAAAGCGGTTTTACACTCAAAATAAAAAACAGACATACATTAAACACACACAATACTCACCTGTCAGCAGTTCAGATGCTGGGAAACTGCTACACAAAAAAAACCCATCACTTGCTTGCAGAAGGCATGCTTGCATCTTGGCTCCTGGCATCTGCACACTTCCGCCCACACTGACCCCCCCTCTCCGCCTGTGTCTTCTGATCGGAGCTACAGAGACTCGTAGGGGAGGGGGGGGGGGGTGTCAGCACGCCTGACAAGCTTCTCTCCAGCTGTCAGAAGAAGATTTGTTTACCACAATCAAGGATCTCAGCATTATCGGCTTAGCTGCAGCTGATGATGCCGAGTGACCTCCCAGGTGGTAGGTCCGCTTTAGATGAATGTGAAAAAATCTCATGCAGTACCCCTTTTCAGTCACAAAAAAGTTGTCACTAGAGAGCACACTTCGGCATCTCTTCTTCCTCACACATGGGGAAGGGAGGGGGGCTGGCGGGGGAATCTGCACACTGATCTCCCTGTCACACGCTGCCTGTGTGAGGAAGCTGCCAGTGAGCGCAGCTATCCCCACACACACTGTGCATTGGCTATATCTGCAGGGCTCTGCAAATATAGCCAATACAGTTCAGCTCCCTGCCAGCTCTCCCGGCAGATGGGCGATCTGCACACAGCCGATCTCCCATCTGTCGGGAGAGCTGGTAGGGAGCCAAGTTGCAATCACCGGGTGGTTACACATTCGGACCATAAGACGCAGGCACTTCCCCTCCCCCAATTTGGGGAGTGAAAATGTGCGTCTTATAGTCCAAAAAATGCAGTATATGTATCTAACATTTTAGGAGAATCACCAGAGAAAAACCAGAACACTTTAACAAGTCATGTCTTGCTGCTTAGACGCAGAGTACACTTACAGAATGTTTAAAACCTAAAAGCACAAATTACTCTTATGCGACGAAATTGTCAGATGATATAATGAGCTAATAACTGGGCAAATTACAACAGCTCCCCCAAAATGCCAACCAGATTTTGAATAATTGGACTTTGTTAAATCCAAACTTCACTTTATTTCATTTACAAAACACTTCCATTGCTTACGTGTATGAGACCTGTAAGGTGAACTCAAAGATTTGGTACAGATTTAGAAATACAGTTATTCAAAATGATAGACTGGCATAATTATTTTGTGTGTACTCAACCAAAAAATCATATAAATAGGGTGGTTTAGTGCAAAGCCAATGTTTTAAAACAAAAAACATTTATTTTTACCTTGTTATGTGCATCTGTGTGCCGTATAACATTTCTAAGTAGGACTTTTCCAAGAGGAACACGGGACATCTTAAAGCCTATGGAAAAAAAACTGAGATTACAAGCTGAAGAGAATTCATGAGACCTGGGGCCCAAATCAGATGTCAATCACCTATGACAAGGACCCATAAATGTGCCCCATCCAACATGACACTTAAGCCTGCCATACACCCACCGAATGGGTGCCGACAGACGAGTTCCGATGAGCTCTGGAATGCAGCGTGATGACGTCATCACGCTGTATTTCCGAGCTGACTGCATCGGCCGGCACCCTTTGTGTTCCGGCTGTTACCTTCAATGAAGATGCTGGTCTTCATTTAAAGTAACGGCATCGGCCAGAGAACGTCAGACATGTCCATTCTCTGGCCGGCCGAGCTGTGGGCTGACAGGGATCTGTCGCCCCATGTGGGCACACACCAATTGGCGCCCGATTTTGCCGCACGTCCGTCGGTCAGCGACAAAATCAGCCGCTAATCAGTGTGTGTATGGCAGGCATAACCCATGAAAAAGCCCCGCTGCCAACATAACATTGACCCATACACATCCCCCCTGTAATACTGACCCATGCCCCGTCCAATTTGACCGTGGCCTAAACATTTCTTATCCAACAGGCACTCATCCGTGAAGGTTCACCATCCAATGAGACGATCAGCCTTGAATGTGCCAAGCTCACAGTGACACTAACCCATAAATATGCCCCATCCATGAATGTGTCCCATCCACTGTGATACTGGCCTATGAATGTGCCCCCTACATTGTTACACTAATCCATTAATATGACCCTTCTAATGTAAAACTGACCCATGTGTGTGCCATCTAATGCGATGTCCAGCCCAACATTCAAAGAGCATTCCCTGTTCCACTCAACACTGACCTGTGACAGATAAACATTCTATGGCACACTGATACTGGTGACTGTCCTAAATTGTGTGCATTACTAGACATTATCACAGGCCAGTAACTATTGGAGCCAGGACCTGTTACTGACCCATGACAATTCCTAGTATCACTGGACACTGACCTGTGACTATTCCCCATACAATGGCCCACTGATACTGGTGACCTGTGTGTAACACTAGGCATTATCACAGGCCAGTATCTATAAGAACCAGGACCTGTTACTGACCCATAATAATTTCTAGTACCACTGGACACTGACCTGTGACTATTCCCCATACTATGGCACACTGATACTGGTTACTGTGTGTAACACTAGGCATTATCACAGGCCAGTATCTATAAGAACCAGGACCTGTTACT
>CM070038.1:74955146-74987105 GCA_036250615.1 Ptychadena robeensis
TTCACCCGGCCGCGGCCTAATGTTCCGGGCTAGGATGGCAGCCTCTGGGAGTACCAGGCACCGTGTGCCCTCTGTACCCTCTCCGCTCTTCATTCCATCCAGGCCAAGCCAAGTTACCTTACAGTGTTTCGCCGCTTCCCCTTCTTCCCGGAAATACATGTACGATTCCCTGATATTAGGCGGAACGTATATGTGAAGGGGAACGGGGAAGCATTTTGAAGTTGCACTGAAAGCTGGTTTCCATAGTAACCGCGTTGTTTTGAAGACGATCAGTGAATTGTGTACGGTGTCTCCTAACACGTGTATTCGCCTATATTACTCCTCCTGACACTCGCATCACTCCTAAGAGAAAAGGTCGGTATTTTTCAGTACGATATACAATTCTTCCTTTGCTACCTGTTAAGTGTCACCGACTATGTATTTTTTTTAAACTTTTATCTTCAAAATAAAGCAAAAACGTTATTTCTAAAGTTCTAATAAGGAAATAACCACACGGGCTGTCTGATACTTAGTAGTGCTTTTTGATTAGAGGTCACACTTGTTAGGGCCCATGCGTTTCTTGGGGGTGCAAAGTGAATTCTTCAGGGATATATTGAGTATAGAAACCCATGCTGGATTAGAACTGTGTTTCCAGTTAAAACGAATCTTCAGTTTACTCCAGATCCATCTGTTACTTATATGTATTAATATTCTGCATTTTTAAGTTCTAATGGAAAATACTTCTGGACTACACAATTTCTCAATTTGCCTCTCTTCCTCCTGTGCTTGTAGTGAGAACTTTTTTTGTTTTGTTACAGTTCTCACAAGCACAACTGTCATGATTGTGTAATCCATCAGCAGAAGAAACCCCCAGAGATTACTTCCTAAAAGAATTGTGCTGATTGCTTAGCATGAATTTGGGATTATTTCTCGAAGTATAAACTTTTCTTTTTTGAATAGATTCCTTCATTGTGTTTTCAGTTAGGTCTTGAACTTTTAAAATGATACATAAATGTCCTGTGTTAGATATTTTTTTAAGCCTATTGTAGTTTATGTTCCTAAATACAGTTGTAAAGATATATATGGTGGTCATGGCTAAAGCCCCCCATACACCTTTAGATCACTCCATACAATTTCCTTTAGATCTACCAACAACTCTGTAGTATAGTGGCCTCCCTGATAAAATACATGGTGATTGCAAGGCTTCATAGATGTGTCAAATCCCGGCAGTAGTTGCAGGCAATCGAATGGCATGCACGCTCACAGGGGTGTCCACCTTGCAGTTTCGACCCAAAAAGCCTGCAGGTTGGATCGCACGGCGATCCGTCCTATCGGTACTTTTTGTGACCAATTCTGTTGTAGTCAGCTAATGTGGTGGTGTCTCCTACTCCAAGTTAATTAGCTACAATCTTCCTGGAATCCCTGTGTAAGTGGAGCACACAGGAACGTCAGTTCTGTAGCTGACTCCTCACAGCGTGGTGACATCACCACGCTGTAATGAGTCTGCTACAAGCCGGCCATGGATTGAAACGTCTATGGCCGGCTTTAGAAAGTTCCTCATACTACATGGTTTTGGTAGAAAAAAGTGGATTGTACAAAAGCTGTATGGTAACATTGTAAGGTATATGGGGGCCTTTATCCACAAAGATGCTCTTTATTCATTTTAGGGGTGAATTGACAAGCATAGTGTATATGCTGTCATCTAAGGAATTCATTATAGTAGTTTTTTTACACACATACACACACATGAACATAGGCACTCACACAATATATATAGCTTTCAATATTTTTAATTCATCCTACATAATACATTTTTTCATGGTATACAATAAGTGCTGTTTTCTCTTTGGAAACTCCATGTTGCAGTTCTTGGTTAAGTAGTTTATGAACCTTTGCATTATAAAATTTTGAAGGTTGAGGTTTGTATTTTGTGCACTATAATAAACACACTAGAGAGTTTTTGATTTGGCATGTGTACTGTCATCTGGTCTTGAGATGCTTCATTTATTGTCCTCTTATACCAGATTGCAGGAATACAGTTCTTCACACATAGACATATCTTTACCATTATGATAACATAAACATCTTGTGTGCTGATTGACCTATGAGCCATTCCATTTTTTGTGCTCCTCTTTGCTGTTGTATTTTAAATATTTGAAATTTGTCTCTATATATTTTCTCCATTGGTTTAGAGTTCATAATTTTATACATAGTCAAGATGAATAACAAAGTCGCACCAAATGAGCTGTTATCTCAGGTCAACCAGTTTTGGAGCTTGTTGGATGATATGGCTGAAAACAGCCCAGAGAGTTATCAGAAGTTTATACAACGGCACATGAAGGAAGGGAAGGAGGTTATGAAGCCACCAGAACCATTCTTATGTGTACAAACTAAAATATTGGTAAGTTAAATATTTTGATCATTTATACTTTCTTGTAAATATTCTGAAGTGATACTTCAGATTTATTGTTGAGGAGCTAAATATAGTTATTTATGACTGTGTACCTAAAGTGACCCTGTCTTTGCACCTGCAGTATTAGTATAATGATTATTAATAACTTTAATTTATATAGTGCCAACATACTGTATTATACAGCGCTGTACATTGGAGTTGAGATGCAATACAAGATACAATAACACATAGGTACAGGTTATGACACAGGAGGAGTTGAGGACCCAGCCCAATTGGGCTTAGAATGTAATAGGTTCGGTAACAGTGTATATATTAGGTGGGGGTAAGGGAATGGCATGGTGGTGATGTTAAGAATGAGAGGATTGGTAGGCCAGACTAAAGAGGTAGGTTTTAATGGGATGAGTGAGTGCGTTCCAGAGGGTAGGAGCAGCCTTAGAAAATTCTTAAAGCAGCGCATGTGATGATGTTATGATTGGGGATGTCATTAGTAGGTCAGTAGATTGGTGCCGTTTTGTGACCTTACATTTGAGTGGGTCATATAGCATCTCAGCTGCTGTGTATTGTGATTTCTCCCACTGTCCATTACAACACTAAAATTGCTAGTACTGAAATAGGGTCAATGGTAAAAAAATCACACCTAGGAATAGGGGTTCCTTTTGAACTAACAATTAGAATGGGTACCTAGATGTGGTACCAAAAGCCCTGGAAATGATTGAATGTTTTCATCAACATTGTACTCTCATCGTGGGTAATGTGCATACCTCAATAATAGAAAAAAAGACTTTACCGCCTCTGAGCTAAATGCTTTTTAAATTGTGGCTCGTGTTCTCTGCAGCTCGCAATAGAAGGGATTCAGAAACAGAGGTATTGTGAGTCGAAAAAAAAGTCAGCAGGATTAGATGTTACTAAGGTTATCTCCATACCACCTAGAACAGTTATTTATTTTGCTTAAGTGACTATACATCCTCTCTGAATTCAGAAGCAATGCAGAATCGTTGCAAAGGAAGCTGATCTAGGTGGACTTTGCAGGCAGACTTGACATATAGATGACATAGCACAAATATTTTTTTAATGTTTGTATATTGCTGTTTTTTAAGAAATCTGTGTGAGTGTTTCCATCTGTATTGCTATTTGTTGTATTTACATGAAAGCATTTGACTTAAATAAAGACATTATACATACATTTTCATAAATCATAGAACAGAGCCCTCTTTACATACACATTATATGTTTCATTGCCATGTACATGACTACTTACAGAAAAAAACTACTGTAACTACTGTAAAAGAAAAACATTCTTTGCAATATATTCACATTTCCTATAAAAGCACTAGTACAACACAATATCTGACCACCCAATAAAAATCCAGCATGCTTATAAATGTATGTTTATACAAGACAGTGATCTACGCCATAGTTGCTGGACCTGCTCAGCTCCCTGCCACACATTCATTTACCAAATTTTTAGCCAAACATACATTTTTTCCTTTACTCCCAGGAACCTGCCCACAAGTTTGTTAAGGAAAACCATTCTAAGGAGATGTAGTTTGTGGCTGTACCTACATTACTAGAAGCTTCCATCAGTTATGCTGCAAGAATTATAAACCATCATCTTGTTATACTATGTATTAGAGTTGGTCAAGTTTTTAGAGTAGCAAATTTCGTGAGCTCATTGCAAAGCCCTGAACATGGTATTATCACAAAACATGCTGGAGATGCAGAGAAGGGTTATAGGGACATTTGGGGGAAAAAAAGATTTTGCTCTAGCATGTGTAGTTTGTGCATAAATTAAGTTCAAAATAAAAATTTTGACTTTTAAAACTTTTTCCGACTTGACTTTGAACTTAATTTATGCCAAATGTTATAGTATATCTGGACCTTCTCTACCTCTCTAGCAAGTTTTGTAATGATGCTCAGGGGCTTTGTAATCAACTTACAAATTTGTACTGGTCGAATTTTCGAAAAACAATTCGACAATCCCTGCTATGTATATTAGATAACATTGCCAGTATGTCTTTGATTTTGGTGCTGCATACAATGGAATATATTTTTCCTTCTGACAGGATCCAGAAGAAAGGATGTTATTTATTAACTTTTGTGCATGGAAAAGGGTACCTGCTCCTCAATCCGACTCGCATCCTGTGCCTTTAATGGGTGGGAAATTAGAAGATACATCTGAAGGGACAGGTAAGAAAGACTTGCTCTAGATATCTGATTATGTTCTTGCTGTATAGTGACTGATTATTCTTTTTCTGCACAACTATGGAGGAATATGGCTATTTGTTTGTAAATGTAGATCCAGTCCTTTGTAATCATATATGAAGATAGCCATTTCATGATAATAGCTTTTAAAATGTAGCTCATTAATTGACTAGGAGCAGACATGTTCCCTTAAAAGTATTGATTTTTATATATATGCTGTATATTTGGATACTACATCCATTTTTTTGTGAACTGCTTACTATCATAACCTTGTATAAGGTATATTACCTGCAAACAGAACCACTTGCACTGATCCCATGTTAAGCTTAAATTGCATATTTTTGGGGAATACTTATGCAGTAGCAACTCTTCTCTAGAAGTCCTTTTTACCAATAGAAGTTTTAAAGCGGGCATTTCACTTGTTAGGTCATTGTGCAGTATCGGCTGCTGCTCAGCTGATACTGCAGAGATCACCGACTGGAAATAAAAAAATTATTTCTGACAGCAGGTCGGGTGTCTTTTTAGAGACAGCCCCTCCCACTGTTACATGTCAGAGGCAAGGTGTAACAAGCTGCAAGGGTTTCTGAGAATTCTCTCTCAAAAGCCCCTGTGTCTCAGTCACCCAGGTGTGACGTCCACATCACATCTGTGAGACATTGATGGGTAAATAGGGCAGAGAGAAGCCTCTCTTCACCCAGCCAACAGTGGCTTCTCTTGCCCTTAATTAAGATGTTCTCACCATCAGTGAAAACGTCAGGAAGGCAAATGCATTTTATTTGTTTTTGTGTAGCAGTTTTCCAGGATCTGAACTGCTGACATGTAAGTAATGTGCTTATTTCATGTTTTTTTTGTTTTTTTTTTTTGTTTCAGTTTAAAACCGCTTTTTGGCCATTTATTATAATTATGAAAACCATAGAACAAGATGAAAAATGTGCTCCATTTTAGTCTATACTATTAATAGTAGAGTGTTGTACCGTGTTAGCCATCGATAAATACAGCAAGTTTGGAGTTCAAGTGATACCGTTTATTGGCTAACTGAAGTCATTAGAGAAGCAAGCTTTCGGGATATCGCAGATCCCTTCTTCAGGCTAATACAATTCTGGTCTTTGAAACTTACATTTATTATTTTGTGTATAAATGTAAGTTTCAAAGACCAGAATTGTATTAGCCTGAAGAAGGGATCTGCGATATCCCGAAAGCTTGCTTCTCTAATGACTTCAGTTAGCCAATAAACGTAATCACTTGAACTCCAAACTTGCAGTCTTTACTATTGAAAGTGCAAAGTTTTCTGCTTTTCCACTAGTTATTGACATTGCCTACAACCCAGCGGTCCTAAAGGGAGCAGAAAAGGATCTTGTGGAACAGGATCAGCTCATCCGCCTAGCGATGAAATACATTAAAGAGCAACACAAAGTCACCCTCTGCCATTCCTACCATATTGCACCATCAAGACAAAAGAGAGAAGGTCAAGAGAGAAAGACAACAAAGACCAAACCAAAATCAGAAGAGAGTAAGTAGAGTCATAATTTCTACAACTAAATCCTAATGTTTGGCTTTCATGAAGCAAAATATTTCTATAGCTAAAGACAAACAATGCACAGTTGCAACAAGGTTTCATTAATGGAAGTATATATGTGTTTCAAGTTATTGAATATTCTTAATAAGGAAGACCATTCCAATAAAAGAACTGTTTATATATCTCTATAACTAACCTACATCAGTAGATAGATAGATAGATAGATAGATAGATAGATAGATAGATAGATAGATAGATAGAGGATAGTCTCAAAATAGGGCATTAAGGACTTAAGATTTTATAAAATCAAGTCACCAGTTGCTAAAGTCCACTGGTGGTGATGACATCATCACAGACACCGTTAGGGAACACAAGTGGCCATAAATAAACAACAAGAAATAGGCGGATACCTTAAATTTCCTGGTAAAATTAAGTGCTAAACAGAAAGAGAGTACAGTTTAAACTGTGCCAGCCAAGGCACACACAATGAGTCAACTGTGGTAAACAAAAGAGCACATTGTCATCATTAAATAAATATTACACATTAACTGGCTTGCATGCTTCTGAAAAAGAGAGGAATTAACCCCCTGGTGGTCTGATTCAGACCACCTTTCTGTGCAAAAAGTGGTATGAAAAATGTAACTACCCTGGCGGTCAACTGACATCCAGATTTCTGTACCAAAGGAGCTACATAGGTTAATTATCTCACAAAGTCAGATGGAATATTCAAAATCATCTCTCTGAAGGCACAGGGGATAACACCGGTCACGGCACAGTTTGGCACTTCTCTATTTGTGTGCACACTGACTGGCATGCACACAGACTACTCAACTCCTCTCAGGAGCTGTCAAATGTCCCTGTGATGTTGATAAGATCATGAATGCCCTACTTGAAATGCTCTTATATACATACATACATATATATCATTGCCACTGACTAATTTAATCAGTAACCTAATGCCCTAAGTCACATATGTCAAAATTGAATTGACAGCTTTTCATGCCACTCCAGTAGATTATAGAGAGTTGCTATTTATGTAATAGAAAAAAAAGTTTTATTTTTAAGATACCAATTAACTTCTCTACTAATGACAGAAGACAATAACTTGAAGTAATAATTGTAGTCATTTAATTAGTCTTCTGGTTAAGTATATACTTGAGTATAAGCTGAGTTTTTCAGCCTAAAAAATGTGCTAAGAAAGCAAACCTCGTCTTCTTCTTGAGTCAGGGTCCTACTTACCTGTCGCCAGAAGCCTCAGTGCATGGTCTGATGTGTTTTCGGCTAATGAAATATAATCAAACTTGGACGGGAGCATTAATTTATACTGGAGATAATAGAATTTCAATTAGAGAACTCCACTACTTATAACTCAAACATCAAAAAAAAGGTTCCATTCCTTGTATTGGTCCCAATAATAATAATAATAATAATAATAAAAAAAACTTTTTAAATGGAACTTATTTTCATGTTTGAATCATAAGTGTCTTGAAATAACAATAAACCTGCGTTATCTTAACTTTTTGAGGGTGTTTCACCTGTTTGATTCATTCCTAGGGGCAATAGTGCTTTCTCTATATTTTTCTCATTTAGAAATATACACTATGACTTTGCATTTCCCACCCTTGGCTTATACTCGAATCTTGGAAGATAAAATTAGGTTCCTCGGCTTATACTCCGATCGGCTTATACTCGAGTATATGCAGTATATTCCCCTGCACATTGCAGGTACCAGTATTCCTAAAAAGAAGGTTTATAAATTTATAAAGGCAATCAAATAATAACTATTGCTTTAGTTTTATGACACCTGTCTGTTAATGGTTTATTAAATGTATGTGATGCAAACATCAGTGTAGGATCCTTGCTGGGTTTCATACACAAAGATGTGTTCAATGAAAGGTCAGATAAATGTTTGGTGAGAGACGAAACCTTCTGTCCACATTTTGTCATGCAACAGCTGTTCTCCGATGTCTTAAATATATTATATGAAAGAGGCATAAACATGACTTTGTATTATCACTGCAGACAAAGATAAAGTCGCATTATGATTCAGTAACCAAATCGAAAAAAAAAAGTAATTTAAGATTTACAATAACCATGTTCACAGAGAATACATAGTGACATCTAGTTGACAAATAGAAATAATGTAGGGTGCATGTATAATAAAATGTATGGATATATAAAAACATACATTATGCTAAATATTTAGAAAAATCCAGATATTTGACTCACAATGGGTCCCAGGAGATTAAGTTATCCATGAAAATGTTTAATTTGCACAACAATAAACATATATGAAATATCTGTGGTATAGAATTATACAAATACAAACATATGAAACAGAGCAAATATTTAGTGGGGGTGGGTGGAGGTATAGTTAAGACCACCCTCAGCCTGACATGCACTGGGTCACTGTAAGGCTGGGCATACACAGGTAGATTCCCGTGCGATCTAGGGCAGCATGGTGACGTCTCCACGCCACACTCAATTGCAGGTGTATTGAACAGGAATTGATATGCACCACGGTGCACACCGATTCCTGTTTGATGGGACCCCAGTCCTGTGTACACCTGATGTGTCTATGAGCTGCTGAGAGCGGGCCTGCACTCTGTCTGTGTAGTTTTTTTGAGCATTATATGGAAAAAGACAGCAGGAAAAACAGAACAGGAGGAAAAAGTGTAGTAAGGGGTAGTCAAGCCAAGTGGAACCATGGCAAATTCATATAGAGGGAAGTTGCACTCAAGTGGCAGTATAGTATCCATGACATTTTCACGTGGGAATGGCTTGAATAATCGATGTTTGAACTGGACCATGATTTTTTATAGAACATATGGCACCATTTTTCGGTTTCCAAGAGGTAACTGATCATGGGAACAGAATATTTTTAAATTATTGGTGGACAATGAAGTAACGAGAGAAAACCCACACAAGAGGAGGCATACACCTGTGTTATTCATGTGTTCTGAATTTTGGCACTGAAAATCTTTGGATACAATAACTAAAAATAGGGATACAAAGTTGTCATCTTATATAAAATGTCTTTTCTTTTAATTATTATCTGTGTAAGTATAATTGGAAGAGCCAGTTAGGTGCCACATATGTTTATATTAGAGGCAGAAGATGCATCAGAGTCCATTAGCTTCCATGAAGAGAACCCTTCACTGCCCCTGATGTACTTTGTACTGATGTAAATTATTTGAAAAGAACTTCCCCCGTTAAAAGCTTTGCCTTTCATATTAAATGGGAAACAAAAGTGTATGTGGTATGTTGTTTGTACATACTAATATATATATTCACAGGGGTGCACATAACTGTTTTAGTGAGCTCTTCACTTTATCATGTATACACTACTGTAAAAGTTCTGTAAAAGTTCTGAAGTTGTTTGTACATCTAATGTGTTTGAGCTTTAATTTCCATATCCTACAATACCATATTCAGCCACAAGATGCCTTTAGTGAGCACTTGATGTCACATTCATGGCTTCTTTCTCACACATCAGGGAGGGAGAGGATCCAGCTGCTGATTTCTCTCCTCCTGACAGCCAGACTTGTCGGGCGTTACTACGCAAATGCAGTTAGTAAGAACTGTGTAGTTACGCATAGCTTGCTTTTGACCACATTTGCGTACTGGTGTACCACTAATGTGCAGCCCTGTATATACGGTCATGCCCATATATATATATATATATTAAAGTTTGACTTAAAGTTACTTTTATTCAACCTGCAAGTTATTTTTGGTGCTCACGACCATCTATCTGGCCCACATCTAATGCGGCCATCCCTGTTTTCGAGTGGGACCAATCATGAAAGATAATGAACAAGAGGCATTATTGTGGAAAAAACATTTCTAAGATTTTATTTACATTTGAGCAAAATATGTCATGTCCAAAATTATTCATAAAAAAACATAAGTGGTGTATCCTGGATGCTAAGCAAGGTTGCTAAGAGTTTTTGGTATAGGGACTCTGGAATGGTAAAGAAGGAGCTGGGTGGGTCTTCCCATTCCACCAAGTTACACACTGGGGATTTACACCTGCTGGCCACTAGTGTAGGACGACACAAAAGAAGCTGATTCCAGTCAGTCATGGTTCCTCACAGAGTTGGAGATGGTGTGCTGCTGGAATAGCAGATAAATATTGAGTGCACATGGGGATTGTGGGACCAGGCTTGATATGGCTGCTACTTGTTGTCCTGTACATAGAGGTATTACATATGCTTTGTTAAAAGACAAGAGGCCATCTCTACTTGGCAAGGTACTGGGCTGTTACTTTATACCTAGGAGTTGTGGACTGGTAGGTGTGTAAACCTAACAAAGAGATACCAAGTCAGGGCCCCCATACACGTTGAGATTTTTCGTTTGATCGACCTAAACCGATCAATTTGTTCTGTCGATCGGCTGGAAATATATGCCCGTCCACATGGTTCGATCGACCTAGATCGATCAAAAGTTGGATCGAAAAATAATCGGACGTGTCAGAAAATTTTGATCAGTCAAATATCATCAAACGTATTTCACATATTGTTTTGTTGTGCCGTGCCTGACCAATTTTGGTTCCATTTAACTAGTTGGCATACTTATATATCCAGTGTCAGACGAACTAAAATCGATCATAAATCTGTTTCTCTATGTGAGGAGTATTACAATGGCAGTACGATTGATCACCGATTCTTATATCGAGAAACTTCGATCGAAGTAGGTCGAAAAATCTTAACGTGTATGGGGGCCTTTAGACGATTATTCTGGACTTTTTTAACCCTCCCAAAAAGAACTCTGAACCTGTTTTTGTTTTTTAAGCTGTGATGCACGGGTGATCCCTATCACCTGAACTTTACAATGTGTATATGTATATATATATTAGTACCTTGCCAAGTAGAGAAGGCCTCTTGCCTTTTAACAAAGCATATGTAATACCTCTATGTACAGGATACAGTATATATATATATATATATATATATATATATATATACACATGCTAAGAATGGAGAAGTTATGGAGCATTTGCTCTACTATATTGTTAAAAAGGTGCACTATAATATTTGGACAGCAGTGAAATGGTTAAAACATCTGGGCTGACCATGTGCTTGAAATGGTGTGGACTGCTTTCAGACAGTTCAAAAACTTTCCAAAACCGAGAAAAGTATGACAAACGAATTTCTAAATGAGTCACATATGTCTTTTATGCTGCACAGGCACATCGTTCCTCTGCACGTGCTGATAAGTATCAGTATTAAATATGTGGGTGAATTTAAATATCTGTATGGTTTTGTTTTTTTAGCTCTTGATATATCATTACTGGAACAATTAAAAAACATGTCAGTGAAGAAAGAGAAGAAAGAAGAACTGAACCCACACATACAAATAACGGCGGAGAGTAAACCCAAGACGGTAAAAGCCGGTCTGATAGAGGTGATCTCTAGTACGGAGCTCAGTGAGGAAGATCAGCTGACTACTCCGCGACATGAGCTGTCTGTTGTTAATGACCAATCAGGAAGAAGTCAGAAACTTACGCTGAAAGTTGCATTAGATGGAGTTCACTCTGTTTCTGAGTGTGATCTAAGTTTTTCTAAGGTAATTAATGGGTAATATGGTATAAGCAGCAATATTGCTGTGTTCCTTAAATAAGATATTCTCTAGATCGCATTCTATAGGAACAAAACCTCAAATTTAGGTTTGACAAGTTTCATTCAATCAATTCTTCAGGTAATAACTTCAGGTTACCGGGGCTCTGAAGCCCCCCCATACACTATGTATTCTATCAGGGAGGCCACTATACTACATCTTGGTTGGTAGATCTCAAGGGAATTGTATGGAGTGTTTGAAAGGTGTATGGAGGGCTTTACTGTATGTTAAGCTGGGAACACACGTATAGATATGGGCCAAATTGATGGCGTGTGCGCTCACGACCATCTATCTGGCCCATATCTAACACGACCATTCCTGTTTTCGAGCCCGCTCGAAAACAGGGATATCGGACATGACGGTAAATCACGGTTGAGGTCCATTGCTTTGCATGGAAACTGCGGGTGTCCATCCAAAGCATTAGCTAAGCTGGAGACACAGCAGTGCTGTATCTTCAGTTCCTCCGATATCAGGCAGCAGCAAGATGACCTCAACCGGCTCCTATATCAAGCCGTGTGTTCCCTGCTTTAATCTTCAGTTCATCAAGCCCATTAATGCTTGTTGCCATTACTGATCAAGTTTTTAGGCTAAATAACCTGGGCTCATGTTTTTTTTGTCAGTTACATTCTTAGTCAAGACTTTGCATTAATTGTTGCTTTCTCAGGTAGTGAACCCAAATAAATTGGGGCCTCATCATTTTAGCTTAGGCGCACATATTGGCTTCCCAGTTTGGTGGGCTCACACACATGTATGCTATCAAAAATAAATCCAAGAAAAGTGTAATGCACTTTATGCTACCGGGTGACTATGCTTTAGTGTGAATCCGTCTTACATGACACAATGTGGTTGTAGTTGCATAGGGTACACAGGTTATTCTTATTAACCCTGTTGTATTATTCACACTTGCGTTACGTTGCAAAACCTGCTGAGATGGGTTCATTTTGTGAGTAGGAGCATCTCTAAACTCTACAATCAAATCTCCCAGTACATTAAATAAATCCCTTTTTGTGTTTTAGGATGACTTGATGCTTGAGGTCCCGGGAAAGTATCGCCTGCACTTAGAGCTTCCTGTTCTAGTCGATGAGGATTCAGCCACTGCAACATACAGCAAAGCAAATCATATTTTGACAGTCACTATGACCGTTGCAGACTGACCCACAACAAAGGATGATTGTGTTTTCATTTATGATTGTTTGGACCAAATGTGGATAAACAGAAAGAAGTTGCTTTATTCTGCATATAAGGAAGCAGTTGCATAATGTAGCAAACAATAGTAATGCCATGCAGGGATTTTTTATTTAATAAGAATATACTAAATAAAAAAATATATTTTGTTATATCTTGTTCCCAGTATATTTTTAAAATACATGGAAAGTAAAATTTGTTGTATATATTGCATAGAGCGGTGGTTCTCCACCTGTGCGTCACGACCATTTCGCAGGGGTCGCTGTGCTCCCTAAAAACATCAGAGCAGCAGTAAACAAGCAGCAGCTCTGATGCCCACAAGCAGGATGGGAAATTGGGAGAGATGTAACGCCCCCTCCTTCCACTTTAGGAGGAAGCATTATTCCTAACTTTCCACCACTCACATTATCATCACTCACGGGATGGGAAAATAGGGGGGGGGGGGATTACATTAAAGTGTCACCAGTATTTGAAAGGCGGAAGTGACACTCCACACCGGCACTTCCGCTTTCCAGATACAAGTGACATTTAATGGGGTCTTGGTTATGTAAAAGTTTCCCTTACTCTAAGATCCCACTGGATAGTACCATCCCCTCTATATATTCCTTTTTCTGGAATTTTGATTTTCTTTACTCCAAAAAGCTGAATAAATGAAGGGATGACAAAATGTACGTGTGGTGGTGTTACTATTTAGTAAATGTTGGCTAAATACATGCTCCCCTTAGAGATGAAAGATGGTGTATGTGTTAAGCTGGCCATAGATACTTCGATTTTTTTGTACAATTTCTGACCAATTGATCATTCACAAATCAATGCATGTTCAAAGCGTGCAATCGATGAGGAATGACACTAAAAATCGCCTGGGCAGGGATCAGACATGTCTGTAATTTTTAGACGATCTATCACGAATCAAAGGACATTATTGGAGACCCTGAGACCCAGGTGCCCAACCTGCGGCCCTTTGGGCGTTCTTTGGAGGCCCCCTTCAGTCCTGCACTCAACCTAATTATTAATGCATAGGGTATAGGAACCCTATACCCTATGTCCAGGATCTTCTTAGAGTGGGAAGAGGAGGAGATGTTATAGGAGTATGTAAAACCCAATCAGCGACCCAGATGGTGCCTATGGAAGTCCCCTGTCTCTCCACCTCTTTTCCTCTAGTGTTGGTGGGGGATCAACAAACAGGTGAGTTACTATGCTCCCACTATTCCACCAATGAACGGGGGGGGAGAGAATTGTATAATATATTTTGCAGAACATAACCTGAGAAAAGGCTTTGATGATATCTATGAGGCACATAACCTTTGGCGATGTATATAACACATAATGTGCATTACCATCCTACAGTGTTCCCTAATGTTTGAAGTATCACTTAAAACATAAATAATGTCTTCTAGTTATGTCTGCTGTCATTGTTTTATTATAAAATGCTCATACAAGTCAGTTTAGATTGAAAGTGTTATGTGCGGCCCTTAAGTGATGCTGAGGGCCGCAATTGTGGCCCTCCATATCAACTTAGTTGGGCACCAATGGTCTAAGATCTGCCCTTTCTATGGACCTCATCCCATTCCATCATTTCTGATCGCATTTTTTTGTGTAGCCAATCTCCAGTTACATCATTGATCAATCAGGCCCATAAATCGTATCACGATAATAGTGTGCGATGTAAAACTTTTGATCGAAGACTCAAATCACATGTCAAGATCATTTAACAAATCGATCTCTGTGAAATCTAAGCGCCTATAGTTCTCCTCAAACCTTCAATATAGAATATTTATATACATAAGACTAGAGTAAAAATAAACGCAACAAGATGGGACAGCGCTGCCTAAGGATACATTTATTTATCCAATGAGAACATTTGCAGATATATTAACCTGCTTTTGCAGTACTGGACAGTCGTGATTTAAAAACCATTCCAGGAAACATTGACCTAGGAAGTAGGAAGACGTTTACAACATTGATGACATCCACACATCACAGTTCTGTGGTGACTGAGAACAGTTACTGGAGTGGAGAACTGGTTACCTGTACAGAATGAAAATAAAAACCTAGCCCAATTACTAGATTTGTTTTCCTTTGTTCTTTGAAGAAGAAAAAAAAAAAGAAGGTAATTCATGTTTACTGTGAGTGTTCAGAGACACGAGTATAAATAGTTTGTATGAGTAGAATAGTTGACCCGAGGAAAAGGCAGACATGTTTATAGCAGCATTGTTGTTGGTTTCTCCAGGAACTTTTTGAACTCGGCCAACCACTGAGCACCAACTGCCCCATCTACTACGCGGTGATCGCAGCTCAGAGTGACGGACATAACGTTGGCAACATCAAAGCTGTAAGAAAAAGAACGATTATTGTGAACCAGTGAACAGGGCTTAAAGGAAAACATCTAGCAAAACAAGTCTGACAAGGGGTCCCCATACACCTTTAGATTTCTCTGTCAGATTTTCCTTTAGATCTCCTTTTGTTTTACCAAAACCATGTAATATGAGGGACTTTCTAATCAAACAAGTCTACCTGTGTTCAATCGCAGAGGAGTGCTACATATTATTGGTAGATCTAAAGGATATCTGACAGAGATCTAAAGGTGTATGGCCAGCTTAACAAAAACATATTTCATTGTCTTGTGAAAATGGGCAACAAATGCTGTGGCAAATTCAAGGCTTGTTTAGATGTCTCGATTTCTTAACATCCTGGGCGTCCTGCCTAAAGGTGGGTTTACACGTCAAGATTTTTTCGGCCGACAGATGGACGAACGATTTTTTGGTTCGTTGTACAAAAATCTGAAATGGCCATTTGATTTTTTTTTCCCCGATATCTGCCAAAAAATTGTCCACAAGGTGATCGGACATGTTGGTAAACTTTCATCTGTCGTTTATTTTTCGTGTAAAAAACGAATGCTCCTTATTTCACTCGATTTTTAACCAGTAGCATGGGGAGTGGGATTTTTTTTTTTTTGGGGAGTGGGATTTTTACAATGTATGATTTTGATTCGTCCATGATCATTGTGGACGAACGTAACAATGTGGTGACAATAGAAAAATACATATATTTCAATATAAAATGTTCGTTGTTAATAGTGATATGTATGTATGATTGTGAATGTATGAATGAATGTATGTATGAGTGTGTGTACAGTGTGCCAAATAAAAAAATCGTGGTTCCAACGATTATTTTCATTCGATATTTTGAGTCGGTTGTACAAAAATCTAACAAAAATCGAATTACCTTCGATAAATGGACGAACAAAATCCGATAAAAAAATCTAACAAAAAAATCGAATCTGAAGTTGAACGAAACAAAAATCTTGACGTGTAAACCCACCTTCAGTTATCTCAGGGTCAGCTGAGAAACTCACCCAGAGGGAATGTCTAAAAGAAAAAACTCACCTGTCCACTGAGTTCTACCTGCAATTCTGCGCACCGGCATACCGGCCGATGCTTCCATGCCCGCCCCAATAAAGCCAGTGGGTAGGCAGTGCCATTGACCTCCATGTTAATGGAGGGGTGTTGCTTTTTCTGAGCACACATGCCAGAGTTGTGTCCGGGTCCTCCCATAAAATAGCAGGTGTCATTTAATGTGCTCCGTCGCGATTACCCATGGCGCGCAATGCCCAGGAGGTTAAAAGGAAGAGAATTAAGACAAAACTATTCTTTCTATAGGAAGCTTTCCACTGAAGGGAAAAAGGCTCTTTTAGAGGCGCCCGTTACAAGGAGGGTTCTTTTATTAAGGAATCTTTATAAAAACGCTTTGTGGACAGACATCAATGCCATCAGGACAAAAGTGACTCTTGGGTCACTTCATCAGGATGCAATTGGTCACTATGCATAAGAGTAAAAAAATTAATAAATTGTATATACTCGAGTATAAGTGTAATTATTTAATTCAGCAGATTTGTAAGTTAATTACAAAGCCCCTGAACATGATATCATCACTAAAACTGCTGGAGATGAAGAAAAGGATTGTGGGAACAGTGTAAAGAAAAAAAAGGTATTGTTCTAGCATATCAAGTTTTTGCACAAAATAAATTTTAAATTTGACTTGACTTTGCATCTAACTTATGCAAAAATGTGCTAGAGCAATAATTTTTTTATCAAATGTTCCCACAACCCTTTACTACATCTGCAGCAAATGTGGTGATGATAGCATGATTGGGGGTTTGCAATTCACTCATAAAGCCCACCTACAAAATGCCGCAATTTAAATTTTTTGACCCGAATAGAAGCCGAATTTCATTTTTCCCCAATCGTCTTGTCCAGGACAGCCAACATGAGAGATGGGCTCCACCCCCAGGGAGGAAACACAACACACAATATAGATCTTTAAATCTCCCGTCTCTTTCTGAACCCTTGTCCAGTCTTTGGCGTTTCCTCCACCTGGAGGGGAACCGACCCCTTAGTACTCACAGGCACCTAGAGAGTGCGGGCTGCTAGACAGTCTGTGGTCTGGGGTACTGGTCCGTTCGGGACAATATCAGAGGGCTTACCCCGTTTGCGCCGGCGGTGATGTTTTGGTCAGTAACGGCGCCGCTCCCAGGGCACTTTACACCGGTGAGGGTCTGGTCTCTCTCCACCATCCTGCAGAGGAAGGGTCGCGCGGTTTTTTTTCCTCCTTCTCCACACACGTTGTAGCTGCCCGGCTTGCGTGGGGTGAGGGGCGTGTCCCGGTCTCGTCAGTAGTGCGTCAGTGAGCGCCGATCTTGCTGAAGCAAGGAGGGGCGGAGAGTAGCGTCGGCTGTTGAGTCCAGCCGGATGACGCGCTTGGGAGAGGGGCGGGGTGACCTCGCACCACATCATCTTCCGGTGCCCCCAGTGGGGAGCTGGGAGCCCGGAAGTTAGACTGCATGTTAAAGCAGCGCTGCTTTCATTCAAGGCCCGGGCACTATGAGTCAGAGGCGTCACGCGGTGCGAGCGGTACGCAGGTAGGGGACCCAGCACCCACATACCTGCTAGAGGCTGGAGAGAGAAGACAAGTCTGAAGGGCTCTTAGTCTATGGGCACTCTCTACCCAGCCTCTAGGTACAGGGGGGGCAGGACATTTATTGACTGTTTTAGTGCCTCTGCCCCTCTACAGGGTTTTTGCCTTTTTTAAGTGGTTCTGGTTTTTTCTACAGAAAACCCCAGCTAGGCGGACAAAGGCGGCCGTGTCTGTAAAGAAGAAATGCGCCTCTTGTAGCGCCAAGCTGCCAATCCCGCTAACCCCTATGTCCCAATGTATAGAGACCCTAGTTAGGGAAGAGACGGCAGCTACGCACATTGAGCGTAGTGAGGTTTATCTATAGTTAGGAGAGATTTCCCAGTCGTTTTCATTTTTAAAGAGGCTCTGGCTGACCTCTCCGCCCCTGTCTTCATGTCTCCGGCGGTTCTTCCCACCACCTCCGGTGTGCATACACCTAGGGAGAGTGAGAACGGGGGAACAGGACTCATTGGCGGATTTATCGGCATGTAGAGTCGGTGGCGGAAAGAGAGGTAGACCCAGAGGCCCCTACCAGGTATACCTGGGACAGAAGGGGTGGAGAATTGTTACAGGCCATTTACGATACTTTGGACATCAGGAAGAGCAGTTGGTAGCTTCCCTTTGCATGATCCGTATGTATCAGGGACTGGGCACCACACAGGCGCACTTTTTTCCCATTCACAACCTTCTATCTGATACATCAAGAAGGAGTGGCAATTCCCTGAGCGTTAAACCTTTCTCTGGGGTTAGCCTCAGGAAAAAGATTTCCCCTAGATGAAGACTGGACCTACCCTGGAACAAGGCACCTAAACTCGATGCTGCTGCTTTTCCCAAGTTTCAAGGTCCACGGACTTGTCTTTGAAGACATGGGGGTACTTAGAGACCCCATGGACAAAAGAATAGAGGTACTGCTCAAAAGAAGCTGGGACAACACCATATTTGGTTTTAGGCCGGCTGGTTTCATCCTGCGTGGCCAAAAACTTGGAATAGTTGGTTGGGTCAGCTGCACCCCACATAGAGGCAGGTACCCCTAGGGAGCGTTATTAGAGGGGGTACCCGTTTTGGTCAAGGCAGCAAATTTCCTGGCGTGCTGCCGTTGAGTCAGTTCGGTTTACAGCTAAGACCAGCGCCTTAGTGGTTTCTGCTAGGAGGGCACTCTGGTTAAAAACTTGGACAGGTGATACTACCACCTCCAAGATCAGGTTATGTGGTCTACCCTTTGCGCGGGGACCTTTTGTTCGGTCCTTGAGCTGAGAGTATCCTCGATAGGACCGCAGATAGGAAGAAGCTTTCCCTGTCCAGAAATCCAAGTTGCCTTTGAAACGTCCTTTCGGAATCAAAGATTCTCGACCCCAAAAACGAGCCCCACAGGAAAGAACCTTGGGAAATAGGCAAGGGGGTCGAGCAGGGGTCGGGGGTCTATTTAACCCACCCAACCAGCCAGGAAATCCAGCTGACGCCCACCTTCCCGTGTGGCAAGGCTGCAGGACTTCTCAGCAGCCTGGCGCAGTATAGCCCCAAATCCTTATGTTATTGCGCATAATAAGAGAGGGTTTACCGGCTATAATTCCAGGATTATCCGCCGGCGAGGTTTTTTCATCACCACTCCTCCCAAGGACCCCTGTCAATGGATGGGCCCTGATGTCTTTACTTTGGGAACTTGTGGACCCAAAGGGTGCTAGTGCCTGTTTCCAGAATTGGAAAAAGGCAGGGGATTTTTATTCCCACGTTTTTGTGGTAAAAAAGCCCTCGGGGAGAGTACAGCTCTCATTTTGAACCTAAGTTCTCCTGAATCGTTTTCTAACCTACAAAAAATTCCGCATGGAGACCACTATTCACCAACGCGAATCCTCTTGTTCCAGGGGTGTTATATGGCTTCCCATAGACCTCTGGGATGCCTACCTGCATGTTCCCGATTGGCAAGGATCACCACGGTTTCCTACGGACTGGCAGTGACTCTGGAGGGAAGCATCCTTCACTTCCAATTCAAGCACTGCCTTTCGGGTTAGCCTCAGCGCCACGCATTCTTCACGAAACTTATGGCAGGACGGCCTTGGCCGCCCAGTTGCGCCTCCAGCATGTCCCAGTCATTCCCATATCTAGACGCTACCTGTCTGTTCTTTGCAAAAAAAAGCAGCGAATGAAGAACTGCAGGTGTTACATATTTGTCCCCATGCACTGGACGTTTTTTCCTGCAGGCGTTTGGGATGGCTAGTAAATTGGTGCCAAAAGTCCCAGTTTAAGAGCCAGTTTCAGAGAATTCAGTTTCTAGGGTAGATTTAAGTGGATGTCCAGTTTCCCCCCAAAAATTGTTATCTCCCGCAGGAGAGAAACAACAAAAAAATTGCCTCGGAAATCGGCGGTAGCCAAGCTGACAATGCCAGAGGCCGAGTACTCGACTCAGGACAGACCATGTCAGTGATTGGCCTCCTAATGGTCTCGCCGCATTCCGGCCGTCCAATGGGCAAAATCACACATGAGGACTTCAGTCCCCCTCAGGTGTTAGCACATTGGGAATGGGAAAAAGGTCACCTAGATGCACTTCCTCCTTCTCTCCCAGAGTCCTCAGTCCCGTGGTGGTGCGGAAGGACCAGGTTCTGCTCAGAGGGTCTCCCCTGGTCGCCCGGGATCCTGTGTTGTGTAGTCCGGATGCCAGTCGTCTGGGATGGGGGCCCATTTGGGGACTCAGTGCCCCAAGGCAAATGGACCAGGTTGGAATCAGGACGATCCTCGATTACGAGAGCGCTGCGTTACTTGTTTTGAGCTCTCAAACACTTTCATTCGGCCCTCTCAGGCGTCGTCCGGATCTTTTCAACACCGCGACTACGGTCGCCTACTTAACAAACAGGGAGGCACCAGATGTCGCTCTCCTTCAGGACCTTGCCCATCTGGTCTGCGTATGGGCGGAAAAGAGTTAGTGACTTTCACAGCGGTGTCATCTAAAGGGGGGTGCTCAATTGTCAGGGCAGATTACCTGTCGCACCAATTGAGGGATGTCAAATGGGGTCTGACATCGGTCAGTGTTCCATCTATTGACAGAGCGATGGGGTTGTACCGAAGTGGACCTGGTTCGCCTCCGCTGTAAACACATCTATTCCCTCGATGACTTCACCGGTGACAGAGGGCGACCAAGCATGGCGGTGGATGCTCTGAGTCATCCATGGGGTTCCAGCTGTGTTACGCTTTTCCCCCCCCCTTCAATATTCTACCAAGAGTCATTCAGAAGCTCAGGCCGGGGTCAATCCACCTCTTAATCCTAGTAGCTTAGCTCCGCACGTGCCCAAGAGGGCATGTTCTCGAGGTGTTAGACTGGGCAGTAGCACCACCCTTTTTTCTTTCCTTTCTTCCATCTCCGATTTAACTGCCCCAGGGCAATTCACTTACGTCAGGACCGAGTCCTGGCACTTAGCAGCGCGGCTTCTGATGGAAGACCTGCTGAGGGCTAGGGGCCTATTCTCCGTCAGTGATATTCCACAGTTTTGCTAGTAGGAAGGTTTCACCCGTAAAGTCTACGAGAAAGTGTGGAAAGTTTTCAGAGCCTTTGGGGTTCCGCGATTCCGGGTTTTCCTTGCCGTGCGTCCTTGAATTCTTGCAGAGGGGACGACGCTATGGCTCGCGGTCAGTTACGCTCAAGTGCAGTTGGCAGCCTTGAGTGACTTTCTGTGTTATCGGTGCTTTTAGAGCCCCTGGTCGTTCGGTTTTTTGCGAGGAGTGGAAAGGTGCTCGCCGGTGGCGATCTCAGTGGTTCCCCAGTGGGATCTATCCGTAGTACTGAGGGTTGATCAAACCCCCTTTTGTGGATCCCATGAGTTTTGCAATTTCAGCAATGGCGCACTGCGTTCCTAGTAGCGATCACATCAGCTAGGGCGTATTGGGGGAATTGCAGGCGCTCTCCATGAGGGATCCTTACTTGCAGGTCTTCCCTGACAGATTGGTGTTGAGAACAGACCCAGGGTTTCTTCTGCCCAAGGTAGCTTCTAGAGTCAATCGCTCCCCAGGAGATAGTTTCTCCCGTCCTTCTGCACTAACCCACATCCCACGCCCCCCCACTGAGGCTAGCTTTCACTGGGTTGGATGTCAGGGAGTCATTCAGCACTATTTAGCGCCACACTCCTATCCGTACCTGTTCCTCACTCTTCATCATTACTTCAGGGGCTAGGAAGGGGAAAGGGGCCTCTAAGTCCCCATAGCTAGGTGGGTTCGAATGGCCATAATAGAAGCATACAGGGCAGAAGGGCTGTCATGTCCGCTAGGGATTAGGGCCCATCCACAAGAGCCTGGGCTTGCCTCCTGGGGTAGAAAGCAGGAGCTTCTCCGGAACAAATTTGTAAAGCAGCCACGTGGTCTTCTTTCTTTCTCCCCCCTTTCGTGCAACATTACCGGTTGTGATCTCGCATCGTCAAAGATCACAGCTTCGGGCGCAAGGTTCTGCAGGCCGTGGTCCCACCCTAGAAGCCGGTGAGTGCTCGTTTATCCTCTCATGTTGGCTGTCCTGGACAAGACAATGGGGAAAACTCGAGTTAGACTTACCGTAACTCTGTTTCCATGAGTCCTTTCCAGGACAGCCGACTTCCCTCCCTGCAAAGGTTTTTTATGTTTTATTACCTTACAACTTATTTTGTTGGTTGTGTTTCTGCTCTGCTGTTTTACAGAGTGTGGCCACCGCTCCTGGTGTTCTCTACAAAAAGACTGGCAAGGGTTCAGAGAGCGGAGATTTAAAGATCTAATTGGTGTTGTGTTTCCTCCTCCCCCTGGGGTGGGAGCCCATCTCTCATGTTGGCTGTCCTGGACAAGACTCATGGAAACAGAGTTACCGGTAAGTCTAACTCGATGTTTTTGAGCACATTTTAGGTGCTGAATTCCTTGTGAAAGACCAATACAATGGGTATATACGTTATATATATTTTGACGTGGGTTGTAATGTACAAATTATTATAACAAGTTAAAAGCATGTTGTATTAAAACATTAAAATGTAATCAAAATAAAATTGTAACGGGCGCCTCCAGAAAAGCCTCCCCAGTTGAAACTTCCTAAAAAAAAGAATATTCAAACACCGAAAGTAAGGCCCTGGCAACATAATCCTTCCAGTAGTCCACAGGGTTCTGGAGCGTGACCACCACAGGAGATACATCATCTTGCTGTGGGGAGACGGCATACTACAGCATTCTCCACAAGCTCACATATCCTATAGGTTGCTGGTCCTACAGACCTCTTTGTTTTGAGGGCTTCATATACACCAGCAGACAGAAAGCAAGTCTATAAATCTCATGTCAGATTTTTTTCTCCTTTGTCACATATTGCTCCTTACCGGTTCTAATCAATTATTTTTGTGTCTTTGTTTCCTCTCCAAATTTCTTTTTTGGAGGGGCTCCATACTTTGGAGCACTATTCACAGCCATCACTCCTAGACAAATACACTGGATTCCTTTCAGAGCTCACTATGCATCTGTACAAGTCATGGCCATTTATAATAAAATGAATTAGAGAAAAGTTCATGAGGTTTAGAAACTCACTGATAAAATAGAAGTGTCAGATTCCATAACCAACCTCTTGTTTCTTCTACTTACACTCTGTTGGCATCTTTTTGCGCCTTAGGGCTTGTTTCCATTATGCATCAGGACCCCCTCTGCTAAGTGTATTGCTTGGCGGGGATCCCGACAGAGCACATAAACATTGCCTGCTCGGCAAATGCTGTGTTTACACATCCGCCCATGCAGAGGCTCAACGTACTCGACTACATTCAGCCTTGCATCGGAGGAGTGGTTTGGCGCAGTGAAGACACAGCATCAAGTCTATGTGCAATACGCTTAGCGGAGGGGGTCCCGACATATAATGGAGACAAGCCCTTAAGAATAAAAATCCTGTCTCCACTGCCACATGCTATGCTCCAATACTATTCAGCACTACAGAACTCAGCAGAGACCAGACAATGTTAACATAACTCCTCTGTTGAAGTGATATGAGGTTTTTTAGACTGACAGGCTCTCTGAGTAGAACTGTTGACCATAGTGGCAAATCAGAATACATTTTTCTTAACATAAAAAGGTATATGCACTTGGTTGACATTGAGGCAACACCTCAATTTTTCTACATACTAATGAACATTTTCAGATTTTCATCCCCTTAAAAATTTAGTATTTTTAGAGTTTTTAGAGCAGGAAAAAATATTTAAAGTGCTAAAATCAATTGGATCAATGCAATACCACATTCTGCCACTAGATGTCAATACTATCACGGCACACACATCATCTTCCTCACTGATCGGGAGGTGGGGGTATGGCTGCAGATCTCCTCTCCCTCTCTGGCTGTGCCTGTGTCCGTGAAAGCTGCAGAGTGATTGCAGCCTCCACAGACACGAAGAGAGCGATGGTCTGGCATTCAGACCATAAGATGCTTTCTGGGGGGAAAAAGTGCATCTTATAGAACGAAAAAAATACGGTATATGTATGTATATATATATATATATATATTCAAACACATATATTCAACATATGGCATTCTCCTACCAAGGTACTGTAAGAAAAAGAAAGTCCCAGCCTTACCCTTTCTCATTATCTGCTGGAATAAGTCTGTTCTCGGATCCTCCCACAGCCAGAATACAGGACTGTGGTGGGTTTATGATGGCGGAGAAGTTTTTGACGCCATACATTCCTAGGTTAGACACTGTAAATGTTCCACCCTTAAAAAAAAAAAAAAAAAAAGTTACATCATAAATAAAATAATATACGAGTAGAGATGCAGAGTTTTGGGAGGTATGTTTAGTCAATCATTATATATGTATTTTATCTGGGCATTCAACTGCTTATCTGAAGTTCAGGTGGAACTCTGACACAAATTTTAAAGATTGAGTTTTTATTGATGAATCTGGTCTCTTCTGCAAAAGATTTTCGCAGCCTGTGCATGATTTCCCAGTGCAATAAAGATGCATGTATGGATGGCTCAGTGTAATGCCCACACTAGAAATTCATAAGACGCACTAAATTTTGATGCAGACCATAGTGACATGAAGAGCTACAGAGCTCAAATGGTCTAGTTTGAAACAAATACAGTGCCTTTGCGTAATTTTATCTAGTTGAAACTAATGAAGATGAATGAACTGAACCATCCTGACATGGTCAATGGAGACAGATACACCAGCTAGAAGGTGGCTCGGTGACCATATCCAGGTGGATTGTGGTTGTGGCACGAGAAGACTAATTGTGTTCTGTACATATGTTTTCATTATCGGTTATCTTATTAGAAGTTTGACAATATTTCTGGATATAAGAGAATGCCATTATATGAAATTGACATCTACAAACCAAATTCGAGAGAGAAAACAAAACACCAGTGAAATGACTGGACTGAATGTAGCGAATAAGCATGCTGCATACCTGGAATTCATGTGGCTTTAGCTTGCCTTCTCTTGCACGAACAGCCAAAGACCCCACATCTTGGCTGATGGCTTTCAGACCCTTTATATGGGCATTAAATACTATAGGTGTTATCAGTCCAGCTGGAGTGCTCACCGCCACACTTACATCTACCACATGATTCCTGTAAAGATATGAGTAATACAATTTGCCCCAAAAATATCTCAAAACAAATATACAGACTAGGTTAGAGTATGTCAGCTGGGGATTTGCATTAATCAGGGCCGGTACCAATGGTTATATCATCCACAGATTCTGCACAATGTAAGGTGGAGACTATTAGCACTATGGACTTCAAGTGTACTAAAATACCACTAAATGTGCTGCGATATAAATTATCATCATCTTGTATTTATATAGCGCCGACATATCACACAGCATTTACAGAGCATATATAGTCATGTCACTCACTGTCTCTCAGTGGAGCTCACAATCTAATGTCCCTACCCTAGTCGTATATATGTAACGAACACACATCATGTCACATTCTAAGTCATGTGTAACTTTTTGCCGCTGATCAACTGCCGTGCGCACTCACATTGGTCGATTTGCGGCAAAAACGGCTGCAAAACTAAAAGCAAAATTCGTCCATGAATCGGCCAGAAAAACGATCTAAGAATTTATGAACATGTCCGCAAATTTTAGACCGATCCCATTTCTTTGGATGGGGACCAGCTTCCTGGCGGATTCTCTGCATGACCAGCTGTGCGTGATGACTTCATCATGTATAGTCGATCTGCAGCAGAATTGGGCACAGAACGAAATATCTATACCCAGCATAACATAGGAGTACCCAGAGAAAACCCATGCAGACACAGGGAGAACTTGCAGACTCCTTTCAGATAGTGCCCAGGCCAGGATTCGAGCCTAGGAATCTAGCGCTGCATGACCAGACTGCTAACCACCTGAGCCACCATGCTGCCCCATATAAATGTACAATGCAATATACAATATAAGTTTCCACATAATTACTGTCTAATGACTGTGTCCATCCAGGAGGAGTTTGCTTCGGGGACTTTTTGACACGCTAATGCAGAAGCCTTAATGATGAAATCATTGACTGAGAGCTTGATGTTTTCTGACTTTGTTATCTAGAAAGTGGAAATATAAAGAAATTAAATAATCAAATAAGTTGTCAAAGTGTTACATTAATATAGACTCAATCGCGTAATTTCAAAAGGTTTTTTAAAATGCCTTGAAACAAAAATTGGTAGTGGATATCTGACAGCTGTAGTTCATTGGTCCGTCCGTGAAAGGGCAGATCAAACTTTTTTGAAGAAGTCCGCCTGTTCTCTAGGTGGGGAGTTTGAATTCAGTGACGTCACATTCGGTACCGGGAAAGCAAAGTTCTTGGTTACGGGAGCCGGATCTGACGTCGCTTCCTGTTCTTGAGGTTTTTCACTAGGAGACCACTTCATGCCCGGTCTTCTAGTGAAAAGATTCTTCCCCTGGCAGGATCTTGCCGCTTCTGAACCTGCCAGAGGAAGTATATTAAGCTCCTTCTCACTGGCGAACAGGGCGGGTCAAACACACGTACTGCTCGCCGGCGAGAAGGAGGGCGAACATCTGTGTTCGCCGCCGAACTGACTGCCTTGTGGGCAGTTCGGCCATCACTATTGGTTAATATACCATCTCTGGTCTATTATGGGAACAGCCAGTGCTGTAGGCAGGTTATGTGAATTGGGTCCATCGGCATCCCCACCAAGTAATGCGCTTAGCACAGGGGGTGCTGATGGAACCGATGAAGCGCCTTGGAGACATAGCCTTACTTTAGAACAAGTAATATCATCACTGTGTGTCTATACGTAAGAGATATAGCCAGGTAGGAGATGCCAGAAGACTTGAAATCCAAAAAATTAAAAGGAGCCGTACACAGACAGCATGAGATAGATGCTTTACTTTCAGCCAGGAACGGAGAAGGACTATGACATGGTAAAATTTTGCATTTACATTGGTAGAGACTCAGTGTGCAGTGACATCAGAGTAACTTTAACACAGAGAAGAGGTGTTAAGGGACGTAACCACTTAATAATTCAAGGTACATTTAGAAGACTATGATGATACGAAGGATCTTGTATCTTCTACAAGGGGAAGTGTCCATGCTATCAAACTCAGCTACATGTGTATAGTTGTGTTTTTTTTCTCTCTGTAGCTGCTCTGCTTTATGTCATTATTGAGAAAACATCAAGTTACACCAAAGAAATAGACGCCTCTTGTGCTACATTGAGTTTTTTGCCAACATAATGCAGTGGCTGGGCATGTATAAATATGGGCATGTGTATATATATATATATATATATATATATATTTACAACTTCAATGAAATTCTGAAAACCAATTTATATTTCTAGTAAAATATTTTTGAGAATGGGCTCACACATATCAACTATTCTTCTTACCTCATTCAACTCCTTTCGCAATTGCAGAATTTCTCCCATGTTTATATCAATGGAGAGATAGTAGTGAGGTATTGTCTGTTTGGACTGCATGAGTCGTTGTGCAATCACCTAGGAAAAACAGAATAAAGAAACTTTGTCATGAATATAACCTGTAAAACATTTTTATAACAGTTTACATTCATTTGTACCACACCATTTGGATATAAAAAAACAGAGATCTCAATTTCCAAAAGACATATTTAAGCTGTATAAGAAACACACTACAAGTAGAGAAACACTATTCAAGGAACCCTGGGCTCGGGGCCCTTAACCTATAACAAGTTGTAGACACTTCAAGTAGGGTTTACTACTTGAAGCTAAGGAGATCGGTATACATATAGCATCTAATGTATGCACGCACTTATTTAGGTTTCCTGAAATATATAACTTTTGTCTGGAATTCGTCTTTTGTCTGCGGCCAGTGGCGTAGGAACCACTATAGCAGCAATAGCAGTGCTATGGGGCCCATATTCATAAGGGGGCCCACCACTCCTGGAAGGACAGGGATTGGAGTGACCAGTTGGGATGGGGGGGGGGGGTTTTTGCTATGGGGCCCAGTAATTTCTAGCTACGTTCCTGTCTGCGGCGCTCCAAATTTAAGCACGGTGACTACCAGTCTCATGGTAGTCTCTTAACTCTATATTAATCTCCTGGGCATTTAGCAGACATCGGGCATGCAGCGGTCCTTCGTATTGGGGGCCCTGCACTGCTTTCGGTCTCAATGATCTCATTTATGTGGTGGGGGGGTGGCACCAATACCCTCCATGTAATGGATTTTACAGCACATCCCTAGTCTTTACGTCGGGTATATGTAAGGGAGAACCAAGTAGGGCACAAAATGGTGATCTTATTGTATTCTGCCGTGAACCACGAGGGGGTTAAAAAATAATTTAAGGTCAACACAAGCTAACATACAAGTCAATGATAAAACAATAATACAGGGGTAGAAGAGGACTCTTCTCAATCCAACTTATCAAGTTCATCAAGTTTTCTTTGTTCAGGTTCTGATATGCATTAGCAAATTCATGGTAATCAACCGACATTCCAGACGTCTCCCTGCCCTTGAGGTAGGTGGCCACGGATGCTCTTTCTATCCCTGGGGGCCTCAATTTTCCCCTAGTCTGGCACACATGTGGGCGCTCTGACTCTCCCTTGCAATTTCAGGTCCATTTATATCAAGCGGACGAGCTAAATAAGCCCCTCTTGGCCTGCATGGCTGGAGCTGCTGCTTAACCCTCTGAGCGTTTGCCACGTGGTACCGTGCCACGGGCAATCGCGGCGGAGCACCATATGCTCCGCCGTGATTTCCTGCTCAGCTGAGGGTCATTAACATAAGCCCGGCGTCACTGGAGATGCCGGACTTATGCTGATGAAAAGCGACGCCCCTCCAGTTTGACGGAGGTCTATGGCGCCGCCTACCCCCGCCCCCTTCGCGTCACCGGTGACGCGATCGGGGGCAGACCCGGAAGCATCGGCATACATGCCGGTGCTCCCGACCGCCGTCAGAAGACGGCGAGACCTCGGGCGCGGCTCCAGTTAACTGGGGCTGAGTTTCATGATGCATGAAACTCAGCCCGAGTTAATTCGGGCCAAACGCTCAGAAGGTTAAAGGAACGCCTTGCGACCCAATTCCGCCTGCCACATTCCTGGCATTCCCAGGCAAAATTTAAATATACATGTATCTATTTGTCAGCCAAATTGTAAGTACAACGACAACTATAATTTTAATCAGTTTTTGTGAAGCTTGTCTTATGATACCTGATACTCCGATTATACCAATTGTTGTGACTATTCCTATATTGGTATTAAAATCGGTTAACACAATAAATCCAACCACTAGTATTGGTTGAAAATATTTATATTATGTTATATTCTTACAAACCAACCATTATTGTGAAATTTTGAGAAAAACTTTATTATATGACTGCCCTGCTGTTCTTGGTCCTTGTTAGATCTAGAACATATGACTATGCATGCGGTTTTCCTTTATATATAACTATCACTATTGATATACACAATCTTTTACCTAGACTATTGATCCGAATGCCTCCCTGAGAAAGCCCATGGGGCGAAACGCGCCGGAGGACTAACAGATCAGTGACAAACTCATGTTGTAAAATTTGGTTGTAACTAAATAGTTGAAGTATCTGTAACACCAATATTTCAATGCTATTTTTTTGCTCTTAAAATTGTTGACATTACAACCATTTGGACCAGATGTGGTCCCAATATGTCAAATTTTATCCTCAATCTTAAACCATAATGGTCCTCGATACTTCAAAATAAAGACCTTTATAATTAATAATGACCTGTAGTGCCTGCAATTGTCAATTTAGTAGTCCCTTTCAGGGACCTGGGTGAAACTATTCACCCAAAAACCAGGGCTAATCTCTTTCATGGTAAGTTAGCCTCCTCAACACACAGACCATGTGGAACCCGCTATGGTAGGTCACTAATGGGGAATAGATCAGCTGCAGGGAACCACAGGATATACAGGTTAATAATCTCTGAACCCCCAAGTCTACATTTTGAGTTGAGATCCTTTTTAGGGTAAATATTTCCTATACTTCATAATTTAAAAAAAATTCCCATCTTTTATACTGATAAGTGCACCATGACGAAATGCCAAAGAGAAACATTTAGATGACAAAAAAAAGTCAATGAATTCTTACCTTTCTTATATTGCTAATGGGAATATCTGTAAAGGTTCCAGTAGGGACAGCTGCCATGGCTGGCGAGGGTTGTGCAGCTGCAGGGGCTGGAGCAGCGGCTGCAGGAGCCTAAGAAAACAGACATATAAGAATAAATAGAATGGAGTGCTTTCAAACTGTTACAACAGATATGGGAAGGGACGAGCCATGCAATGCAGGAGTTAAGTGATTGTTTATTTAACATACATATTTTATCTAGTGTCATCACCTTGTATATGTAATGCTGAAAAAAATGTGTCACAATGCAATGTAAGAGCGAGAAGGTGGTCATATTTCCGTTCAACCGACTTAAGGCGAAAAAATTTTAAGTAGATTGTACGAAAATCGATTCCTGCATACCTGGTACCATCTACCAAATGTGATTGAAATCAAACAAATACATTTGATCGAAATATGATCAGACATGTTGGTATATTATGCTAGATCGTACAAAAATTAAGCTTTTTCTAGGTATTTCAATCGATTTGTTTAGGATTGTAATTCCGATCGGATGGAGAAAAAAATTCCAATAGTATTTAGAAACGTAATTACGATCGTATTTAGAATCCTAATTGCAATCCTATATAGAAATGTAATTGTGATCATATTAAGAATCATATTTCCAATCATACTACTCATGCACTTCATAGTACGATCGTAATGGATCGTGTTTAAATCAATCACACTGCATGGTGGTGCAATTGCTCGATGATAGACTGGCGCATGATCCTAAAAATCGCACAACACAACCAAATTTAAGATCAATTGTGCATAATTCGACCTGTGTATGCCTATGTTTAGTAGAAGTTGCTACATTGCCTGGTATGTACAGAAGTTCCAGACTAGTTACATTATTCGTAGGCTGAACAGGTTTTGCTCAACTTCAAAGTAACTAATGTACAGCCTAGAACTCATTGGCAGCTCTAATTATACACTTAAAAATGTGTTATTGTCACTATACCTCATTATAACTTAATACCTCCTAGCTTTAAAGAAACAACAATAATACTGGTCAATGTGTCTTCAAAACACACCAGGGTAGAGGGAGGTGAAGGGCATACTCACAGGAACAGCTTTCGAAGGTACAAAGAATTCAATGTCCTTCTTTGTAACCCTTCCATCTGGGCCGGTGCCTGAATCAACCAGAAAATACCATGCAAGTCATAATGAAAGAAATATATGTAAATACATTCAGTAGCTTTTTATTAGTATAAATAACAGTCAATTTTATCTAGAGATTGTAGATTAAGTAGTGCCATTTGAACCTATATTGCATTATTTGATAGTGAGGATATGTTCCCACATCAGGGATCAGCAGCAGTCTAATCGCAGCGTGGAGACCGCGGGTGATCATTGGCACCCAGGGATCTCCCGCGATTAGACTCACGGCACGGCACCTGCAGAAAGGAAGTGTGGGGTGCTGGATGAATTTCTTTTGTAAAATGCATCAAATATAAAAAGGTACCCATACACGTTGCGATTTTTCGTGCGATATTAGCCCTTCCGACCGATCTGGTCGGTCGATCGTTCGGGATTCCTAACATGCAAATGTAG
>CM070038.1:74987205-75002946 GCA_036250615.1 Ptychadena robeensis
TTTTTGGGGTCAGGGAAATTGGTGATTGGTTGTATGTTTGCCAACTGTAGTAACAGATATCTGATCAACTTTTTTGGGATTGACTGAGAGCTCAATTTCAATACAACCAATTAAAATTTTCCAGCATGTCCAATCACTTTTCAGTAATTTTTTTCCCCAATTTTTATTGTTTTAGGTTGATCTAACCATGTGGGCTGCCATAGATTTTCAATCAATCAACAAAAAAATTTATTGAATTAAGTTGATTGGATGAAAAATCTAGACGTGTATGGGGGTCTTAAGATTGGGTTCCAGAGTCTAGATATGTGTTGAATACTACAGCCTCCTGGGAAAGGCACAGTGCCATGCCAGAAGCTTGTAATATTTACCCGTCTTATCTTTTTCAAGACAATAGGGGAACGTTTAGACGTGCGTTCCTCCTCTGCGTTCATTCGCAGGACATTTGAAATGCCCCCCCCCCCAATCTTGCAGTATCAAGCAGGCGCCTGAAAAACGACCAGGGGAGACCTCATGTCATGTCTTCTCAGTGTTATTGCTTTTTGTGCCATTCTCAGGCGTCTGTGTAAATGCCACTAATAGAAGATGGTGTTAAATACTTGACAATCGAAGAGCATAGACAATGTAATAGAAATGCTGTTAAATTTTTTACCATATTCATGGGCTTTGCAAATAACTCACAAAGTCCGCTAAAGAAATTTATTGATTTTAATCTCGATTATTAGCCCAATTTTTTTTGTATACTTTTTCTTTTTTTCTATGTGACTGGAAAGGTCTCTTAGGGTGTGTTTTCACTTCGTTTTGTGATCCGTCAAGACCCCTACGTTAAGTGCAGTGCTTGACGGGGTCCCAACAGATCACATACACTGTACATGCCTGGAGGATGCTCTGTTCAGACATATGCCGATGCCGGGGTTAACGTACTGCACATAAGCACTGCGCTTAACGTAGGGGGGGTCATGACAGATCAAACAATGCTGTGGAGACCTAGCCTTAGGTCAAGGTCCCTCCTTCAAAGCAACCATGATGCGTTGGGGGCACGTGTTAAGCCTCCGTCAAGGCATATATCAAAACATGCGTAACTTTTTTTTTTTCTTCTGTGAAAACTGTCCGTTACCGTAACTGATTCAATGCATTGTCTATGGGTGCATCGGCGCACAACCCTTGCGTTAGTGACTCTACGTTGATTTTAATGCAATAGGGCACAACATGGTAGACCAACGCATGTGGAGACAGCATCATGCATTACAATGGGCTACGTCTACATTCTTCTATTTGACATACATCAAACAGAGGAATTTTGACATCGTGGAACCAGACGAATAGAACCTGAACTGTGAGAAAAATATAAAAACTTTCCATTACATCGAGTGGTAAACTATGCATTACATAACTATTATATTATACACAACATGGAGAGAAGAGATTTACCCTCTGTATCAAAATGTCACCTTAAAATAATTTTTTAAGTTTAGGTGGGAGCTGAGAAGGATTTTACCTTCTATATAGGTTCTGTTAGAGATTTTCCCTTACATCCCATGTAGCTGAGAATGGTATGTCAGAAGAAGTGAGTGTAAATTTCCAGTAGCAACACAAATAAAATCACTTCCTTTTTTAGAAAAAGTAAAAGGTTGTACTGCTGACAGACATTTAGTTTGCGTGTCTACTGCAGATTTACCTTCATTCCTGTCTGGTTAAAGGATTTCCCTAACACAGAGAGTTATTGTAAAACTTCCTGAACAAAGAACTAGATTATGTACTATATAGATAGGGAACACATCACAGAAATCATTTAGACATGTGATCTCTGGCAAGTAAATTTTTTAGCCTCATTTAGGGTCCGTTGAAGCTGTGCACACATAGTCTGAAAAACAAACATTGTGGTTGCCCAGTCTGTTGTATGTTGGCCTTACCTTTTACTTGCGTTACATCTATTCCTCTTTCTGATGCCAGCTTCTTGGCCAATGGACTCACGAACACTCTACCTCCTTTGGGTACAGAAGATGGAGCTGCTGTAGTAAATGGTGCGACTGGGGGGAGACCTGGGGCCTGCAAAGTAACAACCCAGATATAAATGCAATTCTATAAAAATATATATACACACACACTCATACACAATTCAAATTTTTTTTAAAACTCGCCACATGCGAACCACCCAGTAGATTAAGGATCATATTTCTGTCATGTCATAAAGGATTTTGTAGCCATTTCTTTGGTGGATAGCTGCAGGAGCAGGATAGCAGGATCAACTTCAACGTTCCTCTGAGGATACCAGGTTCATCCCCCCCCCAAATAGCAACTAGATGTACTCTAGACGCAAGAGGCACTCAACCCAGCATTAACCTAATGAGGTTGGACTCCAAAAGACTTTTATTTTAAATCTCTAGTCGAAGTATATGTAAACCCAAAACCAATAACATATTGTGATATAGAACCAAGAAGAACCAAATGCAACCGCAACATCTGAATACTGTGCAATATATTATGTTAGTGATCCTGGGTTTAGGTATGCTTTTATGCGATTATTGTTTAAATGGTCACAAAGAAATCCTACATTCTTCATTTTCTATATACGTATAAAACATTATTGAGGCTTTTATTGAAAATATCTTCTGTTGAAATACCGGAGCAGATGGAGCAGGCTGTGGCTTGATGTCTACGGCTCCAGCCGTCTCTTTATAGTCTGCAAAGCTTCCAACATCTGACTCTTTCTCTACTATGATACAGAGGGGTGTTCCAAGTGGTACATCCCGTGAGCCTTCTGAGACCAAGATTTTGGCTAAATATCCTTCTTCTTGCACCTCAAAACCTGAGTGAAAGAGACAAAAAAAATATGAATCTAATATGAACATTCCTATATGTGAACACTTCTAATCCTGTAAGAAAGTGGTTCCCAAACTGGGGGGCGCAGCTAAGGGGGCCGCTGAAGTGACATTTAGAGCCCTCTATGTGAGAATCAGCTATCAGCCAGAGAAAGGAGAGGGAGTGCTGAAGAACACAGCTGCCTATTGGCTCTGTGTGTGTCTCTATGTGAATGATGAATGTGTTTGCAACACAAACATGGCTAGTGTGAAATGGCTCTCAATCTTAACCTGTGCAGTTTGTATGGAGGGCTCAACAATGTTTGTATTGAGAAAATTGAAAAATTAAGTTTTGGTGATAGCCAACCATGTTGGGCATGTTTGTGCTACATCCGGAGTAATTATACATAGAAAAGCGAAAGCGAGTATATCCTATCACAGGCAAACAAAAAGGGCACATATATTTTATATGAAGTCCAAATAAATATTGTTTAAAAACAAACCCTATTCGTCTTACTGTAGTAATTTATGCCCGGTATCCCTTTCCTGCATACACATTGAGCATAAAATTATTTCAAGAGCCTTGGTGTTGGCTGTTGGGTGCCTTCACTTAATGACACAGGATGACTAAACCCATACCGGATGCTTAGGTTCATTAACATATGTAGAATGTGTCTGGTTTAGGTGCGCCTTGGCCAACAGAAAATGTTTTGCTAACCATAGTAAATATGTACACTTTGTCCATCACTTTACATCAATTACTCCACAAAAGTTAAACTTTCCATGTGCAACGCAAGTACCACAATTATTTACATGAGAGATTCAGAATACATTAAAAAATATGAACTTAAGACAGAAAACCCTCAAAACTAAGTGGGACTGAGGCGGGTTGACACTGTTGTCATTATCAAAACATTTGTCAATGCAAGAAATATCTGGGATATGTAGTTTGTTTTCTGACACGAATAAAGCTGTGCCAATATTTTTGGCCACAACTGTATACTGCAAATATAAAACAAACAGATAATGTTGGCGCACCGTGCATATTTCTTCAATTCTAACATTTCATCAGGTGAGTATTTTTCTTTTTTTTACCTATAGTAGCTTTATCTGTTTCAATCTCTGCGAGTAGATCTCCTTCACTGAGCTTCTCTCCAACCTTCTTCTCCCATTTCTGTACGGTTCCCATGGTCATTGTTGGTGAGAGTGCAGGCAGCAAGATCTATTAGTGAGGGATAGAACAGAAGTTGTTTGAGAAAGAACATATTTCTGTAGTAGCCAAAGGTTTCTTTACTTCTGTTCAGTCAATCTTATACTTTACAACGATATGTCACCCATGCTTCTGGTTGGAGGGGGAAGGGGGTCACGTTTAAAGCAGACCTTCCACCAGAAATTCATTAATGGCACTAGAAGTACCCATAATGGAGGAATACAAAAAGAAGTACCTTTAAGGAGTAATTTTACAAGACCCCTTACAGTCCCTCCTCTCTACCTGTCTCTTATTAAGTGTTGCCGCGGAAGCCCCCCCCCCCCCAGAACTAAATCTCAAATCTCAGCTCTCTATTAGGGCTTGTTCCCACTACAGCGATTTGTCGCAGGTCGACTATCGCGGGTGGTCGCACCCATTCATTTACATGGGCTTGTCCCCACATAGACAAACGGCCGTCCATGACCTGAACCGCGGCTCACTGTGTTTTTGATCGTGGGTTGCGGGTGGCTGCAGCCGATCAGCCCCAATGAACATAAATGGACGCGATCAAAAATCAGGGGTGACCTGGCTTGGTTTTGGGTTTTTTATCGCCATTGTCGTGCGATTTAAAATTGCGTCTCGACTTATCGCACTAGTGGGAACAAGCCCTTAAACTAAGTGGAATGTATTTTCTCATTGAAAACCATTATGTACGACTCCAGTGGCCACTGGTATTTTGCACCCAATTTGCCTGGCAAATAAAGATGGAATCTCCCATATGATTCCAGGAAACAGCAGATAAGTATATTTTTGGGGGATTGTGGAGTGCTATGCCACCATCACACCAGCTCAGAGGTAAGTCAAACTTTAATTTTACATATGTATGGATTTTAAATATACATATCCTTTAACATTGGAGTAAACCCCAGTTTAGCTTTATGATGCATAGATATCTTGTATGACATTTTGTCTTGTTAAAAGTCACTTTCTACTACTCATAACAAATATATTGATGTATAACTGCTGTACCATGTGCTTTCCTTTCTACAAGGTTTTTCAACAGCATATAGTACACCAAATAAATAACAGTCATTAATTATACTCCATGACATAATACATTCAGAGGGATGCCACGGCTACCTTTAGGTGTGTGGGGTAGGAGCTGCCAGGGGCTTGAACTGCTGGTGGAGGTGGTGCCTGGGCGGGCGTTGTTGGGGGAGGAGCAGAAGGTGCAGCTGCAGCAACACTGTCCAATGTGTAGTTTTTAAAGGCATCCATCAATTCTGGTCTATGGAATAAAAAACAAAATCAAAATCACTCATCAACACCTTGGTGAGCTCAAACAACTCTGCAATAGACTAGTTCTGTGTACTATTAACGCAAATTCAGACAGGTGTTTATTTTATTTTCTTCTTAATACATGTTGGTACTATACATTAACACCCTAGTGCTTCTGACGGCTCCATCTTGTCCAGCGCTGTCCTGTCAGTATTGCAGTGGACGAGATGGAGCCATCCAGCGAAGATCAGAGCCCAGGGGTATTGTATTGGATGCAATGATAACTGTATCCAATACAATTCAGTAAAAGTAAAAAATAAACTATAAAAAAATACAAATGTTATTATAAACAAAACATAAATATGAATACATATTGTTTTGAAATCTTTCATATAAAATAAGTATTTTAGAGATTTTATCATTCAAATTATACCTCTTATTACCTCTTGTCATTCAATATCATATGATTTGCAAATTTCTTCACTTTTTTCCCCCCAAATGTTACATTAACCTCACCCCTCCCATTCCCACAATTGTGGACAACTTTTTTCTACTTACACGTTAACAAGTAAGATTATTTTTTACATGTTCATATCATAGTTATGGAAGTGTTTAAAATGAATAATGTGCAGATTAGCCTCATGTTTTGGTTTTCTCTCCGTTTACAATGCGTGTTGCAGTAGATACCTCCATTGAAGATAAATGGATGTGTCTGCGAAAATGCCATGCCTAAACAGCACCGGGCACAGCTTTTCTGTGTCGTGGTAATAATTACCGTATTTTTCGGACCATAAGACGCACCTTTTCACCCCCAAAATTGGGGGCAAAAAGTGCCTGCGTCTTATGGTCCGAATGTGCAACCCCTGCGGCCACTCGGCCGCTGGTGGTCGCACCTTGGCTGCCCGCCAGCTCCCCCGGCACAGAGATTAGCAGGGGGAACTGGAGGAACTGTCAGTTGAGAGATGCCGGCTGGTTTCGGCTCTCTCAGCTGTACTGTAAAATTGCCTGTCAGCAAAGCTAGAGAGAGTGAGAGATGGACTGCCATCTTTCCCTCTCAGTGTCAGTGGGAACCGCAATAACTCGGCAGTTCCCACGGACACAATCACAGCTGATCTTCCCAGCTGTTTGCAGAGAGGGAGAAGACTGCAGATTTCTTCCCCCTCCCTCCTCCTCCTCCCGAGTGTGTGTCAGTGTGAAGACGCTGAGCTTGAGAGTGTACTGCTGCTAGTGACCCCTGCTGGCTGAATTGAATATTGCCTTCATTGAATTCATTGCATTAACCCAATTTATGTGAAAACTTAATAAATCTTTTTTTTTCTTCTGGATTTCCTGCCCTAAAAACGGTGTGCGTCTTATGGTCCGGTGCGTCTTATAGTCCGAAAAATACGGTAATAGTGCGCATTCCTGCCAATGTGGTGGCAAAGCAACCTGACGAATGGCCAGCTCTACATTTGAAGGCATGGTCTGACAGAGTCATGTCTGTTGGATTTTGCCATCTTGTTAAATATTTTACAAACTTAGGCCATGTGTCCACTGCATTTTCACACAGCGAGCGATTTGTGGCCTGTGATTTGTTGGCAGCTCTTTTGAGGTTCAGGGCAATATTAATTAGCATTACAAAGACGCGCCCGATGGTATTCAGGCGCGGCATTTCCACACTGATGATCAATCAACACTTCTCCAGCGATACCATGTGGCGCCGCTTTGAGAACACGGAAAGGACACTGTGTCTGAGGTGTCCGCTCTGCATCTTTTCCCACCATGTTGGATGAAAGGAATACACATGGCCTTAGGAAGCATCCACATTGTCATCTGGAATTGCTGCTTTTCCGGCCCTGGCGCTTTTTCATTTATATTTTATTTAAAAGTCACTGGCTCCTACAACCTATAAACAAAAAAGTCTGTACGCTTTGTTAAAGCTTGAAAATTAAAATTCACAATCAATACAATAAGTGCGTGGTTGTCAGCCTCACTTGTCGACAGTGATGCAAATTATGGAACCAATTGGCACATCTCTCGTCCCTTCAGCCACCAGGATTTTGGCCAGATAGCATTCTTCCAAACTCTCAAATCCCACTGTAGCTTTATCTGTCTCAACCTGTAAACATGAACCATTGAAAATGTTAGTAAGAAAATGCCATTATCATACTTAAAGCTCAATGCACCACTACATTCAGAGGATACATACTATAAGACACACTCCAACCCCCCCCCCCCCCCCCCCCCCCCCCCCAAGAAATCCAGGGGGAAAGTGCCTGCATCTTATGTTCCGAATGCAAGGAGATTAGCCGGGGAGGTGGAGGAGCTGTGATATAAGAGATCCGCCCACGGCCAGATCTCCATCTAAACGTTATTATTGTTTATTCCAGCAGAGTTGAGCCCTGCTGATATAAACAATGAAGAGAGAGATAGATGAGCTGCCATCCATCTCTCTCTGTGTCTGTGGAAGCTGCAATCACTCTGCCTCTTCCACTGACACAGCTAGAGAGGGAGAGGAGACTTTGCAGCCGTTCCCCTGTGGCTCCCCTCCCCTCGATCAGTGAAGATGACGACGTGTGTGCCATGATAGTACTGCTGCTAGTGACATCTAGTGGCAGAAAGTTGGTATTGCATTGTTTTGATTCAGAGAATTGATCTAATTTACTTGAACAATTAAAATATTTTTTTTCTGGTTTCCCTGCTCTAAAAAAAAACGTATAGTCTTATAGTCCGAAAAATATGGTACACATCTATCATTACAAGAGCGCCTTGAATGTTTATGTTCAGAAGTTTTCAATTTTGTCAAATATATTAACAGTTGTCACCTACTGAGGGCTTTAAAGTCTTAAATTACCATAGAATCACCTAGAATAAAAACTGCAGTGCCTGGGAAGTGTATGTCTGTTAACAAGGTACCACTGAGCACTTATATCTATTTGAAACAGAAATCAAATGGTGGACAATAAACCACTGTGGCATGAAGCAATAAACACAACTTCCAACCCCATGCATTATTTGGATTGAAAAATATAAGGGTGGGGAGTGACACTCCACACTGGCGCTTTTGTGTTCCAAATATGAAACTGCACTTCATAACATCACTTCTGGAATAACGAATCTAAAAAGGTTGAGAACCACTGATCTAAAATGTCTAGCCTCAAGATATGAGGATGATGATGTCACTGTGCTGATCAATGCTCTTGTGATGGTTTCCTATAGTAAAAACCTAAAGACTGGCTCAGATATCTCTACATCTATGGCAGATTTGTGATCATTACCTCACTAGTCACCAGAATGGCAATCTTTAAGTGGCAGCGCTGCACTACAGAGACAGTGCAGATTTAGGCATGGTTTGTCCATAAGGGGGAAACCAATACTGGAGACTAGAAATTATGCTAATTCTACAGTAGCATGTAATCTTAATGCAGGTTAAATCTGAGCCAAACGCTGTACCTGCTGTACATAACTGCCCCATTTCACTCTGCATGTTACTGTCAAAATTCCGGCATCTCTACTGTTGATTTCATGATCCAACTTCCATAAGTAATGTCCTCTTTACATATAGGAATCGGCCAAGTGTGACAGCGCCAAGTGTAGCCTATACATTATATATTTGCCAATAAATAGAGGTCTAGTGATGCCATAAGCAAGCAAAAATAAAGGCACCCACAGATATCACAGCTAGGTCAGAAATTACCCCATGTTGCTTGGCCTAACTGGTGCTCTAAACAGGTACGCTTAGGTGATGCCAACTCCTGTCTAGGCAATAAGGACTAGTGGTATAGGCTAATTAGAGATTTTCTAATCCCATGATCTTCTCCCCTAAGAACAGCAATCAAGTCTATCCCACTGACATAGATTGAACCCCCATACCAGTCTGGAAAGTACCAGAGTGGGAGCCATTCCAGGTGTGTAGGTGCCATTAAGTCAGTGACAACCTAGTTGATGACTAATAAAAGTCAGCGTTTTAGCTGTTTGTTCAACAGAAATCAATTGTATTATACTGACTGTATTATAAAATACAACATAGCTAAAAAAAAAGTCAAACCTCAGCAATAAGATCCCCTTCGCTGATTTTTTCGCCTTCCTTCTTCTCCCATCGTGCAATGGTTCCCATCTGCATTGTGGGGGAGAGCGCTGGGAGAGGCACCTGGACAAAATAAAGGATTACAAATATGACACCCAAATTCGACTTGGTAATTATAAAAGTGTGGGCACCCCTCATCTAGATCTCTACCTTCCATTCATTCTTCTTCAACCATAGAGGCTCAGCCCTTGGTGTTACTAAGTGCAGCCTGCAAGCTAGCAAGACAGGCTTTTCTGTATTTGTAAAACCACCCCAAAACGCCAAACACACTGCTTGTATCAGGGCTGATGACTCTTGAGAGAAGTACTGAGGTAGGGATCTGTATTGTCTTCTGGAAGCTGTTCAAAGTATCCTGCCAGCAACTTCTAAAAGCCACAGTCCATCTAAACTGCATTAAGAAGCACAGAGTGATGCCACCAGGTCATCATTAAACCAAGCAAAACAAACATTTTGATATTGATGGTAGAGGACAATAGTGATAACCAGAACAGATATAGGGTCCGCTTTTAGGGCTTACACCACAATTTACCCCTCTGTACACCTTCCAGGTCAATAACCTTGGGCAAGCATGCAGCAAGTGAAAACCAGAGAGCACATCATTCACATTTTACAGATGGCAAACAGCCGTTTCCAGGTCAGAAAATTCATATGACTATTCATGGAGGGGATGGGGGTACAAGTCAGAAAATATCTAAATACAATGGGAACATGAACCCAGAACATTTGTATGACAACAGGTGAACATAACCTTACAATGCCGGTCTCCCCATAGGGGTCTCACAATGTACATGAAGCCCCTGAATCAGACATGGAAACAATATTATGAAAAACAGAGTTCAGCCATGGTATAGTATGGTGTCTGGTATTGGATAGCAGAGGGGGAACTACAAGTCCTAGCTGTCTCTAAGTAGGTGCTGGAAACATGGACCATGTGCCCTGACACTGCTCACTTATTGTGTGGAACTACAAATACCAGCATGTCTCAATGCACTGAAATGCTGACAGGGAATTCTGGGACTTGTAGTCCTACCATCCTTGCACTGCCTGGGTATGACCTGGACTCCCCTTGGCTCCCCTTCTCCCGTGCCCGGACAGTCTCACCTTCTGATGAGGAGGATAGCTGTACCATCTTCTTCCAATCTCCGCTCCCTGCCTTCCTTGTACCCGGGCTGCTCCAGGTACACCGGCTGGCACACCGACCAGAGCTCTGAGGCGGCAGCCACCGTTCATGTGGTACCTGCGGACTCGCCCAGCCGCGTTCCCTTGCCCCCGGGCAGGCAAGGCAGAGCGGAGCGGGCCGCGGAACCTCAGGCACAGGCGGAGCATGTTGGAGGAGAAACACTCAGGGCCTGGGTTCTCTCCTTCTTCAATGACCTCCCCGGCGATCCGGGAACACTTACGGCAGATGCTCTTACCCGCACGTTCCTCTAGGGGTCGCCCTCAGAGCACCCTAGTCACGGGGCGCCATCTTGGCACACCCATAGACTTAGAAACATTATATAAATCTTAGTTCATTGTAAGTTAATATCTTTCTAATTATGTCCGCCACGAAAAGCGTCCACTACGAATTTATTTAATTTCACCACATTAGACGGCATGTAGGTAATCTCTACAACCGCGCTCCTTATGTGGGAGGACCAAGATGGCTACAAGGGTTTTTCCGGTGGCTTCTTATTCTTTAGAACTGTGGGTGTAATAAGATGGCTGACTCGGCGTGGTGTCGTCAAATCGTAAGGTCGTTTTGGTGGGTGTGTGAGGGGTGTGGCAACGAATGACAGCAGCGGCAATGTGACACTTGGAGGAATGTCAGCATATCCTCCTATGATTGGATGACATGTACACGAGTTGTTTTAGTAGAAGCCATGGCTACACAACTGACAATCTCAGGGTCTAGTTTAACAGCAGCTGCTATAAACAATCATCATAGGGAGGATTTTTACAACTGAAGTATATCTATACCGGAAACAACCTTCTTTTATTGAGCAAAAAGAAACCAACCACCTGCTAGGTTATTATATTACAATGTTTTCTTTTATTTCCTGTCCCAGAGACATTACAGGAAGTTAGTGAAAGTCTCTCAAAGTGTAGGCAATTATCCTGTAGACAGGTGTTATTAAATGTCCTCTTATCTTTTTTGAAATATCTCTAAAATTTTGTTTTTCTACAGGGCTATCGTAGCAACAAGTACAAATAAGGAGTGTGTGACCGGTCCCCTTTATATCAAAACGATAAACTTTTAACCTCCCTAGCGCACTGCCGAGGTCCAGATATCTGTACCAAAAGTGCACCATAGACTTAAATAGGTTTTTTTATTTTGTAGGCCTGTAACTTCCCAAAATATGTCCGTACAAGGGTCTAGTAAACATCCAGAATATAATTATGTTAGTAACAATAAATTATGTAAAAAAAAAAATTACATAAAAAAATAATAAATAAATAAAAGGGATCATTAGAATGATAAAATCTCTAAAATACTTATTTTGTATGCTAGATTTCAAAACAGTGTGTATTTATATTTGTATTTTGTTCATAATAAAATTTTTATTCAATTGGAAATGTGTTGTGTGTGTTTTTTACTTTTTACTTTACTTTATCACTGTATCCAATACAATTCCCTTTGGCACCCTCTCTTCTCTGGTGTGATGAACACACCAGGGGAGAAAGGGTTAACTGCAAAGGGCACATCTGGGAATCACACTGCATAGAAAACTGTTCTAGTGTGATTTACATTCGAATAACCTATACACAAGAGTCCCCGTCCAAAGTACGAGAATTCTTGTCCCCGATGAGGCTGAGGACACAACCTGTCTGCAGCTGCAGAGGCTCTCTCCCTCCGAAGCTGTTGAGCGGGGGAAGGGGGGGGCAGCTCCTCCCTCTCCCTTCGTGCTGTTACAGTGAGCAGAGGGTGCTAGCTCACAGACAGCCTCAGTGGCCTGGCAGCCTCCTCTCACGGCCGCGGTCCCTAAATTCTGTCCGCTGGGTCCCCCTAACTACTCGGGCCCTGGCGGCAGCCCAAGCAGCTAGGGGGCCCAACGGACAGTGCTGGCACACAAAGCGTGCCCAGCCGATAGTGAACTGATTTTTTGGCCGATTGACCGCGCATGTTGACGTCCCCAAAACATTGTGTCACAATCTAAATGTGTATGGGGGCTTAACCTATACATACATGTTTTTCTACATTCTGGTAAAAGACACAGAAGCACTGATTCAAAGAAATCAGACTGTCAGCTGTTCTTGGCAGCTGTCTTTTTTACATGTGATATAACCCCAGATCACCTCCCTATCTGTATAGTGTTCTGTGATTTACTGCACACATTTTATTCTTGGCTTAGTACTAAATCATTGTCAGAGACACAGCCATTTACATAAAGTAAATATACAGCATGTTCTAGCAAAGTATGCAGGGCTAGGCCATGCAGTATTTACCAAATGGCCACGGCCACTTTTCTACTCCCTCCTGCCAAGCCATGAGCACCTCTTTACATTTGGGAGGAGGAATACCTGTATGTCACATAATCTTTTTATTGCAATGCTGATTAGTAAAAATACAACTTTTGCTATCTAAATAGCCTTAATTCACCCAGCTATTACACAGCTATTTACATATGGGAGGAATTACATGTTCACAGCAACAGCTGAGTTGTGTCCTCCTATATGTAAATAGCTGTGCAATACCTGGGTGAATTGAAGCTATTTTCATAGCATGAATTATGTATTTACATTTACTTTCTGTATTGCAGTTAAATAACAATGTTGTGACACAGACTCATCTCTCCTCCAATATGTAAATAGCTGCTCATGCGTAAGTTGTTCAGTGCCAGATTTTAAAATGTGTTCCTCCATAAGTTGGTCAGTGTCTTCAGAGAATGGGTACTGCTGGTGCTAATACAGCCAAGATCTTCCTCTTAACAGTGGCATTTGGCTGAAGGAAATTGAACAAATTTCAACCTTCTGGGATGCAGAGCTATTGCTCCCAGGATGGGTGGGACTAAAAAAAACCCAACCCATTAAATAGTCGGACCATAAGACGCACAGATGTCTCACCATAGATATTAATGGGAAAACATGTGGCTTGTTGAAGCCACCTAGATTGACCTAGTCAATCTGCTTGACTAGGTGATAACCTGCAACTCCTTAAGAAGTAGCTGTGCAAATTGAGAGTAAGTTTAAAGCAGCCTTTGCTCATTTTTTATAAACTTGTGTGTGCAAACATTTAATTTAGGTTTTTCATGTCTGCTACAATAATACTTTATTTTATGTTTTCATGGATCGAATTATCATAATTTGGCCATATAAAAGCTAGCACCTGAAATATCCAATGATCTCCTTTTCTTGTATGGAGAATGATTGTTGATCTTGGTTTTCCTCACTCGCTATACCTCACTGAAACCATTAGGAGGAAATTTTTTTGGGTTCTTAAATTTGACAAAGGGGCAATGAACACAGGTGCATTTTATTGATGGCATATTGAATGTACAGAGCCGTCCCGAGATCCCAGGGGCCCATTGTTGTGCCATTCATCCATGACCATCACCTCATGTTGCAGCATGATAATGCAGGGCCCCATATTGCAAGGATCTGTACACAATTCCTGGAAGCTGAAAACATCCCAGTTCTTGCATAGCCAGCATACTCACTGGTAGGGATGGCCGCAGTGTTCATCTGCAGCAAACACAGCATGTTCTGTTTTCTTCTTGCCGGCAAACAGAAAGTGTGAGTATTCAGCCGCGCAGGGATCTAGAAAATAATCCACCTATGGCATTGGATCCAAAGCAGTGTGTATTAGTGGTGCTGGGGGAACTAGGACTTAGAAAGGCTGAGATTCAATTTGTCCAGACGGCGCTGTTCCAGGCTAGAAAGCTGGTGGCACGTCTGTGGTATAGCCCTCTTCCCCCCCACACTGGAAGTCTGGAGAAAGTCCCTGAATGATGTTTTACCTCTTTTGAAATGTGTGTATATGAATAGATGATGTGAGAATAAATTTGATAAGATCTGGGGGACATGGATGTCTAAGGCGGAGTCCTGCTCTACGGATATGGCATTCCTTTCCTCCGTTTCAGTGCTCTGATACTGGTATGGGTATCTGGGGGTGCGTGTGTGGGTTTTGGCGGGTGGTGGGTCTCAGGACGCCGGGTTGTGGATGTGTCTTTCTTTATTCAGAAGAGATCCTGCTAGCTATGTACCGGACTGTATTCAGGAGGGGTATTGTGTTAATAAACATGTTTTTCCTTTTGTTTAACTTGAGTATATTTTGAGGGGGGGAGATACTGATGTGTGTGGGGAACAGGGGTTTTGGGTTTTTCTGTTTTTGTATTATAACTTGCTATATACTTTATTTGTATGTATATCCTTGAGTTTGTTCAATAAACTTTATTGTTGAATTAAAAAAAAAATTATACAGCCAGCGGAAGGATACTCACATCGCCGTAGTCCAGTTCCAGTTTAAGACAATATTCACAGCTATTAAAGAGGAGTGGACCAATATTACACAGGGCACAATCAACAGCCTGATCAACTCTATGCACTGCATGAGGCAAATGGTGGCCACACCAGATACTGTCTGGTTTTCTGACCCCCCCAGTAAGGCAAAACTGTGCACGTTTCAGAGTGACCTTTTATTGTGGGCAGTCTAAGGCACTAAGAAAGATAATAAATAGTTGCGCACAACCATCACCAGTGATTACACAGTTACAGTGATTTCAGTGGCAAGAAAGGCCTCCTGGGTGTATGGGGCCTGAGCAAAGTTTGCAGAGTAAAATAGGGTCAGTATGAGGGATGCGTTTTTAAGTTGAGTATAGGTGTGCAGCTCTCAAAGGAGTACAACCTAGTACAACAAAGTAAGGTACTGTAAATGGTTAAATAATATGGAATGGAATAAAATAAATCAAAACAAAAGACATTATACTCACATTAAAGGAGGTTTACAAGGATTGATCTCTGTGTATTCATATAAAGTCATAATATTAATTGGAAAATGCTCTATTAAATATATAAATGTATAAAATAAGCCCAATTACACTTAAAATATTTGCTATATTTCAGTAAAATGCAGACACTTTGGTGACAAGATGGCATTCTGTGCGCTCATTGCAGGGATCAGGCAGAAGAATATGGATCACAATAAAAAGCTAAACAGGCTTAATAAACAGGCTTAATATGGCCCCCACTCCACAGTTTTGTACCATGTCTGTACCAGAGCATAACTCTAAGGGCCCTCCCATACACCTTTAGATATCTGTCAGATTTCTTTTAGATCTCCTTTTGTTTTACCAAAACCATGTAATATGAGGGACATTCTAAACCTTTAAAGCTGGCCACACAAGGGTAGATTCCTGTGCAATCGACCGGCTATCAATTACAGCGTGGTGACGTCACCACGCTGTAATTGATCGCGGGTCAATCGTACAGTA
>CM070038.1:75006393-75041928 GCA_036250615.1 Ptychadena robeensis
TGTTCCAAAATAGAAAAGGGGGCCCTGCAAGGAAAGTTTGCACTGCAATATATTGAGTTGATATAAACAGAAAGTTCAAAAATGGTCCCTTGAAGCAAAGCAAATATTTAGTTGATGCTTACAGTGCAATTTCACACTCACACTTTTACTTAATGCTGAATCTTCTAGAGTAGGGTCAGTGTTCCCACTTCTGCTCCCCACCATCAATATGACATAAACAAGATGAAGGAAACGTATATGGAGTGGGGGTATGGCTGATGACATTACATTTGCCTTTCCTGTAAGAACCAGTGCTGATTAAGTATTTATCTACATGCTCCATTCACCAGTAATTTATACATGGTGCAAAAGACTTACCAATAGTAAGATATACCGTATTTTTCGCACTATAAGACGCACCTGACCATAAGACGCACCCAATATTTAGAGCAGGAAAAACAGTAGAAAATATTTGAAGTGTTCAAATCATTTGGGGAAAAAATGCCCTGCAGTACCCAATTTCAGCCACAAAAATTGTGTCACTAGAGAGCACATGTCACGGCAGGTTGTCATCTACCTCACACAAGCAAGGAGGGGGGTTGCTGGGGAACGGCTACATTCATGTCTTCACTCTATGGCTGTGTCTGCATTGGTTATATCAGCAAGGCTCTATAGCCAATACAGTTCTGGAGAGCTGGCAGGGAGCCAAGTTGCGATCACCTTGCACATTTGGCCCATAGTACACCCCCCCTCAATTTTAGGGGTGAAAAAGTGCATCTTACAGTCCAATAAATACGGTAGATATGGAGCAATAGGTTTATTGTGTGTTAGCAAGGCAAACTCGTGGTGGATGTCCAGGAGGCCTAGCTATAACCTTAATACTCCTGCAGAACTAGAATCTAGCACCATGCCAGTGCCGACTGCATTCTTTCTTAATCAATCTCTGCCTTCTATGTATGAGGTATAGAAGAATTCCATAGCAGCAGTCAATGAGCTTCATGAAATGCTGTTGTGAGCTGTTTGGGTGATTTCAGAATGATGATCATATTGGTATTCAGTGAATAGCATGCAAATGAATATAGCAGCACAGCAGAACGAAGAAGGAGGTAGTCAGACTGAAAGTAAATGAATGCTGTAGGTGAGTGAGAGCAGCCTTAAAAACTCAATCATCATTTGACTTCTGACAATTAAGGCCTTTTGGTTGCTATGAATTACTGTTTATCACCCTATGTACTCTCTATGTATTACCATTTGGCCTGTCTTATTAAATAAGTCTAATTTTGTCATCATTGCCTATGTATATAAATGGTTCAAGTTTACTTTTGTCTTTAGTTTGTTTGTTTTTTTTAAAGGGAATCAGATTTTTGGATACATTGACCCTTCAAATAGGTGATGACCCGGGGAACTAGTTTACAATGCTTATTCCATGTCCAACTTATATCCTATTACAAAGCTGACCCTACATACTTTATGCAGTAGGCACCATACCATCGGCTCTTCTGCATTTCTTCTTAATATAAAAACACTGTTGAACTGGAGGAGGCCACTGATAACACTATACTGACAACCACGGACGTTCCTAGGGAGAACGGCGCCCTGGGCACCCCCTCTGATGGCCCTCCCCTTGAGTCCATAACAGTCTCACCTCACAAGCACATCAACCCCCTTCACGGGGGGAGGGGGAGTTGATTTGCTTCTGATGCCCACATGCCGCCCCCGAAATGATGCCGCCCTGGGCCTGCCCATGCTGACAACTACAAAATATCCAACTAGGAATGTCACCAATGTTTTTTTAATCCACTTTTTTAAAAATTTACAAAAAATGTGTCTCGTGTTGCAGCAACTATAGCTGTATATTTCACAAATCATATAAAACATTTGCTGTACTAACCCTGCTAGCACTACTATAGGTAAATCAATCATTATACATGTATTTCAAATGAAGTTCCATTTTTTTAGATAATAGAATCGTGAGAATCTATTTCAGGTCTTTCTTGCTACAATGGACATTAATGGGACATAGAATAAGTGAAAGAATTTAGGATACAAGGCTAAATATATTACAGACATTCTAACCATTTGGTCATGTGTCCAGAAGATTTGATTCCTAAAGTGGATAATTATTCATTCTTCCCTGTTTAAGCATTTAAATACAGAAGAAAGGCCATGTGTCCACTGGACAGTGTCCAATGTCGGTGCGGATTCCCCACGGCTTGTGGGCAGTTTGCCTTCGGCCAATGCAAGGGCGTGCCCTATTGATTTAGCAAAAGACACGTCCGGAGATATGTCCATTGATCTTCAATGGACATGTCTCCGGTGGCACCGCACAGTGCTGCAATGAAGACGAGCCATTCTGCAGCTTCAAAAAAAGCACCGCAGGCATGCAGCTTAGATAACGCAGAGTGGACACTGTCCCATATATTAGAATGGGAAGTGTCCTCTCTGCGACTTTTTCCCCGCTGCAGACGCGCATCCACAGCGGGGAAAAAGAAGCAGTGGACACAAGCCCAAAGTTGTTCTGCATCAAATTTGCTGACCTTTTGGTCTCCAACATACCAATTACCAAGCGTCATCATGCTCTTATCCATACCTGTAAGATCTTTCTAGGTATGGCACAGGGTCTGCAAAGTTTTACCAACAAGCTAAATCACTAACACTTTCCTCCTAAGAAAACAAACAATGACATAGAAATAGGATGTGTCATATCATTGTCAGAGTGTAACGTTTGGATGTTTGTTATCAGGACATGGACAAATGGAAGGTATGGGAAGAAGGTATAGGAAAGCAATGGCAGATGACAGCGATGTGCACTAATAAATAGCTATTTCTTCATTTAAAATTTTTGTTACTTTCTTTCTAAACAAATCCATGAAAAAAATAGGACTTCTGTGAGCTGTACAGTAGATGTCTTGTAAGAGCGGTGGTTTCAATATACAAATAAAATACACACATTAACCTCAGATCATTGCAACAATCTGCCCCATTTAAAAATACTGAATTTCTCCATAAGAATATATATATAACAAGTAGCTTGTAACATCCTCAAGTAATGGAAGTCAGCTACCCTGTAAACTGCACTCCAGTCTCATCCACTCCAGTCCAGAGCAAACAGGAGATGCTCTCGTATATAAAGCTGGCAATGTCTCAATGCAGCTACAACTTCTTTTTCTTCTTGTATAAGTAAAACTGTAAGGTTATCTGGTGCCCATAGGGACCTCTTTTGGCAGCATTAGGAATAATCCATGAACATATGACAAGTCTATCTTTTGTCTTTTCAAGAACATTTGCCTTTGAATGAGAGAGAATTCATTCAGTTGGTTCCATGATCTTCTTCTACCCATGCCACGATTTTTCCTTCCCAGCCTGGAATGATGTCATCATCATGGAATACCTGGCAAAAAAAATAACAGTAATAAAAAAAAAAAAAGATTAAATCAGGTACCAATCTTAAATTATAAGGACATATCCGTGTTGTCGTGAGTAAATGCCAAAATTGTCATTGTCAGGTACCAATCTTATCTACTGATTTCATTGTGTAGGGTGAAAAATTAGCGCTAAAGTGAGTAACCCCATATGTGATTTGATTGTACTCTGATTTGATTGTAATCTGTTTAACATCAACATGTTGGAAAACCTTGTAATCTCCATTACTTTGCATGGATACATGAATCTTTATGCAAAGTATTGGAGGAGCTGTCTCCTGCCTCCTACACAACCGTCTGCTGTCAGTGTGAAGGGGGCGGAGCCAGCACTCCTCACTCGGAAGCTGCTGCTGTGTGAGGCAGGCTGGATTTCTCCCCAGCTTATAGCATGTTCTGATTCACACGTACTACAAGTTGGGGAGAACAGGTCCCCGGGGTCCCCATTGAGCGGAAATCGATGTGCCCATGTGGTGCACATTGATTTCCGTTCAATTGATCACCGATCAATCACAGCGTGGTGATGTCACCACGCTGTGATTGATCGGGGGTCGATTGGACGGGAATCTTCCCGTGTGTGCCTAGCTTAAGTTACTTTTCATTACTTTACATTTTGGTCATGAAAAAGATATCTTTGCATTGTGATAGGAAACATCAGGAAGGCTATTTCAATACATACCTCTTCTTTGACTGTTCCAAACTCTGGATCCAGAGCCTTAAAGTGGTATCTGTGATTTCCCTCTCTGTCAATGGCTATCTTGAAGTCTCTCAGTGTGACCTCCCCTAACCTGCAAGGTAGACAAATGCAGTGAGGTCATATATTATTGGATACATGCTTTGTTCATGGATACAACAGAATTAGTACTTTCAGACTTTTCTATGGAAGGATTTCAATATTTGCACCAATAATACATAACAACCATGGCACACGTAGTCAGTGGAATATCAAAGTAATAACTAGGTCATCGGTTATCAAGGAAAATTCAATGGCATTCAGGACAGGTTAAGGCAATGTTCCCACTTACACGATAAGTCGCGGTGGGGGCGCGATTTTGGTTTCAAAGATTGGCCACCCGCAATCGCTGCGTGCGATTACAATTGTGTCCGCCCCATAGCTGATTGCATAAGTAGAAATATACACTAAGCGTATGCTAATTGGACAAACATGTTTTTTTTTTTGCCGGTAACAGGCTTGGTTGGGCCGCTTCTTTATCGGCAAAAAGCGCAAGTGCAAGCACTGCACACCTAGTGTGAAAGGGCCCTTTTCATTTCTTTGCATTGATATATGAACACAGTCAGCCTAATGCAAAAATCTCAACAGCGTATGAAAACCATATACATTTGCACATGACAACAATATTCTTAAGTAATGCTACTTTTTATTATTGGAACCAGAAGTGCAGGTAAAAGAGCCCCTCCAGTGTTTGCGTCAGAGCGGCCACTGGGTGCGAGGGGACTTGGGAAGGTAGTCAACAGTGACGTCTACCTTCCCAAGTCTTTTTTTGCTTGGCACGGCACTGCGTGATTCTGCCACTGCAAGAAATGCAGCGGTGTTGTGTGTATTGGGGTTCTGAAAAATGCATCCCTCAGTACATTGACCTGTAAATCCCACTTAATTTAAATGAATTGAAATCACAGTTCTAGGGTTGTATAATGTGAAAGAGCCCTTAGGTGAATGTGAGATTTTTACATCTTGCTGCAGGCTAAATATTTCAAGAATATGCAACTGCATATGGATTTTAATTAATCTTTGCAGAGGTTCCCCTAAGAGCAGACTCTCTTTAAGCTGCTTATGGTCCTGCATTTTCAAGATGGAACACCAATGATCCACCTACAGATCAGTTAGAAGAAAGAAAAGCAAAGCAACGGGTCTTTAAACATTTTCCATGGAGTTTAAGAATAAAAATGTAAACAAAGCGGGGATCACATTCAAAATACGGGATACATATTTGTCCAGTTTGTGGTAAACAGATAATTTGTTGAATACAACTGTAGAAGCAGTAACACTGTACCTCTTTGGTATGGTGACCATGAAGGGTGTTAGTGAACGGTCTGTAAAATACAGCACTTTGGTGCAGGAGTTACTGCCACCCATTATCGGGGCACTCTGTGAATGGGGCATCTCTGCAATAAAGCACAAGTTCATTTTAAAATATAGCACTTAATGATCCACATAAATCTCTTCTGTTTAGTAGTGTTGTTATACAGGTTCCATATAATATACATTGTTAGTGATATCTTGTGTTTTCTCTAACCTCTTCATGCACAGTATTGTTGGGAAGAGCTTGCCAATATTTTACCAATCGCAAAATCCAGCAAAGGCAAGCAAAATTATTATATATCTGCTTTTATTACTTCCTATGCCTTGCCAATTTATGTCCTATACACAGACCTAAAGCAGCACATGTACAGTATATCTAGGAATGTTAGCAGAGTAGTACTATAGCTCAGTTAGAGGACACCTAATACATCACATCCTCAAGGCGCGTGCCGGAACATTTGCCGGGCGGATTCCACGCTGCTAGTAGGCAGTTAACCCTCGGCTTAGGGCACGCTCCCACAGATGCAGCAGGGGAAAGACGAGGAAAATCGGTGCCCAAAGTTGTTTCTGAGTCTTGGAAACACCACCATTGATCTTTAATGGAGGTGTTTTTGGTGGCACCGTGTGGTGCTGCTTTGGAGGCACGGCAGAACAGAACAGTGGGAGTTCTGCTCAGAATACGCAGAGTATTAATCAGAATAGGGAGTGCCCTCTCTGTGTCTTCTCCCCCCGTTGTGGACGCGTGGCCAGTGCAAGGAATCAAGGCTTGAGTGTCTCTGCGTCTTTTTCCCTGCTGCAGACAAAAAAGCAGCAAAGGACAAGTCCTTACTCGATATTCAGATAAAAAAATAGCAGCTCCACTTGTTTTACAGCTGTGTCATTCTGTGTTGCTACCATAAGTGCATTGCGCATGGTAAGAAATCTCTCCTACCATTCACACTTGTATGCACTGCATTATGTGTTATCGCTCAACACACTGCTCCATACCTTTTTTACCTCAATGTGTGAGATAACTAGGGTGATACGGTGTGCTTAACCCTAGTACACAACGCAGCGCTAATAGCAGTGGTGGGCAACTGAGTAGATATGGAGGACGACAAGTGCCGCCCTGTGTATCAAAGGACAGTGTATCAAAGGACCGCACATAATATTTTCAATCTATACTGACTGCACAGGTGAGTTCCAATGCCCTATGCAATAACAGGTTTCGGGAGCAGCAAGTGGAGAACCTGGGGGGGGGGGGGCTCTGAAGATTGCCCAAAGGACTGCAGGTTGGACAACTGGGGCATATAGTATGAAAGAGCGCTTACTCTTTAGTTTAGTTTACATTTATTTTAGCTGATTCTGCCTTTTGCCAGACTTCTTGTCCTAAGGTGTAAATATTTCCAGAGAAACTTCACTAAGTAGGAGCAGCAGAGTCACCCCAGGATCTGCATTGCTGTGTGCCAAAACTAACAGATTATTGTCCACAACCTGCCACCAACAACGCTGGCCCATAGAAGCTATTATATGACCAACCATAGAGGATTCTAAGTTAATGGTTCTTTAATGATTTTAGTGTAAAAGCTTACCAAACTTTTGATGTTAATTCAAATGTAAAAAAGAATCTTGTCAATAAAAATGTATAATACACAAATTACATTTCTCGAATATTTGGTATAATACATACTGGAGTTTGGAGGCCAGGAGTCCCTGTATTCATTCAACTCTTGTTTTCCAGACCCTCTTCCCTTTGCCTAGAATGAAAAGATCAGGGGTATTGATTCATACCATCAAAAAAAATCTTAACATTTTTACTTTTTAGAATTTAATTAGTTTCGCTGGTTGCAGTGCTCCGTTCTGTTTAAAAACAATTCAATAGAAATTGAAAACATAATATTGGCCAATGTATCACTAGGTTATATACAGAGTAAATTTAATACAGATGGAGCATTAAATGTCCTGCCACTGGAGACCTCCAGAGTTCTTGGCGGATAATAAACTATCTGCACATTTAGAGATCTGTTGGCTCTCTGAGCACTCTGAAACCATTGTAGCTAAAATAAAATGATTTATCTTTAAAGGGAAAAAAAATCAGGAGGTAAAGTCCTGTTACAACCTACCTATGTCATATGACTAACATCTCCTTTAAACATGGAGAATTCTCTGTACGCTGCAACAAGTAGGGAAAACTGTAGGAAAACACGGGCTCAAAATAATGGCCAGTGTTTTATAAATGGGCCATAAAATGAAGGCTGTATGGTTGACCAATATTCAGTATATGAATAGCAGAACTCTCCATTTTACATGGTACCACTAGCTTAGGCAGGGTTTGTAGGTATCTTCTAGGAAGCTGACACTCATAAGTCAAACTAAATGGAAACTGATGATGCTGGAACCCCGAATGTAGTAGTTGCTAACCCAATTCTGAGTTGGGTCACATGTTACACAGGTTTTGTTTGCTCACTATGATATCACCAATCCCAGAGTTACTAACTTGTCCTTACCTTTCTGTCTTGCCTCCTCTGGGTCTCAATGGCATGTAGTCTGTCCATCAGACTAGCTATTCCTTGCTCCAGGCTGTCTATAGTGTGATGCTGAGGATCATGACCACTAAAGCCATTTCTAAGGCTGCGTAGAGCATCACGGACAAGTTGAAGATCATTAGCCTGTGTAGAAAACAAATGACAATAAAATGGCACATTGAATATATGAATACAGGTGTATTATTGAATAATAAGTAAAACAGATCCAAAGAGCAGTACTATGGTGGCCATTATTATCTTTGAAATTGAATGTACTTCTTGAGCAATGAGCAAACATAGATAATATACTACATAGTCATATAGTCAATAATAAATAGTCATATTCTTAGCTTGGAAGCTTTACCTAGCTCATAAGAAATTAAACATCTGCATTTTAATCCCAGTGTTATAACAGTTTTATCATGTGTTGTGTGCTATTAAATTGAAGAAGAACTAGAGAGAAATGTTATTTATCCCTTGGATACCCCACTGCAAGGGAATGTATGAAGAAATTACCATAACTTATCTCCTCCCTTGCTCCTGGCACTTTGTTCTTTACCTATGCTCCATGATCTGGGTAGATCCTCAATGTTTTCATTTTGTAGAAGAATAAGCTCTGCATTGTAGGGGTTGACATCACTGTCTGTGACCACAGCTCAGAGAGGCTTAATCACAGGGAGCAGTGAGTGGTTAAAGAGAAGAGAAGCCATCAGGGGTAGCAAAGGGATTAGAAAAGTAAAGCTCTTTCCTGTACCCCCCAAGAAACCCTTGCAACCTTTAATTTTAAACAAAGCTCAATTTGAAATGCTAATCACATTGTGAAGTTTGAGGTTTATATGGATGTATTTATATAGTAGAGTGTTAGAACTGCTAAACTTGATGTATTTAAATATAACCAGTAATATAACCAGTAGGTGGTGCTGCTTGTCCATTATTTTATTTATCAAACCTGAAATTAAACCCAAAGTCCAAAGACACTCATAGATAATGAATAAAATTATAGTTTTGTATCTAATCTGCATGATCAGGGTCCCTCACACTCACATACATTCTTTGTCAGTTTATTTCTCAAGGCTACAGAGTGAATAAAACTTTGAAATAGGGTAAGGCCAAAACTCCATTACATTTTTTTTGTTAAAAGCATTCAGTGAGTGCCTCTTTGAATGCTGCCCATTGCATTCAATTAATATATTAAATTTTAGGCTCAAAGGGGTGCAATAAACAAAGAACACAAAATGCATCAAAAACGCATCCAAAAACTCTGTAAAAAAACAAGCACATTTCAAAAATAATGGAGTGGTGTTTAAGCTTTAGAATGATTCATGAATACACTATAACAAAAGAAAGGATCCTATTAAACCCCTTTAATAGGCATCAGTTTACACATTTTAACTCTTTTTCTCCCCTTAACTATGTTATATTTTTATATATGTATGTATATATATATATATATGTATATATATACAAACATATACATATATATACCTATATACATATATATAGGGCTGCATATTAGTGGTACACTGGTACACAAAAGGGGGCAAAACTAGCTATGCATACCTACATTGTTCTTACTAAGCACATCTGCGTACTAACACCCGAGGAGAAGTGAAATATTTTTGATTACCAGAATTCTTTTAGTTTTTATTGTTGAATGTATACAATTGATGTAACTTTGGTAGCCATAGGGAAATATGAATAACTACATATATAGGTTGCAGTTAGATTGTAAATTAATATTCCCCCCAAAAAAGGGTGTTGGGGATCTGGGGGTTGAAAGTCAGAGTAGGCATGTGTAAGGTTATGTCCCCACTAGAGCAATGTGCCACGATTCTAATCGCTGCATGACAACCGCTAGCACCCAGCGATCTCCCGCGATTAGCATGGAGATTCCCAGTACCTACTGGCAGCAGGGGGGGGGGGGAGCAGGGGGGGCACAGGAAATTTTACTCACTGTCCTCTGTGGTACATGGTCACGAACAGGACCTTTGCCAGCTGGCTGCAAAAAGCCATTAGTCTGTGCTGGGTGGCCAATATAATTGCTGACCTGCAAAAACAAAGAGAAAAATCAATGATTAATACAGAAAAAACACTGTTACTCAAACTATAATACCAGAAATAAAATGACAAATGACTGTTTACAACATTAGGAAATCTGTGCACCAGGAATCTCCAAAAAGAGATGAGCTCCAGCACTGGGAACTGTAAAGCAGGGACAGGCGGCTTGATATTTGAGCTGTCCGATGTTCCCGTCTTCATGACGTCATCACGCTGCTGTGAGATATCGGCGGAGCTGGGAAACCAGCTCTGTTCTCTCCCCAGCTCAGCCGATGCTTTGCCTGGATACCCGTGGTTTCATTTAAAGCAACAGACATCGGCTGTATTTAACAGGCATGTCCGATATAGCTGTTTTCGTATGAGATTGATTGGTCATGCTCAAAAACTGGCCCATATCTTCACCTCTGTACTCTTAAGAGCTGTTATACCCATTCTCTACCATCTTTATTTGCTTTCTGCTGACCCAAATGTTTTTTTTTATTATTATTATATTAAGTTGATTAATAATATATATTTTGTGATCACATTGTTCTTTCAAGTGAAAACATTGTAGCCTGACACCATATGCTCCCTGAATGTACATAACCTCTTAAAGAACACACAAAGGAAATTGCATTTGTAGTGAGTTAGGGCCATTTCACACTGCAGGGAGTTTGCAGTAATGTTCTCCATTGTGTGTTACTGGGCCAGTATAAAAGGTACAATAGGTTTCCTATTGAATATTATACCTTAATTTAATGCTACCTGCACTACGTTGAGGTACTGCAAACGTGGCTAGTGTGAAATGGATCCTCGCTAACATAAACAATGCAAATATGGAGGATGTGTCTAACAATTTAAAAGGTTGGGTGACAGGCCCCATTTTACCCTAATGCATCACCTTATCCACCACTGACCTCTACAGTTTAACATGTTGAACAACCATTTTCACTTCACTAAATTTATTCCAATTTACAGACAAGAACTACAGATTAAATAGAGGACGTTCAGATAGAAATGAAAGGTGGTTTTCTTCTGAACATAGGAGAATCAGGTGGCACTACACTTCTACCTGGTCATCATCTCTGCTCATGTATTGTTGCAGGAGGCCCTCCTGATCTAATTCTTTTTGTAGATCATTCTAGAAAAAGAAGTTAACTAACATTAGCATTCAGAAACAATGAACTAGAACCAAAAAAACACAATACAGACTCTATTTTTTTCTATATTTAGTTTATTTAGGTCTGGGTGTTTTTTTTTTTTGTTCAGTCTGAAGACAGTTTATATTCAAAATAGCAATGATAAGTTGGGAATACATGGCTCGATTATGTATTAGATGCAAGCACAATCGAGCGCTGTGCGAGTTCACGGCGCCCAATTTTGCTCAAATCTAATGCAAAACTTGAGCCATCCAGGCTTCCTTCGCGCAGGAAGCTCGGACAAACAGGTTTCCAACATGTTGGAAAACCTTGTTTGATTTCCATTACTTGGATGGAGACCGCGGTTCCCCATACAAATAGCAGCCGATATCAACGATGCAGCAGTGCTGCACCTCGATATAGATGAAGCTTGAGCCCAGCGTGATGACGTCATCGCGCTGCGCTTGGTTGGGCATCGGTTGCACCGGGATCTACCCATGTATGATCAGCATTAGCCTTTTAGCAAGAGATGTCAGTTTGTCTTCTCTGTAAATAGTTGCTTTGTTTGCTTCACATATTGTAAAAAGCTTACCCCTCAATGACCAGACATCCTAGATGTCCAGACCAAATAGAAAGCATCAGTTTTACCTAAGGACTAACATACACAGTCTGTAGAAAATAGGTCCTTTCCATTACCAATTGCCTAAAACCACCACAGAATTGTGAATGCTACATTTTAGTTGCTTTTTGTGAGGTTGTCCATTAGAATTACATGGGGGTGGTTGTCAACACAGAGTTGTCAGTGTGCACCCTGTTTAGGGTGATTTTGCCCAATTTAGCTCACTTAGCAACTGATTGTGTGCATTGAGCCCAACTAAGCACTTGTATTTACACAGTTCATTTTGTGACTTAACCGCCATACTGAATATGATCACTACATTCAACTCATGTAATAAGGAACCACTCTGACAGGTTTTTGATTTAATAAGAACTGCAACTGTCAGTGAAATGGTGGGCTGAGAACTTACATCTAAACATAGTGGCCGCTGCTAGCTGTCAAACCAATAAAGTTTATTACTTTTCTTTTTTTAACCTTGCAGTGTGTGAAAAGCACACACATTCATGAATTGTGAAACACCTGGTGCAAAAAATTAAGTGCACAAAAGTGAACCACACAAAAAGCACTGGGCTTTCCAATGTCCCTGTAAGACAACTACTGGAACCAAGTCCCCCAGGTCCTAGGGACTAATGGGATCCCTTCGTAAAGGATTTTCCATAAAGGAAGTGCCACGCCTCAAGCACAACCTCACAACCTCTTTCAGGGTCACGTCCAAAAAGGACAATGCCAATACTTGAATACAAAAAAACATAGTGAAGTCTTTGAGGGGAAGACAAAAACAAATAATAAAAAATGTGAAAAAGAGGCCAGTGAACAACAAGCCTGATATTGTGGCTGTCCATAAAAAATATTCTGGTGGCGGCCAAAAGGAAAGCCCCCTTAAAAAAATTGCTCACTGGTGTCTGTGGTCATAATAAGGTGGTCCCCATCTACCATGCAAGTTTATGGCACATCTGAGCTGCCACAACACAGGCTCTGGCAACTCGGCCCTGGCAAGACCATGGCGTGGTCCATATCAGAAGGTACTAAGCCATAGCTTACCCCTTTAACCTGAAAATACTACACTTGATGTTAATTAAAAGGTAGAGAACCAAATAAATATTAATGTTCCTTCCACACAGGCATAATGCAGGGGGATGTGCAGGAGTTATGTGCTTAGCAGTCATATTATTGATAAAATCCCGCAATAGCGGCTCTACATGGAAGACTCACTTAAAAGTAACTGCAGCACATTGTATATTTTACCAACCTGCTGCACAAAGACGTCCTGGTGATTGAGGACAATGCAGCCTAAAGCCTGTAACGTGAATCGGCCCCTTGAGTGCAATCTTACGCTACCTCAAGAACAATTTGCGTTTTTAATTCCACTGCGATAGGAAAGTGAGAACAAAATAATGAGAAAGAATCTGAGGCAATCCAGCTTCAAACGAACAAAGAAATGTTTTTGGTTATGAGAGATAACATACTTTATACACAATTTGCTGAAAGCTCTTTGGATCACTTCTGCGTGGCATTACTGTAAAAGTGAAGAATTGTTTGGAATGTCTTATGATAGTAAAACATTTTAAGGCGGATAGTTTTGTGAAATACACAAACAAGTATGAATAATTAATCGGCTGTTTATGAAGGCACCATCTGGCACTCACATGTTTATAGCAGCCTACGCACTCCTGCCATATGTATAAATGAGGATCAATTAGGCAGAAAACGCAGAACCTGGGACTAGTAAAGGTCTGATAAACCTTGTGTCTTTAAAGGTTTGTATTTATAAAGAAAATTAAATGGTCCCTGGGTCAAATTGCCATATGCTAATTTCATGTATAAAGAAAACAGCCTGTGGTTTTAACACCTTTGTGCAGAACAGCAGATACATTGATAACACTCCTGCCTTACAGTACTGGGGGTATGGATGCATTTCCAGATGCCTGGAGATTATAGGTGGCGATATTTTCACTGTATGTATTGGATCCATAGAAAAAAATACTGGTAAGGTATAATGGTCATAAAGAGATTGTGAGTAGACCCTAATGGGCAGTCACACATGCAGGGATGAATTACATATTTGTGTATATATATGACCTATATCTACTAGTACATTTCTAAACATGATCGTCTGCCTCTGCTAAGTGTCTATGTTTCTCTATGGAGAGGGAAAGGGGAAGGCATATATATGAACCTTCTTGGTGTAGAGAATAGAAGACTATGGTTCCTTGCCTCTGATTAGCTCATGACCAGCAATGTCTAAAAAAACGGTATACCCACAAGATTACTGGCCAGACCAGCAATTTAAGATTAAAGACTAGATAATTGTCAAGAAGATCTATTATGAATGTCTCAAGTGAATATTGTCAATACCAGTGGTTCACAAACTTTTCCAGCAGGGCCCCCTTTTCTAGATAGGAACATCATCAAGCCCCCCCCCCCCCATATAAACTATATAGTTTGCGTTGCTGTATCGTGTACAAGTGTGAAGTGGCCCTCAAACTTCATCTGAGATACAACACATACACAGCGGCGATCCTAGGGAGATTGGTGCCCTGGGCAAGAACCCCCTCTGATGCCTACCCCCCTGGGAAAATGTCTCTGGTGTTTCAGGGGGAGGGGAGGATGGAGGCTCCAGCCAGCATCTCTACCCCAGGGGAGAGAGAGCACTCTTCGGGGGGGATATGCTGAAGTTCTCTCTCCCCAGGCGGCTGCACGGATAAGCGGGCACGTTGTGGGGGAAACAAAATTCTCAATGCCCAGATGCCGCCAATGCCCAGATGCTGCCACTCTACTTACTGTCTGCAGCCAGTTCCTCCATGGATGGCTTTCTGCTTGTCCCTTCCTAGCTAGCTGCACCCCCCTGGAAAACCTTCCTCGCCCCCCAACTTGAGAACCACTGGTCTATACGACTGCCAGGCGAGATTAGTGTTGCAAAAGGATTAATTGCTGGACAACAAACCAGAAAATGCCAAATGTTTCCATGTGTCCTAAAAGGTTTGTATTTATAAAGAAAATTAAATGGTCCCTGGGTCAACAGCCTGTGGTTTTAACACCTTTGTGCAGAACAGAAGATACATTGATTACACTCCTGCCAGACAGTACTGGGGTTATGGATGTGTTTCCAGATGCCTGGAGATTATAGGTGGCGATATTTTGCACTGTATGTATTGGATCCATAGAAAAAAACACTGGTAAGGTATAATAGACATATAGAGATTGTGAGTAGATCCTAAAGGGCAGTCACACATGCAGGGATGATTTAATTACATATTTGTGTATATATAAGACCTATATCTACTAGTACTACTATTCCTAAGCATGAATGTCTGCCTCTGCTAAGTGTCTATGTTTCTCTATGCAGAGGGAAAGGGAAAGGCATATATAGAAACCTTCTGAAACCAGCTTAGTGGAGAGAAAAGAAGACTATGGTTCCTTGCCTCAGCTCATGGCCAGTAATGTCTAAAGAAACTGTATACCCACAAGATCACTGGTCAGCCCAGCAAAAATTACATTTAAGAATAAAGACTGGTACACACGCTAGATAATTGTCAGCAACATGTACACAGGGGCAATCCTAGGGAGATTGGTGCCCTGGGCAAGAACCCCTTCTGATGCCCATCCCCCTAGGAAAACATCTCTGGTCATTCCAGGGGGAGGGGAGGATGGAGGCTCCAGCCAGCATCTCCACCCCAGGGGAGAGAGAGCACTCCTTGGGGGGGATATGCTTAAGTCCTCTCTCCCCAGGCGGCTGCACGGATAAGCGGGCACACTGTGGGGAAACAAAATTCTCAATAGCGCCCTGGGAAACCGCATATTACATTTACTCTACTTACTGTCTGCAGCCAGTTCTTCCATGGATGGCTTTCTGCTTGTCTCTCCCTCAGCTACCTAGCTGCACCCCCTGGAAAATCTTCCTTGCCCCCCAGCTTGGGAACCACTGGTCTATCTCGTCAGGCAAGATTAGTGTTGCAAAGGATTAATTGCTGGACAACCAACCAGAAAATGCCCAATGTTTCCTCTGCATATAACAGAATTAGCGCTGTGTGTTAAGAGCTCATTCATTCTCTAGTCCCTGTCTAGTCCCGCTTGTGTGTATAAAGTTAAACAGTTATTTTATGACCCATAGATATTTTACTATACAAGTGGATTAATATTATATTGGATCTTATATAAATGTATACATCAATGCAGAATAAATAAACAATATAGAATACAGATATTACAACAGATGTACTACTGGTGCTAGGAAAGCTGGTTTGCAAAAATGTGGAAGGAGCTTTTAAGTGCTGAGGTGTACATGCTTTACACTCTGTCAGCGTTTGCATGTTAAAATCTGGAGATTCTGTCTATCATTGCATTAGGGCCTGTGTTTCTAATTGATATTGGAAAAAAACTTTTTATTATTTCCTTCAAAAGATCTCTTCCTGTCAGATTTGGTGCATAAAAAGAAGTTTTAGTAACATTAGTGTTCAACTTAAAATCCAGTGTTATTTCAGAATAATAAACTTTAAGTTATACAATATGTATTACTATGATCCTTGAATTTCTCACAGGAGGGCGTTAATTATCATTGATTATTTTAATAGTGCAATGAACATACCTTTTGATAGTTGGCCTCAGAGAGTTTCCTGTGAGCATCATCTATTTTTCCCTGCATCTGCTGTATCAGCCAATCCTTTTGTGTGATTTCTTTCTGTAGAACAATGGTTATGTTTATGTATTTTTTTCATACAGTAACACTGAATCATTAAAAAAAATTCAGCCAAAAAACTACTTACTTTATATTCCCCAATTAACTGATTTCTCTCCTCCATTTTCCTTTGCAAATCCACCTTTAAAAAAATACAAATGCGTTTATTTTAAGTTTGAAACATCAGTAAATAAAAGAACTAAACTCTTTCCTGTTAATTGTGACTAAAGTTGGTCATTCGATTTATCAGGAACAAAGATCGTTTTAAATTGATAGTTTGAAAATCAAATCAATCGATCAGCATAGCATAAACCAGTGGTTCCCTTTTCTATATAGCAACATTATAGAGCCCCCCCCCCCATTCAAACTACACAGGTTTAGCACAATGTGGAAACACAGGTTTTTATTTTTTTTATTTTTACCACTCATGACAAGACATGCATTATATATACACACACTGATCATACAGAAACATTTATCATTCACACACAGAGACAAACACACACAGATACACACAAATAACATGCACTCTACCTAATGTCTTATTTGGCTGACAGTGAGTGTGGGTTTGCAGAGGGAGAAGGGAACTGACAGCGGGGAGAGATATCACTTGACTGGCCCCTAGCTGCACCCACCCCGGAAAACATCTGCAGCCCCCCAGTTTAGGAACCACTGGCCTAAACTAATAGAACATATAATAGATAAAGCAGAGCTCAGACATGTTTGTATATTTCAGTTGATTGTAGGCTCTGCTGTTACATTACATATTCTTTTACCTTCTTATGGGCTACACACACTCACATTAGGTGGGCATATACTGACGGAGCAGTAATTGATCATGTTGGTAAATTTCAGTCATTAGTTCAAGTATTTGGTGGGTTTTCTTGATATTTCATATGATATCGATTTTTATATGATGGCACTATGGAGCACATGCACAGGGCTTTGGAAAGGAATCACTTTTGACCACATTATGTGGTAGTAAAAAGGAATATTTGTTCAAAACGATAATTTTTAAGTCAATCGAAATGAAAAAAATCGGACCATGTATGGCGAGCTTAAGCAGCCCACTGAAAATTAACCCCGAGACAGATCAGTGGCAAGGAGATCACCAGCAGTACTGACAACTAGTATATATTTTGGGCAAAGTTTCCATGGTTTAACAGAGCAGAAACTATCTAAACATTGGCTTATAATTTTCATTAAACTTTCTTTACAGGTTAGTCTTTCCATTCCCCGGGGGCTTTTTCCACACTATATGCCCCGTGGTTTTGGTACGATATTTACTGGTTAAAGAGGTGTTCCGGTTAACACTAGCATTTATGTTGCAGGCAAAGAAAACCATGCATTAAAGCTGTGCTAAATCTCCCCTTCTAGTGCATGGAGAAGATGTCCTTGCACAGTAGCAATAAAGCAGGCTGCACAGTATAGTGTGAAAGGGCCCTTAAAATGAAACAAATGCACGTAGCTTACATTTTGATTATGAAGTTCATCTTTGTCCATACTTGCACGTAACAACTCCTGCTTCAGTTGAAGGACAGAGCTTTCTTGCTGAGCCATTCTCTGCTGCAAAGCATCCTGGGAAGGTAAGAAAACCAACACTATGTAATGGAAGAAAGAATTTATTTAAATTCTATTTCAAAATGTTTTTATGTTTTACATTTCCGATCCGATCTTGACATTTTGATCGGACACCGATCGCAAGCGAATCCAAAGTAGTACCACATGGAAGGTCCGATCGAAATACAACCAAAATTGACGATTTTAGTTTCAATCACAAAACACAGGAAAGAGTCATATATAAATGTGATCATCGAATACAATCGACTCGACCAACCAACATAATGCTACGATTTTAGTTTGATCGTTGTACAATCGATGAAAATTTTCCAACATGTCCGATCACTTTCCGATCAATGTTTTGATCGGTATCGAACAATTTTCGTCGATCGAACCATGTGTGCAGTATACAATTTGAATCCGATCGATCTAAACTTTGATAGTTTTAGGTCGATCAACTCTAAAATCTAAAGCTAGCCATACACGTGTCGGATTCCATGGCCAATTGATCACTCACCCGATCGATTCCGGCGATTCTGCCGGGAATCGCAGGTGTGATCAATCGGCCAATTAAGAGTATCCATCGCTGCATACCACCTTGTCCAACGGATTCCGGGACGATTCCGTGTCCGATTGTCTACCTCACAAATGGCAACTCCCCCTGATCTGGGCAGAATCAATCTGATGGAACCAACATGTTGGTTCTCTGTCGGATCCGATTCTGGGCCCCTGAACGATCGGACCTGATCGATTGGACAAGGTGGGCTGCATGCGATTCCGGCACGATCGTTTGGCGTGCACGCGCCCGGAATCGATCGTGTCGGAATCCGGTGGGAATCCGACACGTGTATGGGGGCCTTAACTGTGTATGCCCAGCTTAAATCTAAACTGTCATTTTCTGAGCTGCTTTCAGCGCACAGCAGTTCGGGAAACGACAGTGCGCTCCCGCAGCCGCACGGGAGACGACTGCCTGCAAAATATTGATTAATGTAGCTTCTGTCGGTCGGTTACGTTTATGGGTTGTTTACCTGGCGGTTGAAAAACACCAGTGTAAATGAGTCCTATGGGGGGCTTAACACCATTGCATTTTAAACTCTTTCGAAAATAACTGAAACAAGGGCGGAGTGGGCGTGTGTTGTCACCTCACCACAAAATGCATGCAGTGTATATGAGGTGTATCTGCATTTACCATTGTACAGTACGGAAAATACAGGTGGTTTATTGTTGGGTCTTACATTCCCTTCAAGGATATATATCACAGTTCCTGCAACTTCAGAATAATAAGCAGGATTAAACAGATGACTTGTGAGATTTATTTTATTTTTATGGTGTGAAAATAAGTCAGTGATGTAGGAGGAATCTGTATTGTTGTTTATCACATACTGGATGTGTCAAACTCATACTCTTCTTTGACAACAGAAGCAAAGCCAAAACAGTAAAGACATATGGACTTATGCTGCATACAGTCGATATAGGATTTTAAAAATCTAACAAGGTGAAAGCAGAGCATTCATTTAGCAGACTGTGTAGTATGCCGACGCTTTATAAATTAAAGATAAGCATAAAGCAAGAGCAACATACAAAACATGTGCACGGCTGTGCTTTTACAGCGACTTAAATATACAGTTAGCACATATTGTGTCTTTTTTCAAATTCCATTAGGCATTAGCTAGCACGCAATAGCTGCAGAATTAGTTCCACATCATAAAACTCCAACTAGCTTTTTTCTGGGCTATAGAATAATTCAGCCAATCCCTAAGCACCTGGAGGGGATCACTCCAATAACAATTATCTTAATGTTTGCTTTACCTTGATTGCTTGGAGGTTCCGATTTTCTTGTTTGCAGTTCTGCAGTTCTTTCTGCAATAAAAATGGTGTTTAACAAACTTTGATATGCTTACAAGAATAAGCATATTTGGCATTAAAGGGTAGCTGCTTTTTAATTGTGTAGAAGGCACATACATTTCCTCGATGCCTAATGTATGTTTTTTATATATTTGTTCTGAAAAGTGAATGTGCTATTACAGATTGCATCTGCATCACCATAAAGGTACCCATACATGCAAACATATGCGCTAGATCGATCACCAATTCAAACGCCGTACGTGCTCATGGCCATCTATCTGGCCCATATCTTATGAGACCATTCCTGTTTTTAATCAATCCTGCTCTAAAACGACATGAATAAATCACAGCATTTCCCATCCAAAGCAGAAGTGCTGCGGCTGGCCAACCCCCCCCCCCCCCCTGCACAGCACACAGCGCTGGGGAGCTGTGTCTTTGTGCCTGCTCTTGTGGCTGTCTGCAGCTCCCAGCCAGTGAGAGCAGGCACAGAGACACATCTCCCACCGGACCAGCTCTCACACCGGGTCCCCATCAAATCAAATCAAACCGTTAGATAGGCGGACGCTCGATTGGGACGTGATAAAATCACTCTGTGCTCAAGAGTTTTTTGACTGAACTGTGAATTGATGCGCACATTGATTTCTGTTCGATACTTTGAATGGGGTTGATCACTCTATCTGGGCAGCTTCAATTCCCACAGGATTGATTGCTACAAACGCACATGGCGATCGATCGTGAGCAAAGACCTCCGCTAAATCAACCGGCTATGGTCAGCTTTACACATTGATAGGGAGAGGAAGATGGGTGTAGTACCGATTGTATGTAGTAGATATGTGATGATAAGAACTTATCATTATAAATTTTAAATCACAAAGGGAAGGAAAATTCCAGATTGAATAACCATGAACAATATTGAGCTGCTACATACTAGATCTAATTAGACTTAAATATTGAATATATAGCACTTTACCAAGTAGGTTTTTAAGATATCGAACGTTATCACTAGCTGAAATCATGATAATACTGACTAAATGCCAGTGATTGCTAAACATTAGTATTTTATGTTACCGCAAAAGTAATCTATTATCATTTATAAACACAATAACAGCTCACCTTTAGACACTGGTTCTCACTCATACTTTGGTCCAGGCGACTTTTGATGATGACCTAAAAGGACAAGAAGTAAAGTTCAGCAAAGAAGAAGCTTGTACACAGGCAGAATGGCAGCGATAGGTATGAACTCACCAGTTGTTCCTCTGGACACGCCCCATCTTCACGCAAGGAGAATAGGCTCTCTTGTTCATCTTCGGGAAGCGATCCATTTAACAGCAATGCCTGAATAAGAAATACAATACTGTAACCGAGGGACATAATAAAGCGGCGATACTATTACAGGCAGCCATATAAACACAGATAAAACACTCTGCTATTGACAGGAACTGTTAAAAGTTTCCTGAGAATTTTTTTAAGTATATGCAATGTTAAAACTTTTTGTAGTTGTACAAACAGTAGGGAATTTTGTCCTGCTTTTGTCCTGCTTGAGAGACTTTCCATTATTTTCTGTGCTGAAGGTACAGCAAGAACTTAAGGAGAAAGCTCTCTAAAGGGAACAAGATTTTCATCTTAAGACATTGTGCCCGGATTAGATGTCTCTATTAGTGAGAGTAGAGGAGTAATGCTCACCATGGGGAAAGACAGAAAAAGAAAGCTGACACAGGGTCCACCCCTTCATATTGTAGCCATATAAAAAAAAGCTTGAGTTTTGAACTGCTTAACTCATAGGAAAGAAAGATGTTTAATATCTAGAATTATTCATCACAGTTCATTACCACAATGAAATGTTCCTGTAAAGTAAAATGCAATCATCCATGCCAGCCTGACTTTAAATCATTAAGTGGGAAATGATCCAAAACCAAATTGAAAAATGCACTAGTAAACATGGCTGGTTGGCTATCTGATCTAGAGTACATATAAAACTTAGATATACAGCTAACTGTAGTGAACATTATCCCATAGTTAAGCTACCCAAACATGGGTAGATTCCCTTGTGTCCCGCCAACGACTGATCACAGCGTGGTGACGTCACCACACTGCTTTCAGTTGTCCAGCGAACGTACGGGAATCATTATGTGTGCCACTCACACATGGATTCCCGTAAGATACTATGGAGTATAGCGATTGTCCGGAAAACAACCATCAAGACGGATCACCGTGTGACTGGCTTGTGGTTGATCCCTCTAGGTGGGCTCCTCCGTTTTGCGGACATTTAACCCCCAAGCGAGCAACGCGCATGGCAGTCGATCGTCCGCAAAACCACCTGCGGATGGACACATGTATGGAATCCTTAAACTCCACTCTTGATTCAGATAGATACATGCATTAACTTTTGCTCAGTCTAGTATTAATCAATAGTATCAGCACATAATGTGATCAATTCAATATGATAAATTCCTTTCCTAAGGACTGTGAGCATGCGCCAAACTTTGGTTCACAACGTTTTTAGATCCACAACCCTGGAAGTGACATCGCAAAGTGTCACTTTCTGTATTTGTAATGTGGAAGTGCCAGTGCGGAGTGCCACTTTCACGTTCCAAATACCACAATCAGACAAGTATAATGCCCCCCTACTATTTTCCAGCCCCAGTTGTGATGATGATGTACGGGGAGGGAAGTTAGGAGAGATTTCAATCAAATATGGCCAATCAATTCAAGTAAAAAGGGACCTATTTTAAAATGGTTGACTTAAACTATGAAGTTTAACTCTAATACAACTGAAGCTGGCCATACACCTTTAGATCTCTCTGTCAGATATCCTTTACATCTATCAACAACTATGTAGTGCCGGGTCCTCTGCCACAGGTAGACAGGATTGTTTAGAAAGTCCCTCATATTACATGGCTTTGGTAAAACAAAAGGAGATCTAAAGGAAATCTGACAGAGAAACAGTATTTTTACAATTAAAGTAATGGCACTTTCAAACTTGCAGCATCCCTCAGGGATTGGTCTATTTTTAAGCGAACCATCAGACCAGCCTTGTAAAACTGTTTGTCTGCGCAACACATTGCTCATGTTTTATTTCCTTTAAAACCCACAGCTGAATTTTATATTCAATGAATTTCAGCTCCTCTTTAATAAATAAAGGCTACGTTCTTACCTGTGGCTTAATGATTAATAAAATGTTTACTGTAGGTTTCAGTTAATAATATATATATATATATATATATATATATATATATATATATATATATATATATATATATCATAAATACTCAAAAAAAATACACCAAGGCCTGCCAGAAATTAGGTCAGTATGCCTCTTTAAGTTGACATTACTTAGACATTAGACATTAAGTTGTCTCTTGCAGATATTAAATTCAGGTCAGCCCACTGTATTCTTCCTGTGGGATGGTGTCTGCTCTTGGCCCTTTAAAGAGTGCAAGTAGCACAAAAGGGTCCGATATAAATTTCTGAGCTATTTTGACTGCAATCTTCCAGAATTCTTTCAGAATAGAGACTTCCACAATTTTTATCCCCTAGTTCAGTGGTTCCCAAACTGGGGGGCGGTGTGAAGGTAAACTGCCCTAGTTTATTATTAACAGATTTGTTTAACAGAAACACACAGCAAACTTTTTAAGGGAATCCTTTGAAGACACCATATGCATACCTGGAGGCCTGATATCATTTTCTTGGCTTCCTCCATTTCCTTTTCTAAGTGATCCTGTTGCTCCAGGAGATGGTCCTCCCATGATGTATCTGGATACATGGAAGGGCTAGTAGGCTGGGATTCAGGTTGAGGCACAAATGATTCATCTGTTACCAATACAAAAAGAGACAACATCTAACATGTAGAAAATATTTACTGAAAATAAAAAGTAAACCTGCTATGTACAAACATGTACATTACATATGTTTTTTTTGCATTCTGTATTTCTAGTGTGCTTGGAGTGCCCAAGAATCAGTAAAAAGGGGTAAGTGCTAAGGGGCTGGGGTAACGGTATAGTGGCAATTAAGTCTTACCTAATTACCTAGGGTTAAGGCTTGTGAAGTGCTAATGACTTACAGTAAGTATGTGAGTTAGTTAGTTAACTTGTGCTTTTTCATGTTGCCAGTATGAGAATGCCCATAAACAGACAGGTGTGGCTTATATAAGGCTCATCATCCCAGGTCCAGTGTTGGTTCGGTGATGACACAATGATAACACATTACCAACACTGGATCAGGCACATGCACGGGGACCTTAAGAACTGGCTGGCATATCTAAACTACTTCCCTCCAGTTGTCACAGTCCCTGCAATAAGGTATGGCATTGGACCTGATTGGAATGGGTCCAGGTCTATCAAAGGGGCCTGGTATAGCTTGTAAGGGGGGCCATGTCTTTTTTTTCTGAATTAATAGGCGATTTACACAGGGAATACTGCATTATGAGGGTCTTTTAGGTAAAAAAAAAAATTTTGCCTGATTTATATAAGCAATGTAAGCAACTTGTGTACTTTGATTGATATTTACCAACACATCCAAACTATCCACATTGATCTGATACACTCAACCAATAGTAAAAGGCCCTTCAATCAGCCTGGACCACAAGTTAAAAAATTCCATTCTTGGCATGATAATCACCAATTTGTACTTTATAGTGGACCTAGTTTGGTGTATTGCGAGACACCTTCAGATGTCCCACTTAATACTGTTGAAACCAATGTGTGTGTGCTTATGTGCAGGTCAAACTATATCACAAAGTTGTAACCCCACCTTGTTTCAAAAAAGTCTCCTCACACTGGACGATTGTGATTTCGGCCTTATCTTCATAAGAAGCTCCATTGACTTCTGATTTTGAGGTGTGCACAGGGCTTGGAGATGTCAGACTGAAAAAAAAAAGTATAACTGTCATGATATCCAAAACCGATTTTTAGTACAATTAATATCTAAATGAATAGGTGCAGATAAGCTAATAACAAGAATGTGAACCTGGGAAACTTCAGAAGAAATATGTTTTTGAAATAAAAAAAAAAGAAAATAAAAAAAAACTTAAGAGGGAGCAGTAGAGTTATATAAACAAGTGGGGTTTAAAAAATAAAGTTTATTAACAATTAGAAGCCAAGTGAGATCCCAAATGCTCCAAGGTGCTGAATGACAGCTGATGATAGGCTACAGCAATAAATTTACCGTAACCGCCAACTTTTTGGAAAATTGAGCCTGATTAGACTCGATTTCTGCTGCAACATTTGGATGGTAGGGTCAGAATTTGGTGTCAACAACATGAAAGCATGGATCCATCCTGCCTAGTATCAATGGTTCAGGCTGGTGGTGTCATGGTGTGGAGGACATTTTCTTGGCACACTTTGGGCCCCTTAGTAGTAATTGATCATCATTGTAATGCCACAGCCTACCTGAGTATTGTTGCTGACCATGTCCATCCCTTTATGACCACAGTGTACCCATCTTCTGATGGCTACTTCCAGCAGGATAATGCACCATGTCATAAAGCTCAAATCATCTCAGACGGGTTTCTTGAACATGACAGTGAGTTCACTGTACTCAAATGGCCCCCACAGTCACCAGATATAAATCCAATGGAGCACCTTTGGGTGGACTACAGACTCATCACATGAAGAGATAAACAAGCTGAGACATCCCCACCAAGTGTGATTTAGCACAGGTTATCGAGAAAACAATGATCCTCACTACAAGAAGGTCTATGGTGATTGTGATGGTAATCCTGCTGTGTTCTTTAATCTTTTAGTGATTTTCTGATTTACAATGCCATTTCCTACTTTACTCTACACCAAGATTGATGTTTACATTGTTCTTAACATATTTCCCCCTCTTTCTCACTTGTGAGTCACTCACGTCTCATCTGATCACGCGCTACTTTAATAAAAATCAATGTAAATAATGTAAATCATTGTGATCTACACTTTATTTAGGCTACTGTGCTAGTACCCCACCCCTGGGGAGATGATGACACCACTAAGCAGTAATATCCCATCAAAAATAAAAATATATATTATGCTATTAACCAAAAATGCTTCTGGAATGTTGTTTCTGGACACATTATCCCTGTACCCAGGCATAGTATAGACCAGAGGTTGGCAACATCCCTCTCTCCGACCAGCACAAACCTACTGGAAGGAAGAGAAAGCAGCCAAGATCGTGATTGGAGAAGCAGCTGCGAGAGGAAGGAGCCACGATGATCTTAGCTGCTCTCCTCAGTTTTCTTTTAGAGTACAGGGATGGGAGCACAAGTACAAAGAGACCCATCAGAGGTCCGCTGACCGTGATGAGGGAAGGACATGAGGAAGGGGCAACAATGGAGATCTCGGCTGCTCTCTTTTTCTTTCAAAGTGTGGGCTGGAGGAGGAGGGCAAAAGATCTCTGGTGTGTGACCATACAATTTTTAATAGTGCTGTTTTTCATTCCCTTCCTCACCATAAAGATAGGTTTGTTAACAAAAAAAACCACAGGCTATTCATCTCCTTCAGATATTTCATGCCTATATTTTTCTAATATTAAGGTTGGATGAACAGATCGTAAAGTAATGCATGCCTTTGCTACAGTCACGGAAACAAGAATAAGATAATTTAAACATCTTAGCAATGCATAATTCCCAGTCTATGTGTCCTCAGAGAGTCAGTTATTTCTATATCAGGCACTGCCATCTTGTTTCTGCCCATCTTAAGAGGCAATGGCACTGCTCTTCACGTATGTCAGATGCTGGGGGAGTGGTTAGAGATTTAGATTAGGATTAATATGCTTGCTCTGGGAACCTCTTTGTCCTCCTGTATAATGCGGGATATCTGTTTCTGCATTGTAATAGTATCTACGTTCTATCTTGCGTTGGCTTATGCTGCGTTAACGTCGATTTTAACGCAACTCAAGCTGACGGATCACACCTTTCAATGGATGCGTTAACATCCCTGTGTTTGATGTATGTCAAACGTAGGGTTATAACGCATAGTGGAGTCAAATCCTATGTTTCCACCGCTTTTTTTTTTAGTTAGTCAAGGTCCCTCCATTAATGCAACCATAATGCACAACTATGAGGGCATCCATTAAGCATTTTTTAGGGCATCCATTTTTTCTAAATACCTTTTTGGGGCAAAACGTTCCATTACCGACAGATAAACATCCGTCGGTAACAGATTCAATGCATTGTCTATGGGTGCATCAGCGCACCCTTACTTGCGTTGGTCTACATTGCATCAAGGTCGACGTAGTGCTCTACGCAATGGAGCACAACATATCAGACCAATGTATGTGGGTACAGGCTCATTTAATATAATGGGATGCGTCAACATCCTTCCGTTAGACGTATGTCAAACAGAGGGATTTTCATGCTGTGGTAACTAAGCCTAAAGCTAGCCATACACGTGTCGGATTCCATGTCCAATCGATTCATCATCCGATCGATTCCGGCGATTCTGCCGGGAATCGCAGGTGTGATCAATCGGCCAATTAAGAGTATCCATCGCTGCATACCACCTTGTCCAACGGATTCGGCACGATTCCGGGACGATTCCGTGTCCGATTCCACCTACGATTCCACCTCACAAATGGCAACTCCCCCTGATCTGTGCAGAATCGGATCAAAAAGACCAACATGTTGGTTCTCTGACGGATCCGATTCTGGGCCCCCGAACGATCGGACGTGATCGGACAGACAAGGTGGGCTGCACACGATTCCGGCACGATCCATTCACATGCACGCGCCCGGAATCGATCGGCCCGGAATCCGGCCGGAATCCGACCCGTGTATGGGGGCCTTAAGTCAAACTAACATTTGGCCCAGACATCGTAGGGGGGCCCTAAATTATTAAATCAAATTAAACAACATCTTAAAGCATGGCTAAAAAAACTTTAAGCTAGCTGACAGCAGACTGAGGTTAGAGGGTATACATTTTCTGATTACTATAAAATTTAAATTTTCTGTTGATCAAACAATTATAGCATTTAATTGTAATAGCATTTTATTTATTTAGATTTCCTTCGTTTTCTGGGACACTGTGATGAGGGTCATTGAGTGCTCAGTGAATCATAGAGAATTACAGCTGTCATACCAGCTTCAGATCACCTATGATGATCAGACAGTAAAATCGCATTACTCTACATGGGGTCTTCAGCTTAGGGGTATTTAATCTTATACAAACCATCTGATCATCTGGTGGACCGAAATTTCAGCGGAACCAGCTACAATACTAAATTACAGGATAGATAAATAATATCTAGATCGTATAATGAAGAAAATAAATATTTTGAAGCATTTAAGAGATTTTACAGTATTTTTAATTCCCCCCCCCCCCCCCATACACCGTACAATCTTACCATACAATTTCTGTACAATCAACTTTTCTTCTACCAAAACCATGTAATATGAGGATCTTTCTACACCTTCCAATAAGCCCCCCATACACCTTTAGATTCCTCCATACAATTTCCATCAGATCTACCAACAACTATGTAGTATAGTGACCTCCCTGATAGAATACATAGTGATTGGAAGGTGTAGAAAGGTCCTCCTATTACATGGTTTTGGTAGAAGAAAAGTACAGAAATTGCATGGTAATTGTATGTGGTGTATGGGGGGCTTAAGAGTAACCAGTATATGTTAGTAATGGTGTCTGTTTAGATCTTGCTTTTCAAACTTATATAGACGCCCTAAACTGATTAAAATATAGTGACCTTTATTGTTAATTCTGACCTTTAAAAAATCAATATCTGACCCTTTTCATCAGGTGATGGTCCAACAGAAATATGATTGTTGTCATACATGACATGACTCGTGTTTCCCACCCCTGCAGTGACTCCCTCATCCAGACACATTTGAACATTTGGGTAATCTGAATCATTTCACCTGACCTTTGCAAAGGTTCTATAAAACACAACAGGATTTGAAGATCTGGGTGATTGGAAGAACCTTGCGTGGGATCAAGCAAGCACTGGCGTAGTACCTGGTTCTACTCAATGCTTATCTTGGATAATGCCATTTTAAGCCGGCCATAGACGTCCCGATCTATGGCCGACATTTAGCAGACTCTTCACAGCGTGGTGACATCACCACGCTGTGAGCAGTCTTCTACAGAACGGACAGGAATCCTGTGTGTTCCACTAACAGTCCTGTCAGACTGTAGCCAATTAACTCGGGGGGGGGGAGGAGACTTCCCCTCCGAGTTAACAGCCTGCAGCACAGTCGGGCAGGAAAAAAACCAGCAGGACGGATCCGTGTGCGATCCGACCTGCCGGCTTTTTTTCTACAAAACTCAAGGTGGGCTCCCTCATAGTTGCGGCCGACCAACCTTTATGTGCTCGGCGGGAGCGAGCACGCAGGTTGGTCTGCTACAACTATGGCCGGGAATCGGCCCATCTATGGGGGGCTTTATAGAAAACCCAATTGGTGATGCAGCAAATAATAATTGTACTAATTAATAATAAGGTAGAGCAAGAAATAAAAGAAGATACACTTGGTTCACATCTATTCCTTGATGGGAATTAATCGTTTATAAATCGGCCATTTGCTTATTTTAACATGGTTTTTCTGCGTTTGCATGCATTGTGTGTTGGTTTTACTTATTTTCCACAGCCAATGGAATCACAGCTAGGGTAGCTGCTAACTATTAAGGACGAAAACACACTACAACACATGGGTAGATGCAATTTTGTGAACTGCTATTGACAAAAATATTAAAAAACTTAAAATACTTTGTTTATGAACCGTTTTTCATAAACGCACCACAACACACCGCATCCGCAGCTAGTTCTTGGATATATGTGTTTCCCTTTTTCACATGCTTACATGCATTGGCCAATGAGTGTTAAAACAGCTAGGTAGGCATACACCCTACTACCATGTTTCCCTGAAAATAAGGCACCCTTAAATTTTTGCCTCAGGCTGAAATTGAAGGCACCCCAATATAAGGCAATTCAAATGACACAGGAGATTCAGAAGTGGTTTCTAAAGGTGTAATTTCCCCCCCAAGTCTCCTGTGCAATTTTGATTCCCCCCTCTTTTCCCCCTGTGTCATTTTAAGTGATCCCCCCACCATGATACCCCAGTGCCGTATTCATCTTCATGGAAAAATAAGACATCCCCTGAAAATAATAGATAGGGCATCTTCATATGTCTTAATATAAAACACTGTGTTATTTTCGGGGAAACACGCTATGTACACAACACTTAGAAGACTCTCCCCTTTTGTTTTCAATTGGCTATGATATATCTGTCTCCCCAGGCGTTAAAGCCACGTCATGTAAATAACAGCGCGGGCCCATGTGTTTTGCCTGCTTCATACCCAGAGGAGTAATGAGTGTGGATTATCAACTCGGTAATATAATATATAATAATGCACCTCCTTTATGCGTCCTAAAAACTGTCAAATCATGCCCCTCATTGGGTATCACATGAGCCATTGTGGACAAGCCCTTACTTCTACATCTATAGCCAGGTTCACGCCTATTCACTTTACATTAATTTACATGCATTTTGATGGCTATAAATTGAAATTTTTGGACATGTTTAACATGCATTGCCCAATGCATGTTTAAGCGCCTAGGTGTGATCTAAGCCCTAGATTAGATATTTCTATCTATCAGTTGCTTAATTAGTATAGATGGTAGTCACCTCTACAGTGTCCGCTATGGGCTGTGGGGAGAAAAGCTTCTCCTGAGTGATACATGGTGAAGAGAGGTAGTGCTGACAGCTTGGAGTGTGTCTCTGTGAGGTAATCTCTGGGCTCTCCACTCGGAGCACACACTGGTGTACAGTATGCTTGAGCCCTGCACACTCTGCTTAAACATTGTGTATATAAACTCTATATGAAAATGAGTGAGCCATTTTTCTTTTCTTTCACTTCCTCCCCAGTGGTTGCTTCCTATGGTCTTATCATGCATGAAATAAGGTAATTGGCTACTTAAGAAGGCTAGGCTAGATTAAATATACCGTATATACTCAAATATAAGCCTGAAATGTGCTAAAAAAGTTAAAATCGAGGCATTTTGTAGGTGGACTTTATGAGTCCCTGAACATGCTATTGCTCTGGCACAAGTAGTTTTTGCAAAAATAAGGTTCAATGACAAGTCAAAGTTTTTAAAGTTGACTTATTTTAACTAATTTTGTGCAAAAACTTCATAAGCTAAAGCTAAAAATTTTTTTCAAATGTTCCCAATTCCCTTTTCTATATCTTCAGCAAATTTAGTCATAATAGCATGTTCAGGGGCTTTGTAGTCAACTTACAGTAATGCTGAATTAAATAATAACATCTCCTAACAAAAGCACATTTGCTGTGTGTTTCTGAGCCTTAGTGGCTGCATTTTACCCCCTAAGCTGGGCATGCACGGTCCAATTCCTTCACGATCCGATCGAATGCCGTGCGCGCTCCCGCATTCCTTAAGGAAGGTCATCCAGAAATTGGAGGCTGCAACTGATGGGGATTGGGCTAAAATCAGCCATCCTGTCAGATCGCACAGAAATCCGTCAGGACAGATAATTTTATTCCGATCCCATTAGTTCAGCTGGGGTCGGCTGCCCCCAGCTGAACTAATGAGCTGCAGAAGCAGAGTGCCGTCCGATTCTCGGCAGTAACGGGCGGGCGTGATGACGCCATCACGCTGCCTGTTACTGCATAGGATCGGACAAGGAATAGACAGTACATCGTACCGTCTATTCCCAGCTCTAGACTTATACTCGAGTCATTCAGTTTTTTCCAGATTTCTTTCTAAAATAAGGTACCTCAGCTTATACTCGAGTATATACTGTAAGTATAAGTATGTAAGTAGGATCCTAAAGAATCATTAGAAAAAATCCAGAATCTGGGTATTTACTGAAGTACATGAGGCTTTTAGTGTGACAGGACTGCTGAATTTATGTTTCTGCCATTGTGTCCTGAGGAGATTCTGTCAGAAACATACTGACAAATATATTTAGCAGTGAGCAGATCAAAAAGCGGAAATGGGTGCAGTGCTGATGCCGAGAGGCTTTGTAGAGAAGCAGCTCACAGCGGTATACCAAAGGTACAAAAATGCAGTTCATGATTGACAACATTATTTAAAACAAGATTTATTTTGTTCTTCGCTATTGAACACATATTCAATCACATGTGATCCCAAACTAACTCCTCATTTGTTTTATCTGATAAATATTTCTGTTATATCGGTTCAGTAAGTATAATTATGGTTGTTTATTATATCAGAAGTTCAAAGATGTTGTGTGTCCTTGGCACATTTCCTGTGTTATATGAAGGAGTCGCTCCCAATTGTTACATTATGACTACTTAATCAGTCAATAGTTGTGAAGAACAGGATATGGGCAGGTCAAGGAAAGTGGGAAGGTTAGACCACATGGACTTAGAGACTATTTTTTGGAGATGAGAGGGACATTTCCTCTATTTAAATATGAATAAATGATTTAATATTGCCCTGACACACCCTTAGCTGTTAAACCATTACATGATAAGCTTCTGCTCCTCTTTTATTCAGCTAAGTGTCTGGCAGCACTCAGCAGCTAATAATCCGCAATTGACAGGTCTTTGGGTATCAGCAGGAACCCTCAATTTTAGCCGGGAGAAGTAGCAATCAATTAGCCGGCTGGGATTGTCAGACCAATCAGTTTTTTCCTCTGAGATTAGGCTGGTGTTAGAGGTCCCTGCCTGCTCCTTCATGAATATGAACCCTTGTACAAAGAAATAACAATGAATTCATATCCACTGAAGGGAATGCACTGTCACGTTAAATACATTTCTACATATATGTTTGGGAAAGGGGTCAGCTTGAAGTTAACAATCATTATTCAGTATGGTAATGCTTTAGAAAGTTAATTCTAATTATGTACAGCTTAAGATGTGTACAGCCTAAGATGTGTACAGCCTAAAATGTGTACAGCCTAAAATGTACAGATGTGGTGATGGTATCTTTAAAGCCCCCCATACACCTTTAGATCACTCCATACAATTTACTTTAGATCTACAAACAACTATGTAGTGCTGGGTCCTCACTGATAGAATACATAGTGATTGGAAAGTTTAGAAAGGTCCTCATATTACATGGGTTTTGGTAGAAGAAAAGTGGATTGTACAGAAATTGTATGATAAGATTGTAAGGTGTATGGGGGGCTATTTTTGCATACATATTGCTTCCTGTTTTGAAGTGCACAACTTATTCTATAAAGGTAAAGGTGACCAGAAGTTTCAGATATTTTAAACAGGTTAAACATCAGTGTTGACATTGATTTACTGTATTTTTCAGTCTATAAGGTGAATTTTTTCACCAAAAATCAGGGGGAAAATATGTATGCATCTTGTAGATTGAAGGCGTGACCACTGTCGGCTGAAATTCGGCAGAGGGTGATCTTCGCAATTTGCCTGCCGGTGGGCCAAGCACTAGGCTAAAGCCTGCCATACACACACCGATTAGTGGCCGATTTTGCCGCTGACCGACGGGCGTGCGCGCGCTGTCAGTCGGCACAAAATCGGCCGCCAATCGGTGTGTGCCCACATGGGGAGACAGATCCCTGTTGCCCCACAGCTCGGCCGGCCAGAGAACGGACATGTCCGATGTTCTCTGGCCGATGCCAGCCGATGCTGTTACTTTGAATGAAGACCGGCGTCTTCATTGAAGGTAACAACGACGATGCAGGCAAATCGGGAATGCAGCGTGATGATGTCATCACGCGGCATTCCAGAGCTCATCGGGACTAGTCTGTCGGCACCCAACTCGGTGGGTGTATGGCAGGCAATAAGCAGGGTACAGACCTGCAGATATGGGCCAGATTGATGGTCGCTTCGAGCGCCATGCGCGTTCATGGCCATCTATCTGGCCCATATAATATGCGCCCATCGCTGTTTTCAAGTGGGACAAATCATACCCGCTCGAAAACAGCCTTTTTGAACATGACCGTAAATACGGCAAATGTCCAATGCTTTGCATAGAGACTGCTGGTCTCCAGGCAAAGTTTCGGCTGAGCTGGGGAGAGCAAAACTGTCTCCCTGGCCCTGCCGATATCTGACAGCAGCCTGATGATGTCATCACGCTGCTGCAGGGTACATCGGATGGCTCGAATATCGAGCCGTCTGTACCATGCTTTAGCCTGGTAGAAGCAGAGAAACTCTTAGGTGAAGATCCACCCATCAGCCACTGGCCAGACTTGAGAGAAATGATAGCAGAGCAGCAAGCATTTCTCAGTTGGCTGAGCTAAGGTTCCAATAGACAAGGAAGTTGTCTGAGGGAAAGATCCGTCCACGGACAGTTCTTCCCTCTGCCTATCCACCTCCTGTAACTCAAGTTCAGCCAGATGCATTGTTGGCCAGACTTGAGGGAAATGGTAGCAGAGCAGTCATCCTGCCTGAAAAAGCATGCACCTCTCTATACAGCTGTATATAGGAGTGAACCTTATATTGTGGCGCGTCTTATAGCCTAACGGTAAATATCCAACATTTTTTGTAAATGCCTATATTCTGTCAGTCTATGCAGGTGGGAGGGGGAGAGGTGAACAATTGATGTCAGCTTAAGATTGTATTGTATCCAGTGGTACAACCTTAGCAGAGGCGGTTTTCCAACAGTCAGTTTCTGGTAAAATATATTATTTCTGCCTGGAGAGCTATATTTATAGTAAGCATAATCCATTCTGGTAAAATGAAGAGTGTTCCCCTTAGCTTTCCTATAATGGTGAACTAGTCTATAGCTATACATTGCCCCCAACATATATGTTTCACTAATAGTCCTTATTTTGTAGGTGCAGTTATACCTCATTGAAGATAGTTCCAACTACCCCTATGAAGATATTCTGGTTATCTGGAGACTAAAGGCATTGGACAAAGCTGCTGTCCTAAGCAAGGTACGAATAAAGACATATACACACATTTTTCTTAGCAGATGTTGTGCTATTGTTCTTTGGCTTCTAAACAGTTAATGGCGGCAGTTTTTAATTAATTTTTGCAAGGGGCCCCAGCTGCCTGCTAGAATTAATGAGTCGTTTGGCCTTTTAAGCTGTTGAATAAGAAGTGTGGGTCTTATCAAGATAAGAGCATCTCCCCGTCTGATCAAAGGATGCCACCTGGCAAGCTGTCACTCTTTATCTGGATTTATAAAATTCTACTGTAGATCTAGAAATGTTTCGGCACCTTCGTACACCATACAATAAATTTGAATAATATTATAATAATTGTATTATATTATAGAACAATGAATTCATGGATATATACTTTTGTATTCTGAGATGATCTGAAACTATTTCTCTTTTCATTAAAATGGGGATGAATCAAGCTATATGTTGTTTTATCTGATGGTGAGAACCAGTATGAAGCTAGCTACAAACTGGGGGGTAGGACCAATCTCTGATGGAAAATCTTTTCATATACAGGAATATCTGGATCACCTGAACATTACTGAATTTTAGGGAGGGAGGAGTAGGGGTTTGATCATCTATGCTTATTTTGGAGAACCGAACTGGAATATTACATACAATAAGACTCAGCCAGGGGATACCTGACAGAATGGGTATGGGAACAACCTAAATACCTTGATAACCTATTAACCTATTAACCTATCTCACCCTCTTTTGCACTTGGTGTGATACTTTTAAAGCACTACTTTTAAATTAGTAAATCCTGAATGCCACTCATCATCCCCCTCTCTTCTTCTCTGTAATGATGTGGGAAGGAAGCAGTGAAAATACCTGACCATGCTCTGTATAGAAAAAACACCAACAAGTTAAAGTTTAATTTTTTATATATA
>CM070038.1:75048729-75062077 GCA_036250615.1 Ptychadena robeensis
CTGTATGATGTGATGAATGTGTATGAGAGATTAAATGTATGTTATATATTTTACAAAATTCAATAAAGATATTTATATCAAAAAGATATATAATAGAATATACGCCAAAATTTTTAGCCCCTACAGAATGCTGAAAAAAGAACTTGGGCTTGAACCCGATGAAGAGCCAAAAATTGGGAAATTTCGCGAGCAAACTTTGTGAGTTAATTGCAAAACCTCTGAACATATCATCACTATCAGGTATCATCACCAACATTTCTGGAGAGGTAGGAACATTTAAAAAAAATTTGTTCTAAATCATAAAGTTTTTGCATAAATTAGGTTCTTGCATAATTTAGGTAAAGTCAGGCCAAAACGAATTAATTTAATTCAGAACTTCACACATCAGCTAGTTGAAATAATTATATCATTGGTTTATACTCTGTCTTTTGTAAGACATTGGCAACAATTTGCGCACATGAAATCAAGGAGAGAGCAGAACCAAAAGACAATCTCCTAGTCAATTTCCGTGAAGAAACAAAAAAACAAGGATTGTTATTTTCTGTGATGAAGCTATGACAGTTGGCAAGGCATTTCAAGCACCAATATAAACTGTACAGTAGAGTTGCAAGTAAAGTGAAAAGATCGTAGAAATTCCTGAATATACTTGGCGATTTGGTCAAAATGGATTTTTTGAAAAGAAAGAGACTGCAAAAGAGAGCCCAATGTGTCATTGAAGGCAGCCATATACTGACTGGTTTGTGTACAACCAGAGAAAATATCAATATTTCCCTGATGTTGATTGTTAATGTGCATTAATTTCATGTCTTCATCAATCAGCTCCATCAATAAATGTTGGAAAGAGTTGATCGATCTTAGATTTGATCAGTTTATGTGATTGAAATATCAACATTAGTGTAACATTGATTTATTGTACTACCACACAGTGTGATTGATACAAAACCAATTGATTTTTTTTCTAAGGCATGTGCACATGCTCCATAGTATCATCGCATACAAATCCATCAGAATACCTATGAAACCTGTCAGATATTTAAACCATCAATCAAATTTAGGTTCCATTTCCATCACTTTTGGTTAATACATTTTACTAAAAAGGAATGGGTTTCAAACAATCTACCTAAATAATCCTTTTTTTTTATTGTTTGAACAGGATACTTTACATGTATGGCCACCTTAACAATCGCCAGCGAATGGGAGCTCTCCCCGCCGCCTTAACAATCGCCAGCGAATGGGAGCTCTCCCCGCCGCCTGGAACACCCAGTAGAGCAGGGAGTCTTAAACTTTTTATTTAAAAGATCGCTATAAATGTCATTGTCCTCAAACCTAATAACCAACTTGGAGTTGATTGAATCAACAGTGAGAGCCACATTATTTTCATCCAACTGTTAGGTACCACAAAGGGTATTTCTAGGGTAAATATGTGTACAAGCAGACTCATTTTTAATACATTTGTATAGCAAAAAATTTTTTTAACGAAAGCCCATACAGTGGACCCTCGAGATATGAATCCAGAAGCCAGTTGACAGTATGGCCAGGGGTGCACATAACTTTTACCAGGAAATGGTGTTTGGTACTCACCCCATATGTAGGGTGGTTTACCTCACTGTCCTCTGCGTCAGCTTCCTGCATGGTAGGTTCTGCTTCAGATAGACCTCCATATTCCTGATTGAGGAGACACTTAGCTGTCTCAATCCACAGATCACCAGCTGGCTTTGGGTCACATGTAACTCTCACAGTACAACACCGTTTGAACCCCCAGATCTCATTACATATTCCAGTATCATATCTCAGGATTGCAAATTGTCTCTTGTCAGATTTTAACCTACATGTGCCTACTCTGATTTTCGTCCCCCACCCTTGTAAGTCCAATCTTTTTTTTTTTACTTTTTGACACCCCTAACTGCAACCTTTTATAGTTATTTAATTTTTCCTGCAGTTATCCAAGTGACATAAATTATATATATTTAACAATAAAAACAATACAAATTGCCAAAGAAAGTTGTGTGGAGCTGTAATCTCAACACAATCTGCAATATCAGCTTCAGCCACTGAATGCCACTAGAGGACACTTGGCATCAGAGCACAACACAAGCATGGCTTCCTTTTCACCAGAGAGGAGGGGGAAAGCTCTGTGCAACTCTCCTGTAGTACGTGGATGCGCTTAGAAAGCAAAATAAGGGTAAGCAGAGCTAGGTTTAAGACCATTTTGTGTACCAGCGTACTGCTTATGTGCACCCCTGAGTATGGGTACATTTACATGTTATGGTTTCCAATCACTCTCCTGTGGCAGAAAGCATTAATGACGCTTTAACACAGCCAGTACAAAGAATATTGCCTGGGGGTTGCACCCAAGGACCCCAGAGGTGTTCAGGAACTTGCCTGTGAGCCCAGATATACGAGCATTTATGGGGGTGTAAGCAGGGACTCCTATGTGTCTTGGAATTTCCCTCTGTGCTGTGGACAATCAGTACGTAATGGCCCCAAAAAACTTGGGACAGATAGTAAAAAACAAGAAAGAGAGATAAGGGGGCAATTACAATCAAGCAGAAAAAAGAGATGTCAACTTGAATGGTGAGTACAATCTTAGGGTATGTTTCGATGTCACTATGGGCTCCACCGATCCACATTACCTGCATACAGCGCTGGCTGTTCCCACAGCGTTTGGCCAATCCACGGGCCAGAAAGTCAGAGTAGTGCAGTAGCTCAACCTCCGGCTGGCAGATCGGCAGAATCCTGTGAATACATCCGGTGCTAAAGGCAGGTAATGTGGATCACTCTATCGGGTCTCCGTCAAGAAATGCACTGGGGGACCAGGCGGCGCTATGGGAAACATACCCTTAAATAGTTGATTCTGGTAGGCTAGTAACATGTTTTGACTTAAATTGCTGTAAAAGTAGGAATATTATTGGTGTTTTTTGTATGTTACAATTATTTTACAACCTTTGTTATAATGAAAAGGTAAAGTAAGTTGTAATTTGGGAGGTCCGGAATGAATTATGGTCATTTCCATTACTCACTGTGGGAAAAATGGTTATGACGTACAGCCAACCCATCATAACAAATTGAGTTTGTAAGTCACTGTAGTTCTGTTTTACATATGCCTGTTTATCTGTGTCCCTGCTGGGGAGATTTATCCTCATTTCCTTTCCAGGTGACAGCCAAAGCAGATGTTTGGCTTACACTCTGACGAAGCACAGACATGAATTTCAAACCATATACTGATAAATACAGGGAGTGCAGAATTATTAGGCAAGTGGTATTTTTGAGGAATAATTTTATTATTGAACAACAACCATGTTCTTGCAATGATCCAAAAACTCAAAATTAATATCAAAGATGATATTTTTGGAAGTAGTTTTACTTTGTTTTTTAGTTGTTAGCTATTTTAGGGGGATATCTGGTGTGCAAGGTTGACTATTACTGTGCATAATTATTAGGCAACGTAACAAAAAAAAACTATAATTATACCCATTTCAATTATTATTTTTACCAGTGAAACCAATATTATAACATAATCAACATTCACAATATTACATTTATGACATTCAAAACAAGACAAAAAAAAATCAGTGGACCCAGATAGCACCTTTCTTTGCAAGGACACTCAAAAGCCTGCCATCCATGGATTCTGTCAGTGTTTGTATCTGTTCACCATCCAACATGCAGCAACCACAAGCCTCCCCAGACACTGTTCCAGAGAGGTGTACTGTTTTACATCCTTGTAAATCACCCACATTTGATGATGGACCACAGGTTCTCAGTGGGGTTCAGATTCAGGTGAACAAGGATGCCATCATTAGTTTGTCTTCTTTTATACCCTTTCTTGCTTTCCAGCCCCCCCCCACGCTGTGGCAGTGCTTGAGCTTGTGTGAGTGGAGGCATTGTCCTGCATGAAATCATGTGTTTCTTGAGGATGGGCAGACTGTCTTCCTGTACCCACTGCTTGAGCAAGGTTTGTCTTCCAGAAACTGGCAGTGTAGGACTGGGTTGAGCTGACCTCCATCCTCAACCCGGAAAGGGCCCCACAAGCTCATCTTTGATGGATAGCCGCCCCAACCAGTACTCCACCTGCCACCTTTGCTGGGTCCCTGAGGGTGGGACTGGAGGCTCTCTGCCCTTACCATCCAGCCACGTGCCCATCCCATTTTCCTTGTTGGCCCATCAAGACTCACTCTCATTCGTCTCGTCCCGTAAACCTGTAGAAAAAGTCTTGGGATGATTTGCTTGGGGCCCAGTCTCGATGTTTCAGCTTGTGTGTCTTGTTCAGTGGTCGGTCGTCCTTGTCAGCCTTGTCGTTACCCTTGGCCATGGTCTCTGGAGTATTGCACACCTTGTGGCTTTGGGGGCACTCCAGTGATGTTGCGACTGCTCTGAACTATGGCCAACCTGGTGGCAAGTGGCTCTTGGCAGCTGCCGCACGTCTGTGACTTTTGGCTCAGTTCATGGGGCGTTAGTTTTTTGCGCCTTTGTTGTTTGCCACACGCTTCTGGGCTGACCCTGTGGACTATTTTGGATGAACACGTGCTGGTTGTTCGATGATCACGTCTGCAGAAGCTTTGCAAGTTTTAAGAGTTGGGGGGGGGGGGCTGGCATCCCTCTGCAAGATTTATCTCACTCTATTTTTTGACTTTGTCTAAGCCGTGTCAAGTCCTTCTTGTTGACCCTTTTTGCCAGGAAGGAAGTTGCCTAGATAATTGCTGCCACCGTATATCGGGTGTTGTTGTGTCTTTTCGCGCCGTATACAGCTTGGAGTAAGACAACATGGCATACAGGGATGATGTCGTGGTCATCTCGCATTTGCCTAATAATTGCTGCACTCCCTGTAAATCTGGGAACTAGGTAAGATTTTGAGAAAGCTCTACAGTCTAGGCATACACGGCTCGAGGTGTTTCTATAGATTCGGAACAATCGATCACTGTCCATCGTCATGATCATGATTCATTTGCAGGATCAGAATTGACCAACATGTTTGTAAACCCTGTTCGATCTCTGTACTGTGCCTCGATTACCCGTTCAATCGAGGAAGCTCAAGCGCAGCATGATGACGTTATTACACAAATACTATCTGTTGATGAATATAATAAAAATACTTTTAAGAAATTTTAGACTTTAAAAAGAGTAAACCAAAGCTAAAAGTTTCTTTCATGTAAAAGGTCACACGTTGGTGTTTTATCAGCTCCATTCTTAATCCTGCTCATTATACCCAAAAGATCCATACAGCACATCTGGCACTTATTGATCAAAGCTATTTCTTTTTTGTTCAGAAGCTGCCTGTCAACTTAAAAGAAAATACGTATTAATGATACAGTTCAGTGGTGAGTAGTAACAATACATCAGAGGTCAGCAAAAGATGAAATGCAACCTAAAGGCATTTATTATCATCATCATCATCATCATCATCAATGGCAGGACTGAAAAATGTCCCAATAAAATGATCTTCTCTGTTTTAATATGTGTGGGTGTAAACTCATAAAGTGAGGTTACAATGATAAGGACAGTCACCTTTCCCTCTAGTCCATGGGTGGGCAAACTTATTAACATGTTGGCCATAATGGGTTTTTACATTTGACACAGGGGCCTCACAATGAACCTGTAAGGGCCGCCTAGTCCTCCCAGCCTGGGTGAAAAATGTAAACATTGATTAAAAAAAGTAATAATCATACTGGTTACCAAATGGTTAAAAAAGAAAAAATATATATAAAAAAGAATAATATATATAAACAGTGATCAATGTACTGTGTACTGTGAGAGTTACATGTGACCCAAAGCCAGCTGGTGACCTGTGGATGGAGACAGCTAATCCGAGGCTCAATCAGGAACAGGGAGGTCCATCTGCAGCAGAACCTACCATGCAGGAAGCTGCCACAGAGGACAGTGAGGGAGACAGTGAGGAAGCCCACCATTAATATGGGGTGAGTACCAAACACCATCTCCTGGTACTCATCTGAGGAGCTCACTAATAACGTTATGTGCACCCCTGAATATAGCAGATAAAGTGACCACCCATAATGCCTATCCTTCTGCACAAGGACCCCAGACATGCAGCGACGCAGGGCCCTTTCACACTATACACGCTGCTTCATGTTATGTTTAACACATGCGTTTTTACAGTACTATGTTTTCTCATAGAAGACCAATGTTACCATTCACACTGTATGCGCATGTAGTTTTTATAATGCTGTGCTGCATGCATTTTTCATGCTTTGTTCAAAAACGCTAATTCAAGCGCAATCCCAGGTGTGAAATGTGAAAAACGCATGCGTTTTTGGTATATGTGTTAAAAATGCATATAGTGGGAAAGAGCTCTTAAAGTGACCATAAACTGTTAGATTTGCACGTTTGATCAATTTGAAATTGATTATTTGTACCAGCACATAATGAGAACAAATCAAAACTGCTTGATTCCTTTACAACGCCCAATGTGTCAAGTGATAGTAGATACCTTCAACCCGCAAATTAATTCAGCCAGCCATAGGAACCACTTGATCAAATTAAATAATTTGCATTACAATGAAATATATAACTAAAGGTATTCATACACGTGTAGATAGTCGCTCGATCAATGTCTCTGGTCGGTTGAAGAAATCCCGGTCGATCGTGAATGGGGACCATATAGCCCCATCACAGCCAGCGCTGCCTGACACACCACACAGCTTAGAGCCGGGAAACAGGACGTCACCGCGTCACGTGAGGTCACCACGCCACGGGTTGGGGGGATTAATACCAAAACCAAACCAAAACCAAAATACCAAAACCCTGACCACAGCCACACTTAACCCACCCAAAAAAACTTAAACTAAACCACAAAAGTGACCAAAATAAAAGTAAACACAGAGGACATCATACCATCTTCCTAAAATATGTCACCTTCAATGATGACAATGTTTCTGGTCATTTTTAACTATTTGCTAAGAACTCTGGAACAATTCTTAGTGTTTGTGGTACATTACACATATAATATAACACTTTTTATTATGAAAAGGTGAGGTATGGAGTGCTTTGGGAGGTTCAAAATGCATTATGGACATTTTCATTACAACCAACAATTGGGAACGCATTAAGTTCGTAAGTCAAAGGTCCACTGTACTATGATCGTTCAATAGTAGCCGGACACTGGCACCAATGCCGCAAACACCACTGCTAGAAGTTTTATTTTCAATGACAAAGGGGTAAGTTGTGCCACTGAGGAATGGGGCAAAACCTGGTACCTTCCTAGACAAATGTTTCCTGCATTCATAGCTTCAAGTGCTGAGCTTGCTGTGATTATTATTTGTTATTGAGGCTCTCTGCACTCAGGATCTCTCACTGATGTCTATTACTGGGGGGAGGGGGGGAAAGGCAATGGCATCTAACTTGGAGTCTGTCACTATAGATGGGACACGTCAGTAGAGATCTGACATTCAGGGTCTCTCACAGAGGACTGTGGGGCATGCCACTTGTGTGTATTATTAGTCTGTCACTGCAGATCTCTTACTGGGGGTCTCTCTGAGAGGGATGTCACTGTGGATCTGTCAAGTGAAGTCTGTCATTGAAGACACGTCATGGTGGTTGTCATTGTGCAGTCTGTCACAGAGGTTTCCACTGGGGGTCTATCACTCACTGAAGTTTTCACTGCGGATACTTCAATTAAATTTTTTAGGATCTACCAAAGGTTCCTTTCACTGAGGCCTCTCACCGGGTATCTGTAATTGAGGGATCTATTACTGAGATCTCTCACTGGGTGGTCTGTCACTGAGGGATCTATCACTGAGGTCTTTCACTGGGGATCTGTCAATGAGGGATCTATTACTGAGATCTCCTACTGGGGGTCTGTCACTGAGGTATCTCACTGGGGATCTATTATTGAGGGATTACTGAGATCTCTCACTGAGGGATCTATCATTGAGGTCTCTCACTGGGAATCTGTCACTGAGGGATCTATTACTGAGATCTCTCACTGGGTATCTGTCACTGAGGGGGTCTATCACTGAGGTCTATTACTGAGATCTCTCAGTGAGGTCTCACACTGGGAATCTGAGTGATTGTCACTGAGGGGCCTATCATTGAGATATCTGACAAGGGGAGTCTGTTACTGAGGGGTGCATCACTGAGGTCTTTGACTGGGGAAAAAAAGGGAGTGAGAAAAAAATACCATGTACTTTCAAAGAAAGCATGCCTATCTTGCTGGTCTACCCTACCACAGCTAAAGAAACCCCTTTCCCCACCCTCATCACAACGATTTCCAGCCTCCACATTGTCATAATCATTATTATACAACATGTGGAATTGCACACAAGCTACAGGTAACAGCAAAGCCAAAACATATGTTGTTTATTAAACATTTTTAATAATAATCTAAACTCAGTATCTGCGGCATCAAACATTATCAAACTATTCTTTGAGAGCGAGTACTGTATATATTTGAGTATTGTAAGTAAGTAAGTCACATTGTTTAGCACCCAAAATCAAGTAAAGAGAGTAAAATGATAAAATTGTATGGGTGGACTTACTGTAAGGCAGTGGTTCCCAAACTGTGGGGCGCAAAGGTATTCCAGGGGGCCACTGGCCCTCATTCTTAACATGTGTTTTTGAACAGGGAGGGGGGGGGGGGGCTTGATAATGTTCCTAAATAGAAAAGGGGGGCCCTGCAAGAAAAGTTTGGAAACCACTGTTGTAAGGTAACTGCAAAGCCCCTGAATATGGAGTCATCACCAAAATTGCTGGAGATATAGGGAAGAGCTAAGGGAACATTTAAACATAAATATTGCTCTAGCACATGTACTTTTTGCATAAATTAAATTCAAAGTCAAGTTAAAATACGTGGACTAAACTTTGAATCTTATTTGTGCAAAAACTACATGTGCTAGAGCAATAATATTACCACAACTCTTTCCTACATGTCCAGCAATGTTGGAGATCATACCATGTTCAGTTTGGCAATTAACTCACAAATCTGCTATACGAAATTTCACAACCATCTGATAATGACATCCAGAAACAAAGGCCCATTTGCTGTATGTTCCTGTGCCTTAGCTTTTATATTTTCCACCATAGGCTTATACTCAAGCCATTTAGTTTCTCAGATAAAATTAGGTGCCTAGGCTTATATTCAGATCAGCTTAAACACAAGTATATACAGTACATAACTGTACATACTGTACTATATACATCTACCAAAACCCAAAAAAGTGGGTATGCTCTTGGGAATTTAGAGCAGCAGTATTACCGTGTTTCTCCAAAAATAAGACAGTGTCTTATATAAATTTTTGCTCCCAAAGATGCCCTACATCTTAGTTTAGTGGGATGTCTTATTTTTCCATGAAGAAGTATAAGGCACTGGGGTATCAGGGTGGGAGGATCACTTAAAGTGATACAGGGGGGGGTCAGAGGGGGAATCAAAATGGGACAGGAGACCATTTTAACATTACCATTTTAGTAACCCTTTCTGATCCTCCTATGTCATTGTGATTGCCCTCTCTGATCCCCCTGTCCAGAGTAACAGTACCATATCTTCGGGGTGCCTAATTTTCGGGGGATGTCTTATATTTCAGCGTGAGGCAAAAATGTACAGGTGCCTTATTTTCGGAGGATGCCTTATTTTTGGGAACACAGGGTATTTAATAATATATGCACATGTAAAGGATGGGAAAGGAGAAGTCCAAAAGTTCATTAAGATAAAACCAGGCTGAGGTTTTTAAGTGTTGTCAGTCTGAGGCTTTGTTTCTATTAAAGCGTTCCAGTGCGGTAGCAGCGGCGCGGCTGAACACATGCCTAAAGTTGTCGCGCGTTTCCGCGACGCGATTTTTTTTTGTATTGCAGATGCGGATGTGGTTGGGGCGCGGATGCGTTTCAAAACGCTGCAGCTAGCGTTCAGAAACGCGCCCTAAACCACATCCGCACCCGAACTCGCACAACCGCACCAGTGCAAACTATATTGAAGTTTCCAATGGATGCGGTTGTGTGCGGGGGCGGCTGCAACCGCACGGGAACGCTACAATGGAAACAAGCCCTAAAGCAGAATGATCGAATGTCTGGCAGGATCACCTGGTTCTGTCATTGCAAAGTTTTTAAGAAGATAAAACATGGGGACATGTGAAGGTATTGCAAAGATGTAATAAAAATGTGTATCATGTGTTTCATTTTGAATACACACACTATAATATAGTTATTACAAAATTATATTTGATTGTATAATGGTCCTCAGGACGACCCAGAACCCAGTCTTCATTCAATTACATTTTAATATTTAAATTCAGAACATACAACAATTAGTAAAATAATAATCAATGAAAATGCTGGCTTTGTCAAAAGAAACCAACACGAGCTTAGAGCAGAATTTAAGGATACGCTCAATTAGTCACTCGTGTCCCTAGAAATAGCAGCCGACAGCTGACCCATCTGTGCTCAGGAAAGGTCATCAATAAAACCCGGCATGTCAATACCACTCCCAATATCACTGTGGCTCCGACATATGTGAACACCGTCATACTGCACCTATAGTGAACATCAAATAGGTCTCTTAAATAATTAACATAAAACAAAAACAAATCTATTTAACCACTGGATCCTATTCTACAAAACTTTCCTTCAGTCCTCCATAATGTGTTCCATACCAGAAAACCTCCAGGGAGGTGACTGAAATGCATGATTAATGATTAATAATTCAAACCATGATGTAGCGTGTGTTGACCTGACTACTCTCCTTTGGAAGGCTATGATAAAAACCAAGCACTGTCACCCAACAACAGGAAGTGCAAAAACAAGAACATTCATGGCAGGATCATCAGATTTATTATAAAACATGTCTTTAGAAAGAAAAAAAAAGATGTTAAGATTTTAAAGATTGGGTATACTATTAATAAAGCAACATACAGGCTTTATTAGGATGCAAGAGGCATGGACGTTCAGCCAATCACAGATCACCTTATATCAGTGACAGTGATAATCATTAACCATTCTTTCCTTGCTTTCCTGTTTGTGAAAAACAAGTCCCATACTGCCACACAGTACAATATGATGGTACCGAGTATTGCAGCAACCAGCAAATGGTTTTATAATCATCAACAGATGACCATAAAAAACATATTATGCTACGACTATAGTCATTGGGTATTTTATGTATATATATATATATATATATATATATATCCATGTCTATGTGTATAATATAGATAGATAGATAGATAGATAGATAGATAGATAGATAGATAGATAGATAGATAGATAGATAGATAGATAGATAGATAGATAGATAGATAGATAGATAGATAGATAGATAGATAGATAGATAGATAGATAGATAGATAGATAGATAGATAGATAGATAGATAGATATCACCTTCAAGCTCCGACAAGCCATTCCACATTCTCCCTTACCATTTCACAAGCTTCCCTCCCATGGCTGCAGATCAAGCCTTTGGCATGGTAAACTGGGGATCCATACAGCTGTTAGAGCCACACGTGGCTTATTAGCACCGTCCTCTCCAGATGTTGGAAAGCCACGACTGTTGGCTGCTACCTGTTTACCGCGGCCGGCGATGCCTCCTTTACTCCATCACCTGAGCACTGGCTCGCCTCAGCAACAGGATGGACGCCTCGGTTTTCCTATCCACAGAATCCATCCAATATTCCTGTCTCCTGATCACACCTTCCTGGGCTGTTGTCATTGCAAGCCCCTTGCTCCATTACACAGCGCACTTTCCCACAACCCTCCGGCTTGTTTTTCTTCAGCTGGATGGCATTGTAGGCTCATGCAGAGCGGGTCTCCATTCCAGCCGTGGAACAAATCAGCTGCATCTTCTCACCAGAGCCATTACAAAGCAGCCATCCTTGCGCTAATCAGACCTATTCACATCCCTTTTAGAGGCTCTGCTGTTTATTTTGAAGGCTGTCTGCTTTCCTCTTGCTGTCACCCTGAGCCGTGCAGAAAATTCCCACCCAGCATCACGGGAAGATGAATGCAAGCTGAGGATGAGGGGGGAGGGAGGGTCTCATTATCCAATAGGAAAAGGGAATGCCTTGGTACCCAGGGAATAAGTGTGATTTTTTTTTCTCTTTTGGCATATCCTATGTGAATTATTTATATACAATACACACAGCTCAGGAACAATGTTAAGTATAGAGAACCATAGTGTACACAAACATAATAAAAAAATACACTTGCTATTTGAAGTGATCTACTGCACAATAAGCAATAATATGCACGATATATATATATATATATATATATATATATATATATAGTGCTAATTGCAATCCCTATTGGGTTTTATTGTTTCCACTTTCCATCACTAGACAGGCACCTAGTGACAGTATATGGTAAGGGTTATAGCGTGACTGCAAACTCATAGTGCTGGAAGCGGAATCTAATTTTAGTTGAGACATATTATTAAAAGTCACATGAAAGCATTAACACATCATGTTATTTGGACAAAAATAAAAGTATCTCTGGCTTCTGTGTCAAAAACACCACTACCCTAATACATCTATGTTATCAGGCACTGTAGGAGACTTTTACAGGGTAATCTAATCTGGATTATCTTTGCAATACAGTAAAGGCCCCCATACACCTTACAATCTTACCATACAATTTATCTTTCGACTTTTCTTCTACCCAAACCATGTAATATGAGGACCTTCCTAAACCTTCCAATCACTCTGTATTCTATCAGGGAGGCCACTATATACATTTAAATAGAAATTTCCTAAATGTCCCTTGTGGCCCTTTCTCTATCCTCTTCTTTCTGCAACACCACCACTGCTGTAAGTGCAATGTAGGTCAGGAGATATGAAGCTGTCATGGTATCACATCTCTTGTTTTATTATATCTGTTGCCCACGTTGGCTGAATGCATTAAACAGCTGTTAACATAATGAAATTCTTCTGTACCTTGTAGAGCAGTTCTCAACCTGTGGGTCGGGACCCCCTTGGTGATCCAACGACCATTTTACGAGGGGTGCAGGGTTCACTGTAAGCATCAGAGCTGTGGGGTGGTAAGTTAGGAGAGAGAGTAATGCCCCTTCCCTTATATTTTCCCAAAACATTTGTACAAATGATGTGGGGGTATGGGGAAATATAAGGGTATCACCGTATTTGGAACACAGAAGTGATGCTCCGCACTGGAACTTATGCGTTCCAAATACAGGAAGTGAAACTTTGCAATGTAACTTCTGGGGTCGCGGATCTAAAAAGGTTGAGAACTCTGTATAGAGTATAGTTTGTATAAAGAAATGATGGGCATACCTGTCAAGTTTTCCCTTACTGAATAAGGGAAAATTGATGTCAGGGACATCACTTCCGGCATTTGCACAGATGTCACTTAAGGTGGGTTTACACGTCTAGATTTTTTCGTCCGATAGACGAAAAA
>CM070038.1:75068720-75084013 GCA_036250615.1 Ptychadena robeensis
TGACTGTCAATGCACCAGTCATAAGTCAAGGCCCTACATGGCATTTATGTTGTTGGAGGTTCAGACCAAGGGATGGGGGGCTATGACAAGGTGCTTAGACCGCCCTGTCATAGCCCATTGCCATCAATAATGGGCTTATGCGCTGCGCTAAAATCCCTGCATTGAACACAGGGATGTTAGCACAAGTGTAGCCCTAGCCTTAATAGCATTTCAAGCAATTTAGTAAGTGCAGTTCCTCTAGTTGTACATATGAATACCTAAGCTCAATGTAGGAATGATGCTGCCCTCAGATTACCTCTGACGATAGATCTCAACAATGGGAAGCGCTCCAGCAGTGTGTGAGCGCTGAGATCCGGCAGCAGATGTCTCTTATGCAGATTTATCTAGTAATCAGCACGGCACTTTAATTCTGTGTTTATTATACTTTCTAGAGCAGGCTTCCTTCTATTCAGAGAGAACAATAAGTAACACGCTGCAAAACCACCAATGTGTGGACATGTAATGTATGTCAATTCCAACTACAGGGAGTTTCTGAACAGCAAGGATACAATGTAACATGTGTGAGTTCAAAATTAGGTACTGGGCTGATTTATGGGATTCATCCTAACCATAGATGCTCAATGTGGAAGGGAATACATGCTTTGGTTTCAGATCACATTCACAATCAATTGAGGCTGCTCCACTGATCTGTACTTTCCATTGCTCCCCTTTGCTTCACATGAGAAAAGAAAATACTCTGGTACTCCTCCAATTTATAGCAGGAAAACCAAAGAGGAAATATTTGAAGTGTTCAAATCAATTGGATCAATACAATGGATTAAATCAATGCAAATTTAAAAAAATGTCACTAGTAGCACTAGTTTCAAGGCACATTACTTCCTCGCACATCGGGGGAAGAGGGAGGCCGAGGGGAAATGGCTGCAGATGTCTCTCCTCTGTGGCTGTGGAAGCTGCAGCATGAGTGCAGCTTTCATACACAGACAGAGATAGATGGGAGTTCACCTATCTCTCTCTTCATTACTTATATCAGCAGGGCTCTGCCGATATAAACAATACAGTACAGATGGGAGATCCGTGGGTGGATCTCCCATGTGACAGCTCCTCCACCTCCCTGGCTAATCTTCTTGCTGGGAGAGCTGGCAGGGAGCCAAGGAGTATTCGGACCATAAGACGTAGGAACTTTGTCCCCCGATTTATATTTAAAAAAATACGATTACTAGCTGAATGTGCTTGATAGTAGGCAGCTACATTCTACTGTTACTATGTACACCTTGGCCTATATAAATGAAATTGTGGCAGTAAGGTTGAAAAACAAACAAGCCAAGCTAGACTTCCAGTTTTCATGATATCATAATTTTTTTAATCTATTCAGTAATATAACCTAGAGATAACTTACACCAAATGTTGGACTGAATTACTCACTACTTTACCCACCTTTAGCTGTAGTTTGATGCATCCGGATCTTTTTAGAAGCCATAAACTGTAGGACTTTGTCCACATTGTCTTTCATTTCCTGTGTGTTAGATGGTTGCTGATGAATTCCAGTGAGGGTCTCACCAGCTGCGGCAGAAGAAAATCAATGTGTATTATACATTAACCCACAATATTCAAAACTTTCATTAAATTAAAAAACAGAAAACACATTTTTACTGCAGGCAACATTTTTTCTTAAATAGTGAAAGCAGTCCCCAGTAATATTATTCCGTGACTGGTCCTCTTATTTATCGTTTTTCAGTCCTCACAATCATGGAGGCTCAGCATCACACACTGACAACACTACAGTTTACTGTATTTATGAACCTAGGTACTACCCCCTGATCACCTTAAAGCACAGATATATAGTAATGATGTTACTATAAGGGGTCATTGTCAAACTGTCCCCACATTTACTGGAACCAATGGGTCAAGCCAAATGCTTGAAAAACACCCCACAACTATGGCACCCCTTAACCCAGTGCTTCCCAAACTAGGGGGTGCAGTTAGGTGGTCAGACAAGGTGGCACTTGGCACTCTGTGTGAGAAACATAGCATGGGTAGGAGAAACATAGATCTTAAGAATGTGGCTGCCTATTGGCTTTCCCTTCTGTTAGTTCCCTTTTCCCTCTGTGGACATAGTCCACCAGCCCTCCCCTACCACTGCCTGCCAATCAGAAGCCTAAATGAAGGGAGAAGCAGGAAGAAAACAATGGGGGAACTAGCTGCAGACAGTAACTAGAGTGCATGTAATGTGTGTCTTTTTGTGAATGCTGAACACAAACATGGCTAGTGTGAAATGGCCCTCAATCTGAACCTGTTTAGTTTGGATGGGGGGGGTTCAATAATATTCTTATTTAGAAAAAGGGGTCCCTGCAGGGAAAGTTTGGGAACCACTGTCTTAACCAAACTTTACAGTTGGTAAAATGCAGCTTTTTCAAGTACCCTTCTCTTGGCATTTGTGTATGTGCTGACAGGAGAAGAGATAAGAGGGATGACCCATCAGCAGTCTGATGCTCTTTTACTGCCCATTCAAAAGCCTGGGACCAAGTGACTGAGTAGAATTCCTAAACTGTCTAGCAGGAACCAACCTCGGGACTGGATGAAGTACAACCCCATTACCAAGTTTTGCAATAGATAATGTTCAGTATTGGATGTGCAAGGAAGAGGTCAAGCCCTATAGTGGTGATGTCGAACCTATGGCACGGCTGCCAGAGGTGGCACTCGGAGCCCTATCTGTGGGCATGCGATCACAGAGGAAAGATCTGCAGCCTATAGGTTCTCAATGCTGTCAGTTCTTGTCCCCTCTCAGTGCCCCATACCCTCTCCTATTCTATCTTATACAAAAGTAGAATGTGTTTTTACATGTTTTTTTGTTTGTACATGAGTTGTGTAATTTAGAAAAAAATGCCATTCCGGGACTTTGAGATAAATAAATGGGGTTTGGGTTTCAGTTTGGGCACTCGGTCTCTGAAAGGTTCGCCATCACTGCCCTATAGTATCTTAGGCTGGGCCTGCATTTGGGACTGCACATTGTATAAAAGAGCAGATTAAACTACAATTAAATGTAGAATAATAGAGCAGCCGAACATTTATCTCTAATCTTTATAGAGAATTTAAAATTTAAATGTACTTTCATGACCATTTAAATTGGCACATGGAGTTAATGTGACCTGTATTATAATGTAAAACTGGGTATTTGTGCTCTCAACGCATTAAAGAAAACCACTTAGAATGCAATTATCCAGACTGCTTCTTTATCCCCTTCAACACTTCAGCTGCCCTCATGTTTTTTTTTCTCCCTATTTAATAGAGTTCTGCTCTAAAGGAACACAGCAGATAAAAGGTTAATATTAACACTGTGAAAGCAATAATTGACAAACGCATGTAAAATTTTAGCTGGCTCTGTACATAAATAACTGATTTAATTATATCACTGGTTCATAACAATTCTGAAATAAAATAACATTATCTGTACTGGCCACTACAGACTGCGGGTCAACTTCAAGCCAACATCCCGGATCTCTGGAAATACCAGTACAATACCCAGGGGTGCACATAAGTGGTACTTTGGTACTCAAAAGGGGCCAAAAACTAGCTATGTGTACCTGCATTATTGTTACAAAGCTCATATGCGTATTAACAACTTGAAGGCACTTCGTGCCTGGGCAGCCGCAGCTAAATGTTTAATGTATACAATTTATGTCACTTGGATAACGGCAGGGAAACAGGAATAGCTATGAAAGGTTGCAGTGGTGGTGGAGATCTGGATGATGGAGATCTGGGGGTGGAGCCAGAATAGGCATATCTAAGGGTAAAATCTGACAAGAGTAAAGCACTATTGGACAGCTGGAATATGACTATGAAAGATTGACATTTGGACTTCAGGTAGTCTCAGGGGATAGCTACTAAGCCAACAAATTTCAGGGTTGTACTGTTATGTATGAGATCTTGGGGTTCAAACATGTTGTACTGTGAGAGTTACATTTGACCCAAAGCCAGCTGTTGACCTGTGGATAAAGACAGCTAATCAGAGGCTCAATCAGGAATAGGTAGGTCCATTTGCAGCAGAATCTATCATGCAAGAAGCTGATGCAGAGGACAGTGAGGGAGACAGTGAGGAAGACCTCCCTACATATGGGGTGAGTACCAAACACCATCTCCTGGTACTCATCTGAGGAGCTCACTAAAAAAGTTATGTGCACCCACTCCAAAGCTCCCTGATTGTTCACTTAGCTTGTTCCTTCATGTACATGGGAGATGACATGTTTTGTTCATAAGCAGCAATGTCAGCTTTAGGATTCTAAATGACAGCACTCAATGAAAGGAGGTGAGCCTGATCAAGTCCCAGAACTTGGGGCTTACATGCCAACAAGAAAAGGCATGGCATACTTTGCTTAAAAACTTTTCAAAACTATCCATACTATCCAAGTTTGGTATGTTGAATGAAACAAGATCAGCTTGTTGGAAAATGTTGTTGCATGTAAGCCTTATGATTAAAGGTGGCCATAGGCGGTTCGATTCACGTTCGGGCGCGGAATCAGCTGCAAATCGAATACTCAAACCTTAAATTCGGCCATAAATCAGCCCCAGTAATCGATCTAACAAATTACGGACATGTCCATGAATGGTCAAACTGCTGGCAGATCGATAAAGAATCAAAATGTCTATGGCCAGCTTTACTCCTATGTAGAGAAGAACTAAAGGATGAAGTATACCATTATGGCAATTCTGTCATCATCAAGTAAGGACTGTGGTGGATGGCACTGACGAAGTGACTTAGTAGGAAATACTTGGCCATTAGCCTTTAAGACTAAAGCCACAAACAGTGGCTACATAATTGTTGCTACAATGCTTAAATTGCACATAGTGGTGTCACCTACCTAGTCATCTACCAGATGATCAGACCTTTTATATAAAACATGGGCAGTAATTATGGAATACAGCTATAAAGTCCAGAGCAGCTACATCACACAAACATCCTAAGGGCCTTTTCACACTATGTGTGCTGCTGTGGCGGTTTTTGCCAATAAGGGAGGCAGTATCCCATAGCAGCAAAAATGCATTTTGCACTGTGTATTGCCTCCCATACAAGTGCAAATGCAGGGCGTTTGCGCTAATGCATTATTGCACATTGGGGCTGGTGTGAAAGGTACACAGGTTTTCTTATGGAAGAACCTAGCTCCGCTGTGTTGCATTACAGCGTGGCTAGTGTGAATGAGCCCTAAGGGGGGGGGGGGGATTTGGACAAAGTTTGGGCATAGCTCAGATCAGTGATGGCGAACCAATGCTGGTAGAGTGTGTGTTGACATGTTTTGTGTGTGTATATGATTTGTGTGTATGTAATTCAGGTTAAATTGCCATGCCTGCATTTGAGATAAATAAGAGGGGGTTGGGTTTCAGTTTGGTCTCTAAAAGATTCGCCATCACTGGCTTGGATACACACTGGTATACTTCAGCCTTAATTTCAGTGAAAATTTAGTAGACATATCCTGGAAAATGACACCTCTTCATGGGTCTACTTACTTACCCACTATTTCAATCAGATGACCCAGCACTACCCCATCCCGTAGGTCAAGACGCAGATCCTGTACTGGATTCAGCCCAGCTTTTTTCTTTAACTGTGAATTCACCCAGGCGACGTAAGCCTGAAGCTGTTGCTGAAAGACAAAATAAGCCAAAATAATAGACAAAATAATACAATATAAGCCACAAATTTTAGTATATTACTAATTGTAATAATATGTAAATGGTAAAAAAGTGGTCTGTAGGCAAAGAACCAAAGTCTGGCAAAATGGAGATACAAGCTATACATTCTAAGTGGTGGATGAGCATAGCAAATTCATGTCACTACACTAAAGATAGCCATACATGGCTCCACTTTTGCACGATTGATCGACATTATGTTGACTTGTTAATATTGTCCCTTATCTAATCTGTAAAGTCCCCCGGCCCCTGATATTACAGGGGGAATTTATCGTGTGGTGGTAGGTTTTCCCTACTATCCCAATGTATATTTTTTCTGATTGTACCACCACACAGTGTGATCAATGTAAAAGCAATCAATTCTATTACTTAGATTGATGCTCATGCTCCATAGTTCGATCCAATAAAAATAACTAGAAAACCCGTCAGATGCTTGTACAATCAAGTTTACCAACATGTCCGATCACTGCTCGATTGATTTTATGTTCGAATTCGATCACCTTTAGTTGATCGTACCAGTTGTGCAGAAATCAATTTGCGATCGACTTAAATTGATTGATATTTTGGGGGGAATTGATTTATGATCAAAACCCTGTTTCCCCGAAAAATAAGGCATCCTTACATTTTTACCTCGCATTAAAATATAAGACATCCTCCCAAAAATTGAGCACCCCCGAAGATATAGTACTGTAACTCTGGACAGGGGGGATCAGAGGAGGTATTCACAATGACACAGGAGGATCAGAAGGGGTTACTAAAACGGTAATCCCCCCTCTGAGTCTCCTGTGCCATTTTGATTTCCCCCTCTTATCCCCCCGTGCCATTTTAGGTGGTAGCCCCACCCTGATACCCCAGTGTCGTATTGTTCTTCATGGAAAAATAAAACATCCCCCTAAAATAAGAGGTAGGGCATCTTTGGGAGCAAAAAATTACGGGGAAACACAGTAAAACTATTGATATATTATGATCAGAAATATCTAACCGTGTATGGCTAGATTAAGCCATCACACATCTTCCAGAAAGTAACCTCTCTCAGAAAGAGATAATTAGGTTTCTCCCCCATATAAAGCCTGGCTGCCACAATATCAATAATATAAAATATGATCATATTAACCTCCCTAGCGGTCAGCCCCTTAAAAAGGGCGCGGTACGTTTCCAACCCTCCCCTGTCGACATTGCCAGCGTCATCAATGACGCTGGTAATGTGGGCTGGGAAACTGACGGTCCTCCATTATAACAGAGGTCTATGGCGTGAATAAGTCGATTGTATTACAATTCGATTGTTTTTGCCACCACATACTGTGATAGATTCAAAACCAATAAATTTTTTTGGTGTGCATGCTCCATCGCACCATCGTAAACGAACTGAATAAAATTCCTGGAAAACCCATCAGCTACTTGAAATTTACCAACATATGTAATTTTGGCTCAATCTATTTTATGTTCGATGTTGAACACCCCCCCCCCCCCAAATATATATATATATACCGGTATATATATATATATATATGTATTATATAAAACTAAAACTGTGTTTTCATACCAGATGATACAATAGCTCAGATGATACAATAATTGCCAACACACATGCCTGCTTACATCAAGATGACCATTGTTACCAAAATCCACTCAAAATGCAGATCAGACTATTGACAGGTGGAAAGTAAAGCCCCCCCCCCCATACATTCAATATTCCTCTATTCAGAGGCGCAGAGGTCACCAGGGACTGTGGAGCGATCCCCCAGTGATTGTTGTGACAGAATAAAGCCCAGCTTTTTGCTAGATCAGATCCGCTGTGTAGATGAACGTGGTATAATCTAATATGCTGAGTCAGTGGGATGTTATATACACTCCGACACATGGCAGGGAGGACAGCAACAAAATAACAGGAAATCATATCCATCCAGTACATAGTCTTCTGGAACTTCGTGGAATCTGTCCCGCATAAATGTGTGACATGAAAAGTTCTCTATCCACATTGTTTAGGTGGCGGCTTTACATTCCTATTACACATTGTCGTTCTTCATTTACTAAAAATACAAATTACAGGAGAATTTCTTCAGAGATCAGCCGCCAGAGATACAATCTCTACTTGCAAGAAAATGAGCCGCAGCAGCAGATCATCCATAATTGGATTCTTCTTTGATGTCAATCAAACAAAGCTAGGCTTAAAGCAGGCTGCTTCGTGTGCTTAATCATTCCCAGCACTGGAAATCCCGTGCCATGTAGTAAATGTTAACTTGAGAATAGAGATGTTCGAATTTCTTTTTTTTTTTCAATAATTCGACGATTTCGAGTTAATTGCAAAGCCCCTGAACATGGTCTCATCACCAAACTTGCTGGAGATATACAAAAAGGTTTAGGGGTATACTACAAAAAAGAAGTATGGCTCTAACACAAATAGTTTTTGCACAAATTAAGTTCAAAGTCAAGTCAAAAATTCGAAGATTTGAACTTAATTTATGCAAAAACTATTTGTGTTAGAGCAATACTTCTTTTTTGTAGTATACCCCCAACCTTTCTGTACATGTCCAGCAAGTTTGGTGACGATACCATGTTCAGGGGCTTACTAATCAGCCCACAAAGTTAGCAAGTCAAACAATTCGACCATCTCTACTTGTGAAAGGTAAAACAGCTAAAACACATCATCCTTCAAACATAAATCTCATTTTTTTCTTCCTATTAAAGCTAGCCATACACAGATCGACTTTTGCACGATCGATCTTATATTCGGTTGTGTTGTGCGACTTTCCATGGAAGTTTCCATGGTGCCATGGAGCACATGTGTAGTACGATCGTAATTATGAACGTAAATAGGATTGTAATTATGATCATAAATACGATCGTAATTACGTCCGTAAACTAAATGATCGAAATACCAAGAAAAAACATCAGATGTCGCGCAAAATTAACTAACATGTCTTTCCAATTTCTATCCCTTTTGGTTGATCATATCCGGTGTGCTGGAATCGGTTTCTGTACGATTGACTTGTTTTAAGTTGATCCAATGGAAATTTCAAACTGTGTATGGCCACCTTAACCTCCATAGCAGTTGAGACGAGCTCAGTTCTTTCTGTGTTTGTGTTCGTCCCAGTTGCTAGGTCAGAGGGCATGGGGTGCAGGTGCCATAGACGTCCATGTTAATGGAGGAGCCTCGGCTTCCCAGCCCACACAGCCGGCTTCATTTATGACGCCGTCTGTGTGGACAGGGGTGGCGGGAGGGCAGGAATTGAATACATTGTACACTGCCACGATTGCCCGTGCCACGCCATTAAAAACAGCGTGGTACGTGCGGTGCGCTAGGGAAGTTAATACATCCAATTTTTGATGTCATTGATAAATGTAAACTTATGATTATTGTATTTTTCGAATATTTCAGGTATTTATTTTGTATATACAGTTGTGTTCAAAATTATTCAACCCCCACTGAAATTGAGTGTTTTGGCCATTTTGACATTGATATTGATCATTTCAGTCATCTTGTTTACAATGAAATGAAAGAGGCACTTGTAAGTCAGACAAATATAACATAACATTAATAATGAAATAACCACAAATGTCTTTTCTGTGCTCACATCATTATCAGTTTTATTCAACCCCAATGTGACATTCATTCTTAGTACAACATCCTTTTCCAGTTATAACAGCTTTAAAATGTGAAGCATAGCTTGAAGTGTCTTGCAGCGATCTACGGGTATCTTAGCCCAGTCTCATGGGCCAAAGCCTCTCCAGTTCAGTCACATTCTTAGGCTGACGCGCTGCCACGCCTTTCCACCACCGAGGTGTCAAGGGGTCGGATTTAGTCTGGTGACTGCGCTGGCGTCTTCAATGTTCCAGCCTTTAATCTGCAACCATGCTTCTAGTGGAGTTGGAGGTTATGCCTGGGATCATTGTCCTGTGGAACGGTCCAACGTCTCCCAAGCCCAGGTTTGTGGACAGACTGCATCACATTTACTTCCAATATCTCCTGGTACGAAGAGAATCATGGCACCTTGCACACGCTGAAGCTCCCTGTACCTGCAGAAGCAAAAACAGCCCCAAAGAATGATTGACCCCCGCATGACTTCACAGTAGGCAAAGGTGTCTTTCTTCATAGGCCTTGTTCTTCTCCTCCAAACATAGCATGATCCATGGGCTTAAACAGTTCATTAAATTGTGTTTAATCAGTCCACAGAACACTATCCCAAAAAAAAACTTTTGGGGTAGGTGGACTGATGAAACAAAATTAGAACTGTTTGGGCCCATGGATCAATGCCATGTTTCATAAATTACCATTGGCTATTGACCAATGCTTGTTCCTCTTCTGCTTGCTGTATCTCAACTAGCCCTGTTTGTGCGTTGATCCTGCCTGCATCTGAGTTGCTGTTTTCAGCTACTGGACTCCAAGCCTGACCCTAGATCATGACAACTGTGTACTTTTAATATGTATCTTTCTACATCACTTTCTACATACACATTGCGATTTTTCGTGGACAGATTTGATATTTGATTTCGACTCCCAATTTTTGCTTCACTGTTATTTTTAAAAGTTGGTCGGATGCGCGATTTTTCGGGCTACGATTAGTCACCGACCAACTGATCGGCCGGTTGGATTAGGAATCTTTGAAAAGTCTGTTTTAAATGTGGCCGACCAACTGAAAATTACGGGCATCATCATTCTGGATCCGACCGACTTTTCGGCCAATTTTTCTAAAAACAGCATTGGTCGGATACATTTGCATGTTATGAATCCCATACGATGGACCTCCGGATCGGTCGGAAGGGCTAAAATCGCACGTAAAATCGCAACGTGTATGGGTGCCTTTACTAAAGAGACTGATGAATAAAATGAGTTATAAAAGTAGCCTCTCCTTCAGTGAAATCAATATATCTTCATATAACATTTGAAATATAGAGGTCCGGCGCTAAGGGGTTTAAACATCCCCACCATCAAACTCCATGCAAAGATCACCGTAGATCAGAGTGTACAATGTTTATACAATGACCATATTTTTCACATCTTATTTTAGCCCCACGCATACCCAGCGTCCAGGGTTGCAAGGAATTGGGACGCCTATGCTGGTCAGGCAATACAGACAGCATCATTGTTGATGCCGGGGACAAGTGCCCAAGAAGAACATTCTGGACAGACATTGGAACAGGTTAGCAATCCCAAATGAGAGTTAATGCTTATGGTAATTAAAATCGACTCCAAGCCACACTCGATATTACCACCAGGGGGTTAAAGAAGGCATCTGGCGTCTACCAAAAACTATCAGCACCATAAAAAGGCCAATATACAGTACGTCTGTCAATATACTGAATGTAATCAATTGTTTATGTCTATTAGGGGTTTATGTAAACTACTGAAGGTATAATGATCATAAATTATGCAGAAAATTAGCCCTTTAAACTCTATTTAAGCTTTACAATGCTATCAACGTCTTAACCAAAAAACAGCGCAGGAAGCACAGAGGAGAGGGCACAGTGCAGTGACCCACAGCTACCGCCTTGTGCTGGTATCTATAGCTGGCACAAACACATGGCATTTAGATCCTGGCTCTAGGAATTACTCAGAGCCTGCCTGGACATGTTCACTGGTTGGGTGCCAGGACTCAATAACCATTTAGTGAATCATTACTTCAATTAGCAAATGGGTTTTCTGCGAGAGTTAATATTCTCTAAGAGCTAATAAGCTGCTGGATATGGTCACTTACTGCAGCAATCTTTAATAACGGATGACAACTGTTATGTTATGTGCGTGTACTGCGACTGCATACCCTCCAAAGAGAAGATGGCACAGGATGGGTGAAGCCCATCAAACATATGCCAGCTGCACGGAATAGGCTGAGCTGTCAGTGCGATGAATGTTTGTTTACATGGGAAAAGAAGGCCAGAGCCTGTGCTGCCAGGAAAGAATGGCCCATCTGTGGCTCGTATACTGTAGACATTGTTTATGGGGCTTTTCTTACATGAGATGCCTCTCCAGACCTTGGCTGTATTTCAGATATCGAGCTGCCATGCAACAATCACTCAAGATTACATTTATCAGACAAAGGGAAAATCAATACGTTTGGGGCGCAGACTGTCGGATAACCTTGTATTCAAACCGTGGTTGGTTACGTACCGATTTAATCATCCCATCTCGGCTAATCTCTCCCAACTGCATTTCAGCATGGCCAGAGATACCAGAGATGATCTTAACCATTTCACAACCAGCAGGTGTATTACAATGATTGGTATGTTTGATACAAAGCTTGGATAAGGATATATTGCCAGCTCTCCCGATATACCGCATATAACCTTTTTTTTCTCATAGAATAAATACCATCTACCAGATTTGCCATACTGATAAACTCCTACACAAGAAATATGAATGCTGTAATTTTTTTTGAAGGTACTTCAACAAAGTAGTAGTTTAAGGGCTTGTCCCCACAGGCGAATTTTGCCGCGCGGTTCTTTGTTTTCAATGGGGCTGGTCCCACAGCGGTGGCAGGCACGATTTGAAATGCGGGCACCGTTTTGGCCATTAATATGTAGTTAGCCGCTAGCAGCAGCCGTGGCCGCAACCGTTTGTGATCGGCCCCATGGCCAGCTTCGACTGTTGGGACAAGTCCTAAGAGAGTGCACACTACAATGCAGTGCCATAGGTTCTTGGTGGATGACATCACAGCCTCTAACTGACATTCAGCTTTGAATTTTACAAATTGTTTAAAAAAATATTCCAGTAATATTAAAAAAATATATATTTCCCCCAAATTTCCTAATTTCAGAATATTTTTGTGATGAAGTATTTATTTTAGTTTGCTTCCACAAGCATTCTGTTATGAATATATATAATACTGCAATACATGCAGTCGACACATATATGCCATATTTTTCGCTCAATAAGACGCAAGAAAGCCATCTATGTGTGCCTTATGGATCAAAGGTCTTGACCCCATGGCGGAGCGAAAGGGTGCATCTTATCTTGCAGGGCATTTACCACAAAATACACTAATGTCCTTACACATAAACTCAGTACCTGTTGTATACTTTGTTACCCAACTTTTTTATTTTAATCATTGAGTTGGTGTTGCTTAGGCTTTGACTCCACTATGCATTAAGGATGTGCTGTTAATGGATCAGTTAACCTCCTGTCTTGTCACAATTTGTACAGTGTACTCCGCCGTGATACGGCTTTTCGTGCCATAAAAAATGGAGCGAAAAACCCCTAAACGCCCAGAAAGTTAAACGCAACCCATGTGTTGGCATTAAAAAAACATACCATTGTGTTTTAATGCACACAATGCATTTTCTATGGGTGTGCTAAGGCACCCATACTTGCGCTGGCTTACGTTGTGCTGATGTCAGCACAGTGCTCTGTGTTGATTTTAATGCGACACAACATAACAGATCACACCAACGCATGTGTAGGCTCATCCATTCCATGGATGTGTCAACAGGGTTTTAGCGCAAGTGGAGTCAAAGCCATACTACTATTTACCATTTTTACATCAGTTACATTTCTGTAGCATTCACATTTCTGTAGAATTCACAATGTTATTCCTCTCACTTAGTTTGATAGATTTAGATTTATTTTCTAAAGCATTGACTGCCATTGCTGATTCACTGCAGTTTCAAGTTAGTGTTATGGGTACTGTCATACTCCCAAGCAGCAGGTGTTAGGAACAGACATATTGTAAAACTTTTATTTTTCAGTACAGAAACAAGGAATAAAAAGAATTTAAACTAGAACGCAAACTATAAAAAGAATGTCCAAAATGTAACAAATTGTGACATCTGCGAGTGTGTGACAACTGCGAGTGACATCAAAGTGAGTGCCCAGAGTATGTTGGGATTCATAGTTCTATACTCCTAAAATGTAAGGAAATGTCACTGAAGCTGTAAGGGGGGGGGGGGGGGGGGGGGGTATTGGGTTGGCAGAGCTAGGTACCAGTGTGTGTTTAGTAAATGCGTAATTTTGCCCCACTGTCAACATTTAAACCCAGTGATACTTCATTGTCTGGCTGCAGCCCTGTCTTCTGGTCCACCTGAATATTTGATTTAGCACCTGGTTTGAAACTATGTACAAAGAAACCTGGTTACCAAGTTTTTGTTGAACCCTTGGCCACTCCCATGTACTTCCTATAAAAGCCATGCCCTTGCTCTGCTTCATTGCCAGATTATTGTGCTTCCTGCTTTACGCTACTTGTGCCATCATCATCATCCATGTACCGGCCCTTTGGCTATTGACAACCCGACTACTCTTCATCTTGCTCCATTGTGATTTTACAACGTTGGCTTTTGACCTGCGCTTTTTAACTATGCTCCTGGTTACTGCCTCTTGCTACAAATGTTGATCCTGCCATTACTTGAGTCGCTGTTTCAGCTACAAGTCTGACAGCAGATCGCTACACCCACTGTGTAACTGAATTTGCTAACCCTATTAGACTGTAAGCCCGTCGGGGCAGGGTCCTCTACTCCTCCTATGTCATACCTGTACCTGTGTGTTATCTTGTGTTGTATCTCCACTCTAATGTATTGTACAGCGCTGCGTAATATGTTGGCACTATATAAATAAATGATAATAATAATAACCCTGTCTTAGCTAGGGGTGTCAAAGGCTAAAGGCTGTATGTTTTCATTAATGCTGTTTCAGTACATCAATGGAAGGGGGGGGGGGCATGGCCAAGGGGTAGGCAGAAAAGGCAGCTGACTCGAGTAGGCCAGCAAGAGAGAAGCACAAAAAATGAAGCCCTTGTGTTTCTGATATTACTGCCTTTAAAACTCTGCTACAAGCTATTTTTACACCTACAAATAGATACATAGGAAGTACCTTATCTGTACTGAGCTGTGTCATATCACCATTGATCCTTGAACTTCCTGACTACCGAAGGATGTATAGATTTAAAAACATCACATATCACATTTACCTCTAGAGATTGCACTCATAGTACATACTCCCTAGGTTTACACATTTAGTGTAACCAGCATATATGAGTCAACATAATTTGCATTGTAGACAATATATGCAGTCGACACATATATACCATTCTATTGGAAAGTTTAATATTGTTCTTTATTCTCCAGGGTCAAGGCAAACGCCAAATAGATTTCCCTGGGAACGGTTTGTCTGTAAATGACAGAGAGGACCGCTGACATAACTACCCTGCAGTGTCCTGCCATGGGAACTGGCATGGCTTCAGCCAGATCAATTAGTCTGCAACAAGAACCCCCATCTATGTGGGGGCAATAAGGCAAACAATAGTCTCCAGCTCTAACTCATTAGCAATCTGTCTAACTATAGCCTACCTTGCCTGGGGCACAAAGTTACTTACAAAAAATATTTTCAAGCATAAACAACATTTCTCTATTATAATTATTGGAACCAGGGGGAAAAGGGGGGTTGGTGCCAACATCTCTGATAAATCAAACAAAGAAAAATAAAATAGGGTTAGATAGCCTCTAACCACTATTTGTGGGGTGGCTAGTCCCTGAGACTTTAACGGCACAAAAATGTCAATGACACGAATATGAAAAAATATAAGTACAGTTTATTGGTTAACACCTGTGCATAGGGCAAACAATGACCTATTACAGCAAATTAATATAAATGGTTAGTAGGATACAGATAAAAACTTTGCGCCTCCCAA
>CM070038.1:75084380-75095099 GCA_036250615.1 Ptychadena robeensis
TTTTTTGGCCGAGGGAGTACCTGTATAATCAAATTAGGTGAGTAATTACAATCCCCTCCATGATACGGGGTATATTGGGTCCAGGGACCTATATTAGTTAGGGATGGGTCTTATCCTGATGTAGGAAAAGGTCGTTTGCAGTCCATAAGTCAACAAATTAGCAAACCCCCCTTGGGGGGAGATACCCTTAGACAAACTCCCATGAACAATGGAGAGGACTAAGGAAGCCTAATCGAGGTGCTGGACTCCTGGGGTGCGGGCGCGCAAAACCCGGTGATAGCCACAAGGAACCACGGTGGTCCCCCCACATTTGAAACCAGACTCCCTATCTGTACAGTATTTGGAGGGTCCCTGGACCAAGCTCTTTTTACCCAGGTACGCGATGTGGCGGCTAACCGCAACCTATGTCATGCATGTATACCTTCTTGGATGTTCTTAGATATTATTATCGATATTGTTTTCTCAGACATATTTATAGACACGTAAAATATGAAAAATATGAAATGAATATAATTGATTGAAAGACGGATGGACCCCTTAGGGGACACCATTCCTGATGGATTGATTAGATAAAAACATGGAACCTGTACTAATAGCAATTTTTATGTATTTTTATGTACATTCTAGGACCTTTATGACACTTATTTTAAATGTAGACCTCTCGATGAATCGTTTGAAATCCGATATATCCCTGATGAAGCCCATAAAGGGCGAAACGCGCTGGATTCTACACCACAACCATTTGGGAGGCGCAAAGTTTTTATCTGTATCCTACTAACCATTTTTATTAATTTGCTGTAATGGGTCATTGTTTGCCCTATGCACAGGTGTTAGTGTTAACCAATAAACTGTACTTATATTTTTTCATATTCGTGTCATTGACATTTTTGTGCCGTTAAAGTCTCAGGGACTAGCCACCCCACAAATAGTGGTTAGAGGCTATCTAACCCTATTTTATTTTTCTTTGTAACATTTCTCTATGTACATGTATTTATTGTTGTATTTAATGTAACACAGACAAACACTTGAAATTATGTGATTTTCAGGTCTCCAGAAAATTCTGCTAATTTACCATATTTACAGCTCATGTATATACAGATCTTCTGTAATCAACTATATTCAACTATAAGCTGAATTTTAGCACCCAAAATGTGCTAAACAAACAGGGGTGAATAAACTAAGGCCCGACCCTTTGTCACCATGTTGAAAAGATGCTCCCCTCCGCTTGTTCTCTGCAAGGTGTCCAAATGCTGCCTTGGGGACAATGCAGTTGCATGATTATGTGAAGACACTGTGGGCGCATCCTTAACAGGCAGCCTCTAGGAATTATCTCTGCTCATTGCAATTTATGAGCATTTTTTTTAAGTGCAGGAAATTTAAAAAAAGATTCAAAAAGATAACAACACATCCCCCTCACACATCCCTGCCGTCATAAGTAATACCAGCTATGCATGGAATTGGAACACTTATGGCGGGTCGGCCATTACAGGCTCTTGGTCCGACCCCTTTATCAAATTGAAAAAGCCAATGTGTCCACGAGTCAAAAAGTTTTCCCACCCTTGTTCTAGCACATGTAGTATTTGCATAAATTAGGTTCACAGTCAACTTAATGTTTAACTTAATTAATGCAAATTTGGGAACCACTCCATTAGGGACATTAAGAGGTGTAAATGGACTCTAAGGGTATGTCTCCACAGCGCTGAGTGATTCGCCATGACCCCTACGTTAAGCCAGGGGGTCCTGACGGATCACATAAACTTTACCTGCTGGGCAGGTAGACTGTATGTGATCTGTCGGGACCCCCACCAAGCACTGTGCTTAATGTAGGGGTCCCAAGGGATCTCCCAGCGCTATGGAAACATAGCCTAAATGTCTCCAGGTTGAACAGTTCAGCCAGATTTGTATAGGAAAGAGAATATTAACTATTATAGGGTGCATGTTGGGTATTCACCAACATGACTCAACATATGACAGATGGGAGTTTCCTTCTTGTATTCTGCATACCTACATAACAGTAAAAATATTAAGATTAATATAATTAATATCAACATAAATGAATACATAAATTTTGACATCATACTGAGAATATTTGTACAATGAAAACCCAGCAGCAGCCTACAGTCCTAAAACTTCACATTCATCTTGGCTGGAAAATGCACTTCATTCTGGCTGCCAGTTTTCCAGCGTCTGCAAATGTAACAAGTCAAACACACTGAGAATACAAAGACTGAAAAAAGAAATCCGTAAATTGCGTCTTGAAGCTTGGATAAGTGATTATGGGGCGTCTGCTCCCCATGAAGCAGTCTGGTGGAGGATCCTGGCAATGGGCGATAGGCAGACATGGTAACATGCATGCTCAGCTCCCTCATTCAGGATATAAATAGCTACATTATTTGCCTTCCGCGACATGGTCTGTTTTCACAGAGGAATAAGTTGAATCAGACATGGAGCAGTTCACTCATCCAAAAGACACGCTTTGTTAAAGTCACAGGCTGCTTAGTATAGATACGGCTAAGTATTTCCATTAATGTTTAAACACCCCGCGTTTCACCTTGGCTCTCCTTATCTTTCTGGACGCTTTATACACAGTTGAGAAATGCCATTCCCAAAAATGTTATACCTCTTTTCCTCTTATCTTCCATCATAAACTATGGTGGTGTCATTCAACATCACATCTCATGTTGGCTCTGCTTTTTTTATCCTCAAAGGAGGAACCATTGTGTTCTTAGATAACCAGATGAACAGCGAAGAAATATATTCCACACGGACCGCTAATCTCCATGGAATAAAAATACTATGAAGTCACATAGCTGGATAATGCTATGACTGATGGAAAAGGCATTGTAAAATAAAACTTGTACAATGGTAAAAATATTGTGACCCCATAATAAAATAAATTATTGGGCCACCCACTTTCAATCTCCATCTTAAATGTAGGAGTTGATGAACTGCTGGTGATCTGGTAGTCCTGGAGAGTTATGGACTGGGGACAGGAGCAGACTGTGGAGAATATTATCTGTATAGCTGTGTATCATGAAAGCTCTATATACTGAAGGAACCTTCATTAGCCATTATAATAACACTAAAAGATCACTGACCAATCCAGAGAATGGCCATGGAAATACCCTTTGACTGATCCCAAAAGGTGAATTTTCTTTGCTAATAATTTTGGTTACCACAAAAACTATGGAGATTCGCATAGGCAATGTATTTGTGTACATGTATGTCTCCTCTAACTCAACAGAACAATAGTGCACACTACAGTCTAAAGCCCCACATAGACAGGCCGATTCCCGGCCATAGTTGCAGCCGACCAACCAGCGTGCTCGCTCCCACCGAGCACATAAAGGTTGGTCGGCCGCAACTATGAGGGAGCCCACCTTGAGTTTCTTAGAAGTTTTTTTTTTCTGCACCATCCTGCTGCAGGCTGTAAACTCAGAGGGGCTCTTCTGATTAAGACCAATGGACAGGTCCCCAGCACTGCTTTGACAACGCATTCATTAGAATGGGAATTGTCCTTTCTGTCTCTTTGATGCACATGGGACACATGGCCCAATTTATTGCAAAAAGACTTAATAGACTTTACATATGGAATTGCTATCTGACCCATGGAGGATGGTGGAATGGTGGTTAGCATTCTGCCAATGCAGCACTGGGGTCCCAGGTTCAAATCCCAGCTTGGGCACTGTCTATGAGGTGTTTGTATGTTCTAACCATGTTGTTCAGGATAGACTGAAATTTTCCAACATATCAATTTTGGTTGATCAAGGTAAAAAAAACTGGAAAATCGAACCGTGTATGCTACTCCAGTATCCTCCCACACTACAAAGACATACTGGTAGGTTAATTGTCCTTAGACTAAAGGCTGCCATACACGCACCGAGTGGCGGCCTATTTTGCCGCCGACCGATGGGTGTGCGCACTTGCGGCCGTCGGACGGCGGCAAAATCGGCCACTGATCGGGGGTGCCCACATGGGGCAACAGATCGCTGATGCCCCACAGCTCGGCCGGCCAGAGAATGTACATGTCCGATCATCTCTGGCCGATGCCTTTACTTTCAATAGAGACCGGCGTCTCTATTTATCTCTGATCTGAGCTGCTCTGTCGGCCCCCACTCTGTCTGTGTTTGGGGGCCTTTAGTTACCATGTCTTATTTAAATTTTTGCTCCCAAAGATGCCCTACATCTTATTTTCGGGGGATGTCTTATTTTTTCATGAAAAAGAATATAGCACTGGGGTATCAAGATAGGGGAATCACTTAAAATGACACAGGGGGATCAGAGGGGGGATTACCATCGTAGTAACCCCTTCTGATCCTCCTGTGTCATTGTGATTGCCCCTTCTGATCCCCCCTGTCCAGAGTTACAGTACCGTATCTTCGGGGGTGCCTTATTTTCGGAGGGATGCCTTATATTTCAGTGTGAGGCAAAAACATAAGGGTGCCTTATTGTCGGGGGATGTCTTATTTTCGGAGAAACAGCGTAGTTACATATGACTATCATACAGTAACTTTCTTTTCATGTGGAAATAAACACAGAAGCATTAATGTGAAGGTGAGTTCAATGAACCACAGAAGCAAAGCATGGGACATCCATGTAAATAGATATTTCAATATGATCAAATTACCATAAACTTGCACAAATGTCCTTCAAGCCTGCCTTCCTCTCTCATACATATAACCCATCACTGCAGATCCCTGTCAGGAAATGCTGAGACTGCATATCAATGTATGTCAATTCCAAGAAACGATTTGTGTCCAGCTAACATTCTGAATGTCATAGGAATCTACGTTTGGGTGTTCAGAGGAAGAGGAAAAGCACTGGAAATCCCATAGATAAAGAAACAAAAAGCTTGTAATATTCTATCTTAACACCCTAAAGCTAGCCACACATGGTTCAATTTAGCGTTCGATTAGATTTTGTAGTACGATCAAAAAAATCAAAAATCGACTTTAATTCAATCGATTTTAATTTAATATACCACATGGGGAGTATGATTATTGTTCAATTTAGACTGAAAAGTAATCGAAGTAATCCAAAATCGTTTATGGAATTCCTCTTACGATTTTAGTTTCAATCGGAAGTTAAAGGGAAGAAGCCACACAAATGGAGCCAAAAAAATGGAGCCAAGAAAATCGACTAAAAAAATCTGCAAGGAATGTAGTTCGATGATTGTACAATCGAGCAAAATTTTCCAACCTGTCCAATCACTTTTCAATCGACAATTTGACAAAAATCGATCAATGATCGTTGATTGTACTATGTGGGCAGCACATCGATTTTTTTTTACAATCGATCGCTTTTTTCATCGCAAAATGTTGATTGAACGCTAAAATCAAACCATGTGTGGCTATAACAATTTATAACTAACCACATGACATAACATGCCGATTAATCAGCTCTTTCATTACTTTCCTACTTTCAAGTAACAACTTTGTCAAGATTCAGGGCTTTGCTTTAAAATAAAGCATCCCCAAAGTTTCCTAGAATCCCTTTCTAATCAAAGGATGTGAAAAAATGGGGAAATTTTTTGAATATGATAAAAAAAAACTAAATCCCATGGAATAAAGATTACAAAAAAGAATAAGGCTAAGTTTACACGCTTTCAGCACGGAAACCGCCAGTGCGCTGCCGCAGCTGCGGGATACACGACTCCCTGTGGTCATCTGCAAAACAGTGCAGGCGATTACAGGGTGTCTAATTAAGGACCCCATAGAGGTCCTATGGCACGGCCATCCGAAAACCGCATTAGGCGTCCGCCGGTCGGTTTTCGGATGGCCGTGCCATTGGTCACGCTAAACGGTCGTTTACCCGGCGGTTAAAAAAACGCCAGTGTAAACTTAGCCTAAAGGCTGCCATACACGGGTCGGATTCGCACCGGATTCCGGCCCGATCGATTCCGGGCGCGTGCACGCGAAACGATCGGGCCGGAATCGCATGCAGCCCACCTTGTCCGATCGATCAGGTCCGATCGTTCAGGCGCTCAGAATCGGATCCGACGGAGAACCAACATGTTGGTCTTTCGGGTCCGATTCTGCCCAGATCAGCGGGAGTTGCATTCCGGGAGGTGATCAATCGGACACGGATCCGGCAGGACAAGGTGGTATGCAGCGATCGGATTCCTTAATTGGCCAATCGATCACACCTGAGGATCCCGGCGGAATCGCCGGAATCGATCGGATGGTGAATCGATCAGCCAGGGAATCCGTGCCGTGTATGGCTAGCTTAAGGGCTCGTTTACACAGGCCTGGTAAATGACCAATTAGTGCAAACGACCGGCAGCCACAACATTAAACATGATCAAAATGACCCGGCAATGCCAGCACAAGTTTGCCAGATCCCACAGGCAGGAACACTTGATTGTTTAAATGGTCTACATGGCAACATTTACATGGATGTTTACATGGCAACGACCACGTAAATGAAGTTTTACTTATTTTTTAATTAGGGAGCATAATTATCTTATTGTAGTGATTTACAATAATATAATTTTATTATCCTTCTCTTATGCTGGCCATACACATGCCGATAAACGGCCGGATTTTAATCTGACCGACAGGCGTGCGCGCTCTCGCCGTCGGTCAGGTTAAAATCCGGCCGTTTATCGGCATGTCCCCACATGGGGCGACAGATCCCTGTCGCCCCACTTCTCGGCTGGCCAGAGATCCGACATGTCGGAAAATCTGAGCCGATGGGAGCCGATGCCATAAGCTACAATGAAGCGGCTGCTTCATTGTAGCTTATGGCCGGCACACAAAGGGTGCCCAGCCGACTGAAGGGGCCCCAGAATGCAATGGGATTGTAAACGTGATGACGTCATCACGTTTACAATCCCGGAAGAAATCGGGGCAGATGTCGGCGATGGTCGCCGCGTGTATGCCTGGCATTAGTGCTGCCAAGCAACATAGAGAGATAAGGCCGCCTTTCCAACGGGAAGTAAACTGCAATAAAATGACCCAACATGTAAAACAACTGCTCTACTCCGCTACAACCACATAACATGTTTTAATTTGTTATCACAGCATATTTGTAAATTGGCACAAATGTATATTAAAGTCATGTATTTTCCCATTAACAAAATAAGTCTTTGTGCTTCTATTGTAGGTAGTTGCATCTGCTTTTGCCCATTCCATTAACTTGTATGCAACATGTGCATTAAAACTGAAGGAGCTGTCATTACACCATACACAGGACCAGCAGAACCATGGCCTTTGGCCTTTCCACCACTGGCCTTCTTAACAGTTGGGTGATCCATCTGTACCCAACTACATATGATCATCATCATATAAGGCCACTGTAGGCCATGGACATAGGGTGAAATCACAACCCTACCAACCACTACAATTAAGCTGGAAACACATGCAGAGATATGGGCCAGATCCATGGGCACTTCAAGCGCCATGCATGCTCTCGGCCATCTATTTGGCCCATATCTAAAGGAGGGAACACACGGCTCGATTTAGGAACCGTTCAAGGTTACTCAGCCGATGCTTTGCATGGAGACCCCATGGTCCAAATGCAAAGTAATGGACATTGACCGTGGTTTACGGTCATGTCCAATATCCCTGTATTTGAACAGGATTGATTGGCCCAGCTCTAAAACAGGGCCATGGCGCTTGAAGCGGCCATCAATCTGGCTCATATCTATACGTGTGTTCCCGCGGGGTCTCCATGCAAAGCTTTGGCTGAGCTGGAGACATAGCTATATTGAGCCGTGTGTTCCCGGTTTTAGGGTCCTTTTAGCAGATGTACACTTTGTAATCCAATTTATCTTTTGTTCTTAGTTCCAAATGTCCACCATAAGTAACATTTCTAATGCAAAAAAAATCCTGGACACAAAGGAATCATATGTGCTTGTGTATTTAGCATATTTAAACTAGACATGACACTCAAGTACAAGCCACCAGTACAAACCACTGCGCATGACGCAGCTAATCAAAACAAATAAAAACAAATTCGGATTTGCATGAACTACAAACAAATGCTTACTGTGTAAAGAACGTTCTAGCACCCAACTCTACATAGGTCTATTTTGTTTTCACAAATGTAAAGTTTTTTTTAGACATATTAGAAGGAAAGGTTTTCCCTTGCAGCGCCAATATAGAAAGGAATAATATCCACTTAGGCTAAAAAGATGTATAGCTAACCCTTAAGCCAGCTATACACAGCTCAATCTTTTGTTCAGTTACCAAACAAATAATTTGGGAATCGAACGCAGCCCACCTTGAGCGTCCCCGCTCGAAGGAAATGTTGATAGAATAGGGATCCGACAGGTCAGTTATTTCGTTGTTCGATCACCATTCCTTTGAAAGGGAAACGAGGGTCATCATCCAAAATATTGGCCAGGGTATCGTTTTCCCCAGGTGGTGAGCATCTATTTACCAAACGATCGCTGTGCGACAGTTTGGCGATTCTTGTGGCAGCATGCTGCCATAGTTCGAACAGCTATCGCAGGGAATTTTAGCTGTGTATGGCTGGCATTTGAGAATAAAACGAGTTTTTCTAAAAAAAAAATTTTGAGTGAAGCTTAAAATTATCAAAAGTTCTTCAAATGATGAATGGATAAAATGGATCTGATGGATGAAAAAGCTAACATTGGAGGCAAAATGCCTGCACACTGGACATTATTACCTTTAGAGGCTAGGTTATGCTTATTTGTTTATTTGTAATCTTAATTGAGGTATTCAGAATAGAAGAAATAAAAAAAATCACAAAGAGTCACAAAAAACATGTCCATACAGTTGTTCAATGTTGTTCTTATACCGCATACATTTTGGGTAAGTTATGCAAAATATATGAACATTGCAACCATGACAACATATCTAACCCCATTAACAACCAAGACGGCCATTGGATTGCCAAATTTCAAAAAACATTGAGTGTCAGACATCATAGGACATAAAAAAAAACAAATTACAGAGGTAAAACCATGTACCATAATTCAAGAGAATGGTAAAGCCCATGTCCTGCTTAGCTACAGTAAATGTCGCACATTAAAAAGTAGCAAAACCAAATCACCTGTGATTCAAAACATTTAATTGTATGGCTGATGTTATCCTTACATATTCAGATTGCAGATTAATCTGATCAAACCTAGTACCATGTGTCTCCACTATGAGAACATGACTGACAATCAATCAAGGCTGCCCATGTGGCATTCATAACCATCCCTGGAAAATGCTATCAAGGAAAAAATGTGCGCTAATTTTGCTTGGCATTCAGTCATCATAATGTTTATGTTTAAGCTAAAGAAAAATGGGTATCTGGGTATCATAGTGAAAAGCCAATAACAATGTTAGGTGTAGGCCTGCAGTTAATACAATTTTATCAGAATAGAATATGTAGGTTAGATATCCAATATACATCTATACATTTTATACTGTGACTATTACTAGATATGGGGTTCAGGGTTTAGGTGTAGGGACATGGGCAGGTATATAATTTTTTCAGTACACAAATGCCCCTAGACAAAGATTTACAAGTGGATTAGTGGTCTGTACGTGTTTCACTGATACTCCAGGAAGTAGTAGATTATTTGTTGATGCACATCCTGTACTCTAATGCCACAGGAAAAGCCTCCCTATATGATACAGTTAGAGAGCCTTTAAACTGTTTACATTAGAGGCCCCAAAGTTAGTCAGTCATATCCAATATAGCAATAAAAACAAGTTTTATCTTTATAATAACACAAATACTTCTATTTACTGCAACAACTATTTTTTTATATGTAGTATGCAAAGTATGCGAGTGGCCCACATGTGAAGGAGAAAGGTGTGACTGGTATGAGGGTGAGAAGTATGTAAAGCAAAGAAGCGAATGTAAAGAGTTGACGTCTGGAGGGTATAAGGGTAGGCAGTATGTGAAAGAGAGAAGTCTGGAGGGTGGGCAGTATGTGAAGGAGAGAAGTGTATCTGGTATGAGGGTGGGCAGTATGTAAAGGAGATAAGAACAAAGGAGGATATGAGGGTGAGAAATATGTGAAGCAGACATGAAAGTGGGCAGTATGTAAAGATAAGTGTGGAAGGTATGCGCGTGAGAAGTATTGTGAAGAAGATAAATGTGGAAGGCATGAATGTGGGCCGCATGTGAAGAAGAGTAGTGTGGAAGGTATGAAGGTGGGCCTTATGTGAAGAAAAGGAGTATGATGGTGGGCTACATGTGAAAAGAGGAAGTGTGGAAGGTATGAGGGTAGGCAGTATGTAAAGAAGGGAAGTGTGGAAGCTATGAGGGTGGGCCACATGTAAAAAAGAGAAGTTTGGAAGGTATGAGGGTAGGCACCGTTTTTAATGTGGGTCACATGTGAAGAAAAGAAGTATGATGGTGGGCTATATGTAAAAAAGAAGGCATGTGGAAAGTATGAGGGTACGCAGTATGTGAAGAAGAGAAGTATGGAAGCTATAAGGGTGGGCCGCATGTTAAGAATAGAAGTGCAGAAGGTATGATGGTGTGCAATATGTGAAGAATAGTGTGGGAAGGTATGAAGATGGGCCGCATGTGAAGAACAGAGGTGTAGAAGTTATGAGGGTGGGCCACATGTAAAAAAGAGAAGTGCGGAAGGTATGAGGATGGGCTGCATGTAAATAAGAGAAGTGTAGAAGGTATGAGGGTGGGCCATATGTAAAAAAAAGAAGTGTGAAAGTTATGAGAATGGACCATAAGTAGAGATGCTCCGATCAGCATTTCTGGGACCGATCACCGATTACCGATCACCAAGATCAT
>CM070038.1:75095199-75119580 GCA_036250615.1 Ptychadena robeensis
GGAGGCCTCGCCCAGTGGTCCAGCAGAGGTAGCAGGCGATGGTGTAGCTGAGAGGTGTTCAAGGGCTGGGCGCAACCAACTGCGATCCGGCGCGAGTAGGCCGAAGCCGGGGCCTAAATTTTCGGCCGCGTCCGGAAGTGCAGCGCGCCGCCGCCAAACTGTCACTGGAGTGGAGGGTGACTACCAGCCGGTTGATGGTGAGGTTTGGGGACGCAGGGAGTGAAGGATGGCCGAGCAAACAGGCAGGAAAACAGGGGTAAGTGGAGGAGCTCCAGAGCAGGCTTCCATGCAGCTCGGCGTCAGGCCACGCCCCCCGTGATCGGCTTTTTTGCGCCGATCGCCGATCATGCTATTTAAGCCAATATCGGCCGATCATGATCGGCGGCCGATCAATCGGAGCATCACTAACCATAAGTGAATAAGAGAAGTGTTTTAGGATGGGCCGCATGTAAAGAAAAGAAGTGTGATTGTGGGCTATATGTGAAGAGAAGACATGTGGAAGGTATGAGGGTAGGCAGTATGTGTAAAATAGAATCACCCTCTTTATTTGCTTTGGTGAGAAATGTCATTGACATAAAATGAGATGGACATTATATTTCATAGTCGGTAATGGAATGGATTCAATGAAGACCGCTTGTACTGCGGACAGACAGCAAGAAGCTGGCTCCCGTATTTTAAAAGGTTTCCTTTCACTTACTTTACTATTGTGTCTAAAGAACAGGAAGAAAAACAAAATGTTTCCTAAATGGCACTCAAAAAGCAAAAACGAAACCCTGCCATGCTTATCCAAAATAAATTTTTTGGGCTACAGTTATATATTTTATGTTTTACGAGGCAAATATGTGTTATATGCATATATCTAGTAATTTTATATATAAATGTTTGCATCTTCTGTGTTCCTTTTATAGTGGATTCTAACATAATTTTATATTTTACATGAATAGGACGCAGTGCTAGCATTGCAATCAATAAATATTACTTATTTCAAGCTGACAGCTGCACTGCTTTCTTCTCCTCATTAATCTAATGGGCATTGCTTCATTTTACGTGAACAACTACACATGGACTACCATCTGAACAGCCCCATGGGGTAAAAGGCTGTAAAATGCTGATCTAAAAGCTTGGTTTTTACAGATGACCAATGGACACACTCAGCAGTTCTTTTGTTTACATTCAGAGCATGCACCAGCCATAGAGAATAAGGGCAGCCTGCCCCGTGCATGCATCAAGGTGAAGGCAAGGATATCCATGATTTCATATGGGGTGACCTCCTGAGTTTGACACATTCACCTGGATAAATGAAGATCGCAGTGCTGAGTGGGATAACCCTGAGCTGCCACAAAGTACGCTCAGCAATATTAACTGCATAGAAAATACCTCGTTTATTGGTTTCTGAACATGATATCATCAATAAAATTGCTGGAGATGTAGAAAAGGGACGTGGGAACATTGTAAAGAAAAAAGTATTGCTTTGACTTGACTTGAACCCAATTTATGCAAAAACTACATTTGCTAGAGCAATCATTTTTTTTAAATGTTTGCACAACCCTTTGGTGATGGTGAATTTGATGATAATAGCATGTTTGGGGGCTTTGTAATTCACTCATAAAGCCCACCTACAAAATTAAAAGATTTTAATTTCTTGACTTGAATATAAGCCGACTTTAATTTTTTAAGTACATTTTAGGTGCTGAAAAATTTGGCCTATATTGGAGTAATATTTTTTATGGGAAAAAATGCATGCATGCAAAAAAACATGCAGATTTTAGAAATGAGCCTACACTTCCATTTCAAGTCCTATTTATGGAACAAGAACAACTGTTGTCAAGTCAGCACTGTACTCCTACCCAACTGTCCCCTTCCACTTGATTTGTTGAAGAAACACAATGAAAAGAGAATTGAGGAGGCAACATCTGAGTGCAGTCCAACTCTGCCAGTGTCCTCCTCTAATACAAGACTTGTGGACAATAGAACTGAACCAAGCCAGAAGTCAGCAGGTTACCCTCCTGAGATAGCGGCACTTAGCATATTGCATTGTTTTTTACTTCTTCAAGAACATCCAATAAATCAGCGCACGTTGCCAAGTGACTCTGGTAAAGACAGGGGTGGCAGCTTGCAGATCAGTTCATCTTCAATTGCACGTGTGCTCAGGTAGGGATTCCATTCAAATCTGGAGACACCAGGCTTACATAATCTAACCTTACACGTCTTTGTAATCTGAGAGCGCGTCCCATGTGACACTACAGCCGACTGTGACATGTCACATATCCAGGGAAAAGCCTTTCCCCAGAAACACAGGCAATGCTAGAACCACAGTGACAGCGTACCCTTCCATCCCAAGATGACGTATCATACTAAATACATGTTTTCCTGCAGAGATCCTGCTTCTATATGTTATAGAATAGACCATTCTCATTATATATACTGCCACGGCCTTCTGATATATTCTGTTCATCCTTCTCTCCAACAAATAAACACAATGAAAAAAACAACAGAAAAACACAACTGCGACGCTTCATTTAGTGAATTCCTCTAATTATTTACACTGAACTCCAGGTTTTATTATCAGCCGAACCAGCATGACACTTAATGTATCCTCAGCAATGTTTTCACCTCATTTGTCAAATAAACACGACGCAGCAATGTCACTTAAATCAGCCTTTCTCAACCGGGGTTCCATGGAACTCTAGAGGTTTCTCCAACACTTGCTGGAAATTCCTTGGGCATGGAGCAGATTTGGATTATCTAATAAACTACCACAGACACTAATTATTATTTTTGCAGCTATTATTTCTACACGGGGACTTTCTACCAATTTATCAAAAAGAATGTCCCGTGTTGACATTTCAATTGAGTGGGACATTCTTCCCACCAACTACCAGTGCAATGCACTGCAATAACCACTAACATGAAGGGGTCCTTGTTCCCCACTGACCAGTAATACAAGGAAGGCCCTTTTTTCATTGACCACTAATATAAGGGGGTCCTTCTCCCATTGACCATTAATACAAGGGGGTACTTTCTTTGATTAACCACTAATATAAGAGGGTCTTTCTCTCAGTAACCATTAACATGAGGAAGGTCCTTCTAATAATAAGACAGTCCTTCTCATAATGACCACTAATATAAGGGGGGTTCTTCCCTCACTTACCACTAATATGAGGGTTTCTCCTCTAAATACCACTAATATCAGAGGGTAATTTTCCCACTGATCACTAATAGGAGGGGGTTCCTTTTCCCATTGACCACTAATATAAGACAGTCCTTCTGATACTAACCACTATTTTATATATATATATATATATCTTCCCCTACTTACCACTCATACTAGGGGTTCTTCTCCCAATGACCATTAATATCAGAGGGTCATTTTCCACTGATCACTAATATTAGGTGGTTTCTTTACCATTGACCACTAATATTAGCCAGTCCTTCTGATACTGACCACTAATATAAGGGGGGTTCTTCCACCACTTACCAATAATATGAGGGTTTCTTCTCCCAATTACCACTAATATCAAAGGGTCATTTTCCCACTGATCACTAATATTAGGGGGTTCCTTTCCCATTGACCACTAATATAAGACAGTCCTGATAATGACCACTAATATAAGGGGGGGTCTTCCCCCACTTACCACTGATATGAAGGTTTCTTCTCCAAATTACCACTAATATCAGAGGGCCATTTTCCACTGATCACTAATATTAGAGGGTTCCATTCCCATTGACCACTAATATGAGATGATCCTTCTCTCGCTGACCAGTAAAATGATTAGATCCTCTTACGGACCACTATTGTGAGTGTGTCAGTGCAGTATTCCTATAGTTCAAACTATAGTATATCTGAGCTGTAGATATAGTAACAACTACAGTGATTCACTTGAAGACTTTATATTTGAAAATGTAAGTATTGTGACCTGTTAAAAATAACAAGAGCAAGGTAATAATATCCATGTATATATATTTGCTTTAAAACCTTCATCTACCACATACATTTTCCTAAATAGAACTCCATCTGTTTTAGAGGGTAAACAGTATGACCTTCCTGGCTATTTGTATGCAGAATTTAGTTTGTGTGGGATATCTTCTATGCAACAGAAGATACACAAGTTTGATGCACATCTGATAGCCATACAACTGTGAAACCATAAACACATGACTATAGTAGCAGCAAATGTATATACGGCAGAGAAATACAAACTGACATCTGATAGAAAAACCTCAGACGCACACTGCTTCCTGTGTCAAGCACCGAACTAATGAAACGTATTTATACCAGAAGACATCCACAGGCTACAGCACAAAGATCATACTAACATGTGATCTATGGTAAATACACTAAAACCAAGCTGTGTTTAGTTTTCATTCCCCTCTACAGTATATTAAAGGCTGCCCCCATTGTACAGACCTCCAAAAGCACTGCCAACCCTACAAAGCAACCAGGACCCCCAAAACTTCATCAAACTTCTCGTCACAGCACACCCGGCCTCTCATACATAGACTAGTCATACTGATACCTCTGGGAAACCCTCATTGAGGATGTCCTGTAGATTTCCCCTGGCCAGATAGGCGATCATCATCTGCAGAGGACAAGAGCTGATCCCTCACTTTATATCCACACCAGTGATGGGGCTTGTTGCAGCCACACAACAGCAGATGCCATCAGGGATAACGCTGGTCCTCTCTGCTCGCTGGAGACTTGAGAACACAGCTGAAGGGAGGGAGGAGGGAGACTCTGAGCATGCGTGTAATGGGATCTCCTACCAGTATGAGAGGTGTCACCCTAAACTTCCCTATGACAACCAGCAGTTTATAGGATGGAGACACAGGAAGATATAACACGAAACAGATGCTACGGTCTGCATCAGCATGCTGCTGGTCTCACTTATACCAAGCACATACCATCCGGACATACATGGAATAATCTGTACAACAGACAACAAGAAATACAAACGTCACCAAATGTGACAACTGTGCGGAAAGTTAGAAATATCCCAGGAATGTGAAGGTTCTCATTCATCCAGGCCATGGCATATCTGTAGTTATCCTGAAATGTAGAACTAAAACATCCTTTAACAGTTCTGGCAGTTCAATTATTAACTTTTTTTAAAAGCAGAATGAAAATGTAAAGAAATGACAATAACAGTAATCTAAGGGCTTGTCCCCACATTGTCCCCACCGTCACGTTTTTTTTCACACCATTCAGTTCAATGCCGCCGCCCCTGAATCGCATCCATAGGGGTTGTTTCCATTATACAATGTATCTCATCGGCCGATTTTATGTTTGATCGGAAGTGGAAGGATTATGGCAGGGATCAGCAGCTTGAGGCACACAATTGTACCACCCGAATGGGAGTTTTGGCCAGGGCCAGGTATCTGTGGGTGTCCTGGGGGTGGGGGGCTTATTTAAAATTTTTGTGAAAAAAATCTGGGGGTGCCTTTGATGGGGATGGCTAATCATAGGGGAAACACGGTCTCAACTTTAGTTTAGTTCACATGAAAAAAAAAAAGAGAAATACAGGAGAATGTTAAAACATATATACATCCTAGCACAACCTGGCAGATGATTTTACACACACCACAATTACACACCACATAGTAGAGAAAAATTTTCAAACATGTCCGATCACAGTCCGACGATCGAAGTTACTCGGTCGAACCATGTGGGCATTGACCGATTTTTGACAGACCGATGCAAAAAATCGATTGTTTTTAATCGATTGGACGGAAAATCAGTGCAGCACTGTAGCCACACCAGAAGGTGCTGTATTTGCATGGAGACTTCAAGATGCACATAGTTCTACAAAAACATTCCACAAAGACAAATAACACCATTAACAGCTCAGCCTCTAACATGCTAAAATGAAAGTAACCTTTGAGATGGATAAACTATATTTGTACACAGACAAGGCTTGTAGAACCAGTTGGCTCAGGTCTGATGTTGCATTACTTGTAACAAGAGAATAAACATCGTCATCTGTCAGCAAGGACACAACACAGTGTTACAGTATACAAATATCATTCCATAGCATAATACATGATGAGTTGACCTCCACAACATATTTTAGACGTTATGACTATAGCCGTTTGCCATTATCACAAATGTATGGAAGGTGATAACAAATAATGTGATGAGAGACATTTTTGGTTCCCATCTGGTAGATCAGTGAAGATGGCCCCCATCATTCAGCAAAATTCTTATCCCTCTGTGTGTGTTTCTTTTTTTTAGGAAAAAGGCAATAATAAGACCAATCCTAAAGATTTCTGGTAGTGAGAAGGGTACATGAGAGGTCAGTGGTATAAGATGAACACATGTGGCTGGTACAATGGCATATCTGAGGCATAGATTGGCAGCCGGTGTTTTGAGATACCACATGATATTTCCTAGCCATAGAACTGTGCATGCGCAGATAGCCCTAAGTTTTCGGAATTACAGGGTAAGGCTATGTTTACACTGTGGAGCACATACACATTACCTGCTCAGCGTATCCTCTGTTCACATGGCATTGAGCCGATTTGCTGATGCAGGGGTTAGCGTAGTGTGTGTGTGTGAACAGAGAATCTGCCGGGCAGGTAAAGTGTATGTGCTCTGTCGGAACCCCAGCCAAGCACTGCGCTTTACATAGGGGGTCCTGACGGAGCACACAACGCAGTGGAAACATAGCCTAAATCTTAAGAGTTTTGGGTGTCAAGGTTAGGGGTTTGTGGGGTTGAGGTTAGGGGGGTTAAAATTAACCTTCCCAATTCCTAACCTTAACGCTCGGAAACCCCTAACCCCCCCCCCCCCCCCCCCCCCAAACCCATAACCTTGACACTTGAAATCTGTAAGATTAATCCTGTAATTCCAAGAAAGTAGCGCAGTTGTAAGGGTAGAAAATATCTCGGAACACAGGCAATCATGATATATAAGCTACACCAGGAGGTATAAAACTCAGGAATAGTTGTGGTACAAGACACAAGGGGCTACTCAATACATAGAATAAAGTATAAAGAAAGTAATTGTTTTGGCTTTTTCTTATTCACTAAAGGTTTTATTATATGAAATTATATCTCATATTACATTGGGCAATAATACATACACAGATCACCCTCAGTATCAAAACTTCTGACAACTAGTGGAGTGAACATAATGATCTCTTTACAATTGAACCTTTCAAGGGGAAATATTGAGCAGCCAGTGAACAATCAATTCTTGAAGGCGCTTTGGGAGCAGGATAAATTAGAAGTATAAGGCTGGTCAGACACAGGTAGATTACCCTCAGCACGATGCCGAGCTTCATCTATATCAGGGCGCAGCACTGCTGCTTCATCGATATAGGCATGTGGTCCCCATCCAAAGTAATGGAAGTCGAACAGGGTTTTCCAACATGTTGGAACCCTGTTCGGCTGAGCTTCTTCAAGCGGGATCGGTCGAAGGAGGGCTGGATGGCAAAAATGTTGTAATAGATTTGAGCAATTTGAGTAATAGATGATAACATATGCACACGGTGCTCGATTTTGCTTGAATCTATTACAAAATCGAACGGTGTATGCCTAGCTTTAGACTCTAAATGACTTTGACTTATTCAAACCTTCAGGCCCTGTCAGATTGTTTCCAGTATGCAGTGGTTATTATTTATAAAATGTTGTCCAAGAAAGGGGAATTGATAAACTGGCAACAGAGACATGGGTACTTAATGACGTGTGGGGGTCACGATTACTCCATCTTACCTTATTACATAGAAGACCTTCTGAAGCTAAACTGCTTTTTACCTGAGGTATCTGCACTATAGGGATTCTCATTTTGTACGAATCCATATCTATGTACAATTGTAAAGCTTTGTTTGCATTGTTTAATTGTAACTGAGGACTATGACAGTCAATTATTTTATCAATGTTTCTTCCTCCCCTCTTTAACTCCCGTTCTGCTGGTCGGAGCACAAAGCTTCGGCCAGCAGAGTGAGAGAAAGACTAAATATTTTTCGGCCATCGGACATTTCGTATAAGGTGCGTCCTATACAGCGGAGTGTCTTATGGTCTGGAATAATATGGTACATGTGTTAAATTGTCCTTGAAAGTCCATAGCCTCCTTTTTTTCCTTGATGTATATTTTATTGTTAAGGGTGTGGCACAAATGTAACACTCTAGTGTTCGAAGGTGGTGTTCCTTTCCAATAGGAATTCATACATTTACAGTAGTGATGGCCAGCAGCATGGGTGTTCAAACCGCCCTGTTCGCCGGCGAGAAGGAGCTCACTATTCTTCCTCCTGCAGGATCAGGAGCATTAAGATTCCATCGGAAGAAGAATTTTTTCACTAAAGACTGGGTAGAGAACTCTGAAAGCTGGAAGTAACCTATGCGTTCCAGGTACTGGATGTGATGTCACTGACGTCGCTTCTGGGTTTTCCCAATTCAAATTCCCCGCCAATAGTTAGGGTATCCACCTCACTGGCGTCATCACTGAGGTCAGGAATGTGGGTCCAGCAACAATTCTGCAGGACACTGACACAGAGGGACTACAGGGGCACGTCTGGAGAAGGTAAGCTACCCCAAGTCTGACTTGAGGTTACTATTATTAGTAATGAAAATCTACCCCGAGCCATACTCGGAAAGGTAATACAACCAAGGGGGGGAAACACATTAAATATGGGTATGGTACTCAGCATTGACACTGAATCCTCAGCCAGGAGAGACATACAACATTGAGGGAAGATGTGTCTAGTGATATACAAAGATGGAATACAAATATCCCCACCTAAAAGTGTTTTATTGTAATATATATTAAGTACCATATTTTTGGGACTATAAGATGCACGTTTTAACCATTAAAATCAATGGGAAAGGGTCCCTGCATCTTATAATCCAAATATGTAAAAAAAATAACTTCCTGGGAGCAATAGCTCTGCATCCCAGGAGGGAGAAATTTCCATTCCGTCCAGCCAAGCAAAAAATCCACTTCCAAAAAGAGATCTTATCTGCATTAGCACTAGCAGTACACATTCTCTGAACACACTGACCAACATATGGAGAGACAAATTTTACAATAACATTCTGCATTGCAATAAAAACATTTTGAGACAAAGACTCATATCTCCTCCCATATGTAAATAGCTGCTCAAAGTTGTTAAGTGCCAGATTGTAAAATGTGTCCCTTCATAAGTTGGTGAATGTGTTCAGAAAATGGGTACTGCTAGCGTATAGACACATACTAAAGTTTCAGCCCTGCACACTCTGCTGGGGCTAAGACCTCCCTCCTGGCACTGGCCTTTTGGCTGGAGGAATATAGAGTGAATACTGCATGGTCCAGTCCTGCCTACTTTTCTGGAATATTCTGCATATTCATTTGATATCCGAATAGTTGTCTCTTTTTTTATTTTCCCTTCAAAACTTTGGGTGAGTTTTATAGTCCGAAAAATACAATATAAAGATTTGATAATAGTGTTACATAGTGCTCACCTTTAACTCTGTTACTGCTGACATAGGACAAGAAAAACATTCTAAAACTGCTGAAGGGATGAATGTAATGCTTAAATTAGATTACAGTGACCCAGCACACACACCAACACGATACTCGGGGTTTAGATGTGGTGTACCAGGCAAAGCTTCATGAAAGATCAAAGGGATCAGGGAAAATGTATCCACTTAGTCAAAACTTGAATCTCTAATCACGTTCCTTTGCCTGCTGCAAAATTACAGTCCATTATCAGCGGCTCATCACACCTATAATTATGTCCATCCCAAATAAACATGAAGAAGCTACTTACAAGTACATATATATTCCAAGTATTTTTTGTTCGTTCAACTGGATGCGATTTGTTTGATAGATTTTTTTTGTCGACATATTCACGTCCCTTTATCGAATGTAACATTAGATTTTTTGTTCGTCATCCTGATATCGAATTAAAATACATTCAGAATTACTAACGAAATTTACCAACATGTTCGTGACCTTTTGAACAATTTTTTGTTCGAGATCGAACAAAATTTATCCATCGAACACAATTGGCCATTCTAGATTTTTTGTTTAATCAACCAAAAAGTTCGTTCTTCATTGATTGGACGAAAAAATCTACAGGTGTAAACCCACCTTTATTTTATCTAAAAACTGGGAAAATTCTTTGACTCGATGCCCATGGGCGTGCTCGCTCGGGAGTGCCAACATGCTCGGCCGGGCAGAAAAACGGACATGTCCGATATTCTCTGGCCGATGCCGGCCGATGCCGTTAGTTTTAATGAAGACCAGCATCTTTGTGTGCATGCCGATGCTGTCATCTCTTGAGAGCAGCGTGATGACGTCATCACGCTGCACTCCAGAGCTGATATGACCTGCTATGTCGGCCCCCACTCGGTACGTGTGTGGTGGCCTTAAGTCAGATAGTAGAGTTTTTTAAATATGAAAAATTAAGAGAAAGCACCATTGCCCCTAGGAATGAATCAAACAGGTGAATCTTAGTGCCACAACCTCAATAAAGTTCCAGGTGACCCGTTACTAAAAGGATAAGGATCCAAGTGACCCCTTTCTAAAAGGGTTCCTAACCCCCGTTCTGTCCTGCCAGCCTTTGTACCTAGCAGAAGCCTAACATAAGCAGAGAAGTGAGATTAACTCACTAGATGTCCTCTGTTCTCCTGCTCGGGATGTGAAGGGTGGATTGCCCATGGCACGCTTTTTGTTAATATAACCCTAACCTCACTTTTTTTAAAACAAAGAAAAAATAAAACATGTCAAGCTAAAAGTTATGAATGAAAGGTTACACTAGTTACAATGTAAATTGAAATTACACCTTAAAGCAGGGGTGGGCAAACTTTTTGACTTGTGGGCCACAATGGGTTTTTAAATGTGACATAGGTGCCGGACCAAGAGCCTGCAAGAGCTCCCCGGCACAGGGGTCCTAAACGTAGAAATACACGTATAGATTTATGACTATATCGATTGTATACACTGTATTTTTTTCCGACCAAATAAAATTTTGTTCGATTTTGAACAAGAAATGGCTTCATTTAAATGTATTAGATCGAACAAAAATGATCGAATGAAACAATGGTACGTTCGATTTACATTTGTTTTTACAAGATAGATGAAACGGCCTGTGTATATTTAAAAAAGAAAAAATTAAAAAAAATGAATAAATAGAAGCTTTTAATAGAGAAGCGTGAACATTCTATATCAGATAAACTATGGCTTCTAGGAAGAGACCCAAACAATTATCCTCTAGGTGTTATCTTCACTTGCAGGGAATGAGGGGAGCCAGAGCATCATGACAACAAGGCGACAAAGGGCCAAATTACAAGACTGAAGGCCGGTTTTAGTTTGCTCACATCTGCCTTAGAGGTTTCCCATATGGAATTTAGCTTTACATTTTGGAAGATTTAGCTTTTTTTTTAAAACATTTTCCACTTGGAACATTTTTCCACAGATTTTCCGAAGATACATAAAAATATCAACAAACAGCGTATATATATATATAAAACTTAGCATTACTTACAGAGGATGGGTGAGGGCAATTCTGAGTTGGAGTCGCCATTACAACCAATGTAGGTACCCACAAAAATCCAGGATGCGCATTCACCAATAACCCTGAGAAATAATAGTGACACATGTAAGTCACACCATGTAGGTTAAGCAAGTACAGCAAAAGCTTGTTGTTGTGGGTGGGAACTGATGGTAAAGCTCTGGTTTTCATGTCATAAGCCTAACCCAGAGCACTGCTTTGATTAAAGGATCAGGAAAGCTACTACAAGATCTTATAGTTACAACCCATAAAAACTAATTATAGATGTATGCCGTATATCTATGTAAACCATCTACATCATTTGTTGGAAAGTTGGAAAGGAGGTAAGCCATAACCATAAACATTGTATATGATTACAGTTATAATTTACTTTCAATCATTTCTGTTTGTTTCAGACAAGCATAATATTATATTATATATAAAAATACAAGATGTAAAAATATACAATCCTAGGTAGAAAACAATGCAAATGCTTTAAAATGAACATTTAAAGACAAGTAAATGGTGACGGAAAGGTTGAATTTTAATGATGAATGAGATCATATTAATATTTTAATTGTAAAAGTTCACATTTTGTTTTTTGACATGGTGTTTCTCCCTAATTAAAGCGGTTTTACACTCAAAATAAAAAAACAGACATACATTGAACAGACACAATACTCACCTGTCAGCAGTTATGATGCTGTGAAACTGCTACACAAAAAAAACACACTTTACTCACTTCACTTGCTTGGAGTTCTCATGCCTGCATCTTAGCTCCTGGCATCTTCTGCAGAGATATTTACAAACAAAACTCACCCCGAACTAACATCTAGCATACTCACCTGTCCAATGGAAGCCCGTGATAATCCTCTGTATCGGCCGATCCTTCCAGGTCTGCCCCGCTGATGTCTTTTATGATGAAGAAGCAGGGAGTAGGCGGCGCTATTGACCTTCATATAATGGATGTGGCGTTGCTTCTTTACAGCACATGTGTATGTGTCTGGGGGTCAAGAGACTGCCCAGAAGGGTAATTCTTACCTGTGAGGAGATATTCCTGAATGTTACCTCATCTCTTTGCAGAGCTGCAGTGGCTGTATTCGCAAATTAAGTTGGGAGGTATATACCAGTCAGCTCATCAGATCTCTATTTTTTATCTTTTTTCCCATTGAAAAGCATTACATCTGGCGCCTCCTGGTGGTCATAAGCGTAAATCCCTCAAAGCCTGAAATCAACATGGCTACTTCCACAGATGAGAGAAAAGCAGGTAAGTACATTGTTTTAGGATTTGAGAACGACTTTAAACCATTGGGACCCAAGATAAATAAACTGTTTCTTTTTAGATTTTTTGGGTTTCTGAGCTTTAATTTTTTTAGACCAACCAATTTTATTAACACAGTTGCACATTCTCTTACTATACAACTCTGTTTCACATCCTATTTTTGGCGAAGCCTTAAGCTGGGCATACACGTCTCGATTTTCTGTTCAATTTTAGTGCGATTCTTTATCAAAATCGATCGTGCGATCGTATTGAATAAGAAGTGTCCGAGCGATTGATTTTGTCAAAAATTGGACATGAAAAACGATCGTTCACGGATCCGTTCTAATTGATAATTTTAATAAAAAGCAAATAAATTGAGTGCTGTTAGTTGTCTCATGCGATCGTTTTAAGCGATCCATCTATGATTCTTGTGGAAATTACCTTTGTTTGTGTGCTGTTGGTCACTGGCCAGTTCTTCAGCTAACACCACTCCAAACCCATAAATGTGTGCGTGCAAGACATATTGAAACTTTCAGGATAGAATCGTCCAGAAATTGAATGCATCATATGTTGCAGTCTGCGATCATTTTCGCAAATTAAAATCGATTCCGGAATCGGATGGTACGTGTATGCCCAGCTTCAATTAGGCAGCAATGTTGTCAGTCAGCCCTTGTGTCTTTCAGTTGGTCAGCTGGCTGTGTTTATCTTGGCCTAACAACCAAAAAAGAAGCAAGGGTGGCAGAAAAGCTGTCAGGCTACCGGCTTCTTCTGCTGGCTTCCCCCTTATTCAATCCATGTGAATGAGGTTGAGGTTCAAATTCACGGGTCACTGATTCCAGAGGTGAAAGAGCTGTTTTAGCATTTCATGTCACTTGACTACTTCATATACGTTGGAGCTGAATGAAATGTATGTTACCTCTCTTTTCAACTCTGAAAGGGCAGCAAGTTCACTTCATTATTAGAAGACTCAATCCTTTCCATGTGATATTCAAAAGTAAAAAAATATATCAGCGAGTTAATGCATTTTAACAGGATTACTTTGAGGAAGAAACGTTAAATATGGTCTAGAGTTCAATTAGAAATTTTGACATTTATTAATGATACTATTTTTTTTATTACAATGGAGGTGGTTGATCCTTTAGGGAAAGTAGTGCTCAAGGTTCCCTTTATTTCCATCACTGGATGTCTTGGCAGAGTACAGGTCATAGGGTGGCTGAAGATAATGATCAGAGTAGAGGTGCTGATGGGCTGGATCTGTACATCCACCACTCCGCTGGTTGTCTTTAATGTTTAGCTTCCCTAATGCAATCTGGATTCATCAACCATTGTCTGCACCTTTACTGTGTCCTGTACTAATCCGGTATATGAAACTACTGTATTTTTCAGACTAAAAGATGCACTTTCCCCCCTAAAAAAATCAGGGGGGGGGGTGCCTGTGTCTTATGGTCCAAATACGCGTCTTGGCTATCCTGCTATCTCCCAGCAATAAGATTATAGCTTTTGTCACCCTTCTTACTATAGCAGTGGTTCCCAACCTGGGGGCCGCGAAGGTATTCCAGGGGGGTGCGGGCCCTAATTCTTAACCTGTGTTTGAAAAGGGAGGGGGGTAGGGGCTCGATAATGTTCCTAAATAGAAAAGGGGGCCCTGCAAGGAAAGTTTGGGAACCACTGTACTATAGCAACACTACTGATTGAACACAAGGACTCAATCATGTTGCTGCAATGGTGGATCTTTTAGACTTTAGGCCCAATTGACACTTAAGGATGTCACTCAGGATGGCACTCATGTCATAAGGGAAATTTAAAAAGTAAAGTAAAAAAAAAAGTTATCTGAAAGTCTTAATTGCCCCTTTGATGACATCACCCTGTGGCACAAGCATGCCCAATATGCCTGGTAAAAATAGTTGTATATTATCAGCTCCAGAGAGAAGATCGGAGATAAAAAAAATGGTAAAATGACAATGTAATATGTTTAAATTTCCTACCAGGTCATGAACCACAGTGCACCACCATGGCTCAGGGTAATCTAGTACTCAGGAACACAGGGTTTGCAGATAGTGGAAACACTTGAAGCAAGAACATACTTGTGATAAATGCCCAATGTGGTCCGCAGGGGGGAGGGGCAGATCAGAGGAAATGATGATCCTGCCAGTGATAATATACAAGTAGGAAGGAAGAATCACATGACCTCATTAGAGTGTACTGACCTACTAGAAAACTATATATACATACATAGTATTGACAATGCCCCCCCCCCTCCCCCCGGGCCATTGTACATATTGTGTCACATACATATCATAAACTAAGTACAACCCACACAACTACAAACCACATTACCACAGGACCGATCGTCATCTAAATATGAAGTATTGGCATATGCAGAAAATCTAGTCTCACCCCTCTCGGTCACTCCAAATCCCTCCACACATGCGGGCACGAAAGCAGAAGTGGGCACGAGGCGTTTCTTAGTACATGCAGCGAAAGTGGCGCAAGACTCCCATCCTCAAAGCTGCGGCGTGCTGCTGTAACTATAGCAACGCATACACTGAGCTGGGGAGGGGCGAGCTCGCCGTGCACATGTCGCCCTATCACATAACACTACATCCAGCTCAGTGTTCGATTTTCTCTGTCGTAGTTTACGATTGGTCATGGCCGGGAGAGGCGGGCTCACGTTTTAAAGCTTGATTGGTAGTGAATGTTAGGGATGTAATGGACGAAGTGAATTGTTTACTGGCGTGTGGTGTTTGTTACCTCATGCTGAGTGCAATGGTTATACATGAAGTGTATTCGTATATTGTTACTTTATCGGTTTATATAAATAAACATACACTTACACAACTTACACTTACTTACCTACACATCTATATACAAAACCAGGTCATATTCCAATGTTATATATATAAATATATATATATATATATACCGTAGTAGCTCAACGTCTGGTGTATCTATCTTCCTCTCCTGGCTCTCACATTCTTTCTTCTCTCTATTCTCTCTCCTTTCTATATTTTCTCTCCCCCCTTCTCTCTCTTTTCCATTTCCTTTGTGTCTCTCTCCTTCCTCTCCTCTATCCCTTTCTTTTATCTTCTTTCCCCTTCTCTCTCTCTCTCTCTCCCTTTCGCTTCTCCATCTCTATTTTCTCTCTACTCTCTCCTCTATCCCTTTATTTTCTTTTCTCTCTGCTCTCTTTCTCTCCTTTCTATATCTTTTCCACCTCCTCTCTTTTCTATATTTCCTCTTCCTCCTCTCTCTCTTTTCCCTTTGCTCTTCTTTCACCTCCTCTCTCTTTTCTATATTTCTGCTTCTTCTCTATCTCTTTTCCCTATTCTTTGTTTCTCTCCTTCCTCTACTCCTCCTCCTTTCCTTTCTTTTCTTTCCCCTCTTTTTCTCTCCTTTCTATATATTTTCAATCTCTTTTCAAATTGTATTTTCTCTTTCTCGCTCTTCTTTCTCTCTCTCCTCTTCTATCCCTTTCTTTTACCTCTCTATCTGTCCTCTCTATATCTATTTTATATCTTCTCTCCTCTATCCCTTTTATTTCTCTCTCTTACCCTCGCTCTATACTCACTCTTTACTCTCTCTTTTCTACATACTTTCTTCACCCTTTCTCTCTCTCACTCTCTTTCCTCTCAGTTTTCTCTTCTTCAGATAGTCATACATAGGTTGATTGTTTTGTGATTCGATCGTTTTGCGCAGTTTGCGAGCATTGATCGATTGTACCACAACAGTGGCCATAGTACAATCGAATACAGATTGTTCGAAATACCTAGAAAACCTTTAAGATGCTTGTACGATCTATGGAAATTTACCAACATGTCCGCTCACTTTTTGATTGGTTTTCTTGTATGTATTGATTCCTTTGCTCTATTATCTCTATCTTCTCTCCCTCTTTTCTTTATCTTCTCTCTTTTCTATATATTCACTTTCCCCCTTTCTCTCTCTTTTCCTCTCTCTTCTCCCTCACTCTTTTTATCTCTTCTCTCCCTGCTTTCTTTCCTTTCTCCCTTTCTCTCTTTTCTTGTTCCCCTTCTCTCTCTTCTGCCCTTCTCTCTCTCTCTCTCTCATTTTCACTTCCTCTATTTCTTTCTCTCTCCCCCCCCCCCTCCTGATATTCTTCAATGTGATTTTAGAGAAAAAACAAAATAAATATAAAAATTATCGTTGAGTCGTGTCATTTTTACAGTTGCAAAATTGAAAGTCAAGGATTTTGAGGGACTCTAAACGATGTTTTGTTTATCACTTACCGTACATTCATTGCTTTATTTTTACAATCATAATTGGTTGCAATATGTGAAATGTGAGTGTTAAAGAGTGCCAAGGAATTTCAGGAATTGGTTTGTAAAGTTGCCTGCTTTTACTGGTCAAGATGTTCTTGAAGCCAAAGTGTTGGCACATGATATAGAAACTGGGAAAAAATTCATACTACTTCCTCCTGAAACTAAAGATTCTCCTTCATTTATTCATTTGTTGCCATTACAGTGTCTACTAGAGATTTTCCATTACAGCCAAAGAGGGGAAGCACCTTGCCAGATTTTATCTCTCATGCAGGCAACTAATTGTTACTCTTATTGGTTGGACTTCCTTGGTATCGTAAGTTATAGTGGAAAAAGTAGTGGCTGTAGTGCTAGACCTCTATAGAACTATCTGTACTTTGCAATAAAATGGCAGCTTCTAGTTCCAAGGTCCTTGCTGGAACTCTAAAGCCCCCACACATGGATCTAACTAACGCTCGATCAGCGCGCACGTTTGCTGAGGACGATCGCAGGACCATTGAACGGGAATTGAAGGACAAATTGAAAAGACGATCGTAATTACTCTGGATGGAGACCAAAGTATCCATGGGAATTAATAAGCAAAGTGGTGGATGACGATTAGCCGTTCGATCAACGAATGCTCGAGTGCAGCGTGGTGACATTATGATGACGGCACCATGCTGAGGTCAATCTCAGGGGCTCAGCAGTACGCAGTCCTCAGTCCTAGCCCTGAGAAATGGTAACAGTATGGCTGCGTGGTTGTAATGCTTCTGGTTGCATCGAGGTTTCCTGGCTGATATTAGATGTTGATACTGAATACTAGGCAACCTGATTCAGTTGTTTTCTAAGGTGCTAATACATAAAGGTACCAAATTTCGGCCTTGGGTAGCTTCTTGCCAGGTTTGACCTCTCACACAGCCAACCATTTGTCATCCTCTTTGTTGAACTCCCTCAGTACGCTTAAAGACCCTCGTACATGCTTTGATTTCCACATGATTTTTTGGCCGATCGACCGGAATCGGGTGCAAATTGAAAGCTTAATCTTTTAATTTGTGAAATCGATCTCATCCATTAGGGACATGTCCGTAATTCTTAAATTATTTTCATTATTTTGGATTCATCACTTTGGATTACTTTGCCAGCATCCCCATCCAAAGCTAGTGTGGTGCCTGGTTGATTCTCAGCAGGATGTCATCACACACGGTCGATCTGCCGGGAGATTGACAACTATTCTAAACGTGGGCTTTAGTGAGGGAATTAAGAACTTCCACGTCATTTCAGCAGCATAGATAAGGACAGGGAAAGGCAAGATTTCAAGCTTACACACATTCAGACTACAGAAGCCGTGTTAGTGCTGTCACCACATGGACATTATTAGTACCGTACCTGTCAATGCTCAAAACACTGACAGTAATTTAAAAAGCAGAGAATTATGTTTTATGTCTACAGAACTGTTTCATTACACTGCAGATCTGCAATGAAGAGCCACATTCTAAAGACATGCATAGCTCTAAGAGGGACCCCCTCTAAGCAAAGTCTATGTCCTACGTCGGGATCCCCGCCAAGCAATATGCTTAGCGGAGGGGGTCCCAACGTATGTGGAAACAAACCCTTAGGGTGACAATAAACATTAAAATATTATCATATTTGTACAATCAAATTTAGTTTTACCAAAAGCATTTCATATGTTTCTTTTTCTAATCTATCCTATGAATCTGTATCCAATCAGGGAGGTCCCCGCATTACATATTTGTTGCTGGATGTAAAGAAAAATTGAGAAATATAAGGGGTCATAAATGTGATTTAAAGGTGGGATGAAATAGTATATATCACTAGCAGTCTTATGTGTAAATTGTTTCTGGTCATAAACTCCTATAGCATGTTTGACTTGTTTAAGCATTTTCTAATGAAATAAGAAATGACAGCAGGCAGAGCTAGAAGACATTATTTTTCGATGTTAAATAATACAACTTGTTTTTAATTATACTTCAAGCATTAGGGAACACTGTTATATGATAATGGACATTTTGTGTCATATACTGTAGTGACCAGGGTATGCACCTTATCTGTGTATATTTGTGAATTATATATTGTGCCCTGTGTCACCATATTCTGTACAAAATTGTGTATATGACTTTAAATCATCTCTGTATTCCTCAGCAGCAGGTGCAGGGATGACTAATGGCTTCTAGCTTCCCGCTCTTTTTCTGGCCAAACATTGTAACTTTTGGTTTCTGCCTGGAGATAACTTACTGCCCGCCTCCAGACCTAGGGTATAAATATACCTCCTTAGGCCCTCCTTAGCCAGAGTTGGGTTAGATCCTGAACCACCTACAGCCAGTGCCGTGCAGCCTTTTTGGAGCCTTCTCCTGCATTTTCCTGGGTTCTCCCGCAGGCCGTCCCTTAGCAGCGCCCGGGACCAAGGACCCCCATCTGTGGTGACCGAAAGGGTTTGTCCCATGGACCAGGACTGCCTTCCCTCGAACGTGCCCAAGCAGATGGTTGCGGCAACTGGTAGGTGCTAACGCTAGGCAGACGCAGGATTCCTCCCTACTTCACCTCACCGCCTGCTATTCCCTATAGCCATAGCCACTGGACTGTTACCTGACCCTTACTCACTGGGACTGTTAGCCTCCTTGCAGCTGGTAGCCTCTTTACTTGAAACAGTAGATCCTAAGTGTGTGCCCCATTCCCAGGCTTGGGTTTGGTGATGGACTGTAAATATTCCCGACTAGTAAACTGTAAATAACCCCCTACCAGCTGCCTGTGACTCAGTTTATTGATAGTGTGTGAGCCTGATACAGTGTGCTTGAACATTCAAAGAATCTGGTCTTTCGGAGCAATAGAATGCCCCCCACGACACTACAATACATCATCGAGGCCAAAGCAAATCGGGAGATCAGTGGACCGGTGAGCTCCTATGCATTAACAGTTAGGGTTTAGGGGCCGTAAGTGGAGCACCGAGGGGGGCCACTGAAAAACAGTTGGTTAGGCACCTGGGGCTTAGAGCATTGTAAGCTCCCTTTCACACTGCAGCCGATGTGGCTGCAATTCGATTTTTGGCCGATAACGGTCTTGCTAGCAGTAACCCTAATGCATCCGTTACCCACGAAAAACACACAATGTACAAGGAAAAACCCACACGCACGTTTGTGCCTGAAATAATATGTGCAGCAGGCCATTTTTAGTAATGTGCAGCATAGCACAATACCGGAAAAGGACAGAGGGGGTGATCCCTGGAGGGACCCTGTCTGTATTGTATTCATGTGATGTGTTATTTAATAAAGCCGAAGAAGTTTTAAAATAAACCGGAGTGCGGACTGCTGCTACTTTGAACCTTTTGTTTTCGTATATGTGGATGAGCTGATCCTCCGTAGCCCAGCACCTGGTGATTTATGCCGGCAGGACACTTAACCCGAGAGGGAGGCTTTGTACCGGGAGTGTATGGACGGTTAGTGTGGATGTGCGGATTAAACACGCTTCAAGTCTTACCGGAAAAGGACACCTTGCGATAAAGCTAGCTGCGGTACTGTACTGCAGCTACTGCGCGGATAGTGTGAAAGGACCCTTAAGCTAGCCACACACGGTTCGATTTTGGTTCAATCGATGCTCGATTAGATGATCATCGAATTGAACAAATCGAAAGCCCACATGGTACGAATCGACGATAATTGTTCGATGAAGGCAGAAAATCTAATCGCAATTTTGATCGGACATTTTGAAAATCATCGTCGATTGGCAAAATTGTTTATAATCGTCGATGTTGTGGTGTTTCTCCCTGATCTTGATTAGATAATACATAGACCACCTCTCCAAAATCGGAATTCAAACGTTTCAATACCAAAATCGACGATTTTAGTAATTTTTGGAAATCGAATCTCACCACAATCGCAAACTCAATGTGGGGTTTATGTTGATTCGATTAAGATCGATTTCGATTAGACGATTGAATTCCCGTCTAAATCGAGCTCGATTGAAAACCAAATTGAACCATGTTGTGGCTAGCTTTATGGCCCCCATACACCTTTAATCTCCCTTCAGATTCCTTTTGTTTTACCAAAACCAGTACATATGAGGGACTTTCCTAACTTATCAGTCTACCTGTGTTCAATCACAGAGGACCCTATACTACATAATTGTTGGTAGATCTAAAGGTCATCTGACAGAGAGATCTAAAGGTGTATGGACAGCTTTAGGGTCGTTGAGAAAGGGTGTTTCTAATTGGGCTGTGTCTGCAAGACAATTTGTGACAAGATGTCTTGTAGACCAATAGGTTATGGAGGCTTGTGTTCCACGCCTAGTCCAAGAAAGTTGCATATTTCCGCTCGATCGACGTACAGGAATCGATTTGCACACACAGAAATCAATCGAAAAGTGATCAGAAATTTTGCTCGATTGTTCAGATATCTGACAGTTTTTCTAGGTATTTTAATCGCTTTTGTTTGCAATTGTAATCACGAATGTTTTACAAACATAATTACAATCATAATTACAATTTTTTTGATTGTATTTAACTTGACAACACAGTGTGGTGGCACGATCGATCGATGTAAGACTGGAGCATGATAGTAAAATTGCACAACAGGATATAATCTAATGGCAGCCATAGACGGGTCAATTATTTTGCCATTCAATCATATCTTGTAATAAAAAATCACCAGTTGAACAACGATTGATTGTACCACCCCACAGTGTTATAGCTTCATATCTGGTTTTTTTTTTTAACAGCATTACTGATTTCTGACATATGAGGTCGGCCGGAAACCAAAAAGTAACATGTAAATGTAAACGATCTACTAAAATTTCTCGATATGTCCAATGATTTTTCGATCGATGTTCTGTTTGATATCGATCACTGGGTCAATCATACCAGGTGGGCAAAAATCAATTCCTGTTTAATCAATGTAAACAGAGATTTTTTGAGTCGATTAAACAGAAATATTGAACCATGTATGGTCAGCTTAAAACGCAGCATCACATTTAATGTGAACCTTGTCTGCTCCAGTTTGTTAAATCTCCAGTCCAGTTAGGTATCTTCTAGAGATAATAGATAATATACTGGATAATGCACAAGCCTCCATAATCTATTGGTCTACAATATCATGCAAAAGTCTTTCTTTGTATGGCTAGATTTAAGGTATCGGCAACTCCACAGCCTAGAAAGAAAATCATGAGTTTATAGTTGGGCCTATTTTATTTTTTTATATATTTTATATTATATATATATTTATATATATTTTATCCCCTTGACCCAGTGGAAGCTCTAGAAAATAGGAGGAATATGATGTTGACAAGATGTAACCCTACCTTGCCCTTGATAGGCAAAGTATAGCAAACAATGTAAAACATTCATAGGATTGGAAATACTGGGTCACTACCCCGCTTACCTATATCTTCTAACCGGAATGAGTACGGACCAAGCATCCAACAATTGAACCGGTCACCCACAGGCTCACAGGGAGAGACCAAAAATATAAGTCAACACAAAGTAAAGGTAAATACAATAGAAAACTATCCCCCCTCTAAAACACCCCCCATACCAAACAAAGAAGACCGCTCCTACACAGGAACCGAACCTATCCCAAGGAAATCTTTTTTCACAGCTAACCTAATAGGATTGGAAAAATCCCCAAATATCCCCCTATTCCATATTTCTGAAATACCATGAACTCGGGGGGCATCCAGGGGGCAAATGTGGTCCTCGAAGGTCCTTAACCGTATCTGTTACCGGCCAAAAAACCTGTGTTTTGCACTGCACTGCTCTTGCATACACTTGTATGGGAGACGCTTGCACTGCATGGCATTACCATAAACACAAGTGGAAGGCAAGTGTGCAAGGTCGTTAACCCTACCCACGCTACATTGCCCTCAAGCAATTACAGCACCACTACCTACTCCTCATTGTATTAATATCTACAATTGAGGCATGCCCTCCATTCCCAGTTCCCCTCTTAAGCGGTACACATCCACTCTACTTTCATTATAGATTTAAAACTTACCACAGCCTCCACAAAGGGTTTAATTACCACTTTCTTTTCATTGTCAATCTCTAAAGTATTACTTTCTTGCTTGGGGGATAAAGAGAGGGTCTAGGAGAAGGTTCTGGAGGATATATCTGAGGAAAAATAGACTGACATAGCTATTTATAAAGTATAGGGTATACTGTACTCCCACATTGCTTTATAAGTTTGGCTTTGGTAGTAATAATTGCTGTCCATGGTGTTAGGGTAGGTCAAGAGGTTTGGAACCCCGGTTCCTTGTAAACCTGTATTTTAGGTTGTGCAGCATGGGTTTGAAAAAAAAATATCTGGAAGCCTTCTTAATCCCCATTAACTCATTGTGAAGTGCTGGATAGCTAGTGCTCCTCCAACATTTTCAGAATGGTACTCTAAAATGATCCTTACCTCTGTGTTTTTATGAGCATTGGTCAATGCATATAAATGCATGGAAAGTGGAGAGATATTATACCCAATGGGCCACTCCCACCTGTGCATTATGGTCCATTAAAATATGTTTTTTTTTAGGTTGCAACTATGTTTTTTCACCTTCGAATGCATGTGATGTGTAACATTATTATCAATGGCAAAATGAACCAGGACATTGTTAATTTTTCTCTGCCAATAGGTACAATGAAGGAACAAAAACCTGCTAATATCAGGTTAAGTATGTTCAGACACCAACAATTTGAAGAATTGTCATGTATCTGGATATAGTGGAAAATACAGGAAATGTGTTACAGAAGAACCTTTCAGGCAACAAATAACTATTCTTTTATTAAAGTAGACTAATCAAAGTGTTTTATTATGCATTTGTACATAACAATATCGCATAGAACCCTTAACAATATAAATAAAAGTGCTTCAGATTCAAATGATATGCAATGTATTCAATAAACATATATACAGCATTAAGTGAGGTAAAAAAATCATTGTAACATAGAAATATACTTCATATTCAACATTAAAAGAGTTGTCTGGCATATGAAAGAGGAAAGATACTAGAAAACCAGCGTGGGCAAGAAAGTTTACCAGCCTTTCTATGTGACCATTTGACACCAGTGCATTATGCCATTGTCCCAGTTCATCCAACTATTGCTAATAAAATGATAACATTTCTGTGGTGGACCTACAACTATATCACATTTTGACAATACAAAGCTAATATTATCAAATAGAGATGATACCAGCATTAGGATTGTGTTGAGAGTCCGGCTTCAGACAGAGATAGACATATAGACGGACACTGTCAGGGAATTATAAAAATGTGCTACCCACTTGTGTGCCATATTGGGAAAAGTATTGACGCATCAAGAAGAAATCTTACCAATAGAACATGGCCACAGGAAAAACATAAACACATTTAGGGCCACCATTAGAAATGTTTGTGGCCTCTTACCCCA
>CM070038.1:75133978-75146656 GCA_036250615.1 Ptychadena robeensis
ACAGTGCTACTGCAGCATTTTTCTTGCTGTTTATTTTGCGTTTTGCACTTCCCTTCCAGGTGGGGAATAGAATAAAGTGGGGAATAGAAGAAAAAAAAACAATATTAAAATAACTGCAACGCTTTGCGTCCGCGCCACTCCTACTTGGTGAGTCGGAAGCTCCAGTTATACTTTATTTCTTGTTTCCCTTCCCTGTAAACATAAAGGAAAACTTTTTAAAATAGTCACCCCCCCCCCCCCAAAAAAAGCAGGCAGGTGGGAATGCATCTGCACGCACAATGAGGCGAAAACTTTTGGAAGATGGCCTGATGACAAGAAGGGCAGCAAAGAAGCCACTTCTCTCCCAAAAAAACATCAGGGACAGATTGATCTTCTGCAGAAAGTATGGTGAATGGACTGCTGAGGACTGGGGCAAAGTCATATGCGATGAAGCCCCTTTCCGATAGTTCTTCTCCTGAGAAGAAAAGGTGAGTGCTACCATCAGTCCTGTGTCATGCCAAAAGTAAAGCATCCTGAGACCATTCATGTGTGGGGTTGCTTTTTATCCAAGGGAGTGGGCTCACTTAAAATTTTGCCCAAAAACACAGAAACCATGAATAAAGAATGGAACCAAAACACCCCCCAACAGCAACTTCTTCCAACAACCCAACAACAGTTTGGTGAAGATTAATGCATTTTCCAGCACGATAGAGCACCGTGCCATAAGACAAAAGTGATAACTAAGTGGCTCGGGGACCAAAACGTTAAAATTTTGGGTCCATGGCCTGGAAACTCCCCAGATCTTAATCAAATTGAGAACTTGTGGTCATTCCTCAAGAGGCGGATGGACAAACAAAAACCAACTCAATCTGACTCACAAAAACCAACTCAAAGAAGTGACTATGAAAGAATGGGTTGCGATTAGTCAGGATTGATTGAGAGCATGCCCAGTCGAATTGCAGAGGTCCTGAAAAAGAAGGGCCAACACTGCAAATACTGACTCTTTGAATGAAATTTGATCGATCCCCTCCAGCCTAGTCAAAATATCACTGCCAAGAGAGAGATTTTAGCTGTATTAGCACTAGCAGTACCCATTCTCTGAACATACTGACCAACAAGCTGAGTGAATTGAGTTGTGTATTTACATTCTGCATGGCAATAAAAAAAAATATTGACACAGACATATACCTCCTACCATATGTAAATAGGTGCTCATGCATAAGTTGTTCGTGCCGAATTGCAAATTGTGTCTCTCCATAAGTTGGACGATGGGTTCCGAGAATGGGTACTGCTAGCGCATCTACACATACTAAAGTTTCAGCCCTGCACACTCTACTGCAAGGGTCTGGAACCTATGGCTCCAGAGCCAGATGTGGTTCTTTTGATGGCTGCATCTGGCTCACTGACAGTTTTGGACGGGTCAGGTATTTTATGTGGCTTTCCTGGCCAAATCCCGATTTCAACAAATCCTGGATGTTTCCCAGATTCTTGAAATTGGAGGGATTTAGCAGGAAGAGGGCGTTACTCTTCCTGCTAATGTCCTACCCCGCACATTATTAGCACAAGCGGGGTGGGACATTCACAGGGAGAGTAACGCCCTTTCCCTGCTAAATCAGCTTAGTTGTGACATCACTTCCTGTACTTGGAACACGGAAGAACCACCGCTCAACTACCGGAAGTGATGTCAATGGCGTCACTTCCAGCAGTTGGAACATGGAAGAAATTCATTCAAAAATACCTGAAGTGATGTCAGCGATGTCACAGACTTAATTTTTATAAAATATGGCATTTATGGCTCTCAAAGCCATAAAGGTTTTTGACCCCTGCTCTACTGGAACTAAGCTTTGGCTCCTGGCACTGGCATTTTGGCTTGGCTGGAGGAATATAGAGTGAATGCTGCATGGTCCAACTCTGCTTACTTTGCTGGAACATGCTCTATAATCACTTTGTATGTGAATGGCTGTGCCTCTGACTCTATATTTGTATTTTCACATTTTCTCTCCAAAACTATGTGTAGAGTGTTATGGTCAGGTGTGTCTTGCAGTGCAAAAAATACAGTAACAATAAGGAGAAACAGGTTTTGTTCTCTTGTGAACAGGCTTTTTTAACAGTAGGGAGTTGCGAAACTATAATCCTACAAGAAACTCCATTCTCTTATATGGAGTAACCCATTCTTACTTTTTTCTAGCTATAGTTACCACTTTCAGTTGCTTAATGGCGGAAACATGTGATGTCACGTACTATTACGTACGCCGCCCCGCGGCCAACTTCGCCTGTGGGGACAAGCCCTAAAATGGCCATATAACACTGTAATTTTGTACAACGAAAACCTTTCATAGTATGATCATAAAACTTTCAGTGTAAGTGATGTACCCCAACTACTACTGCCACTCTAAGTTTCACCCCCTACAATTACAAGTAAATTGTCAGCTGAATGTACAGCTATTAAATAATGGTTCCTTATAGCCACAGTGCTATCCTTGTATAAGCAGCATTTCACTCACCTACTTCGAACACATATCTTTGAAACCCTACATGGTAGAACCTTGAAATTTGGGGGGTTATTGGTTTACCCCGGAGACTATATCCATGCAATATTTCAAGTCTCTGAACACACTACTTCCTACTAGAAAGCTTGCTTTTAAATAATGTTCCCCACTACTCTGCTACATACATGCCATATGTTTTCATTACAGTTCTTAAAAATAAAAAAATCAGAATTGGCAAAAATGAGAATCGTCACACTTTCTGTAAAATCAGAAATCGGCCAAGAAATTTGCAATCGGTGCATCTCTAGTCTTTGATTTTTAAAAGAACAAATATATGACTTGTAACTTTTCTTGCTTATCAAGAGGAAATTACCCCATAGAAATGAAACTATGAATGTAGGTAAACAATTATATGGTATAATATATATATACTCTAATTATTTAACCTTCCTCATTCTCTGGATTTTTCACTTTTTTGTGACTTTTTTTTTCAGACTACATGTAGTAATTCTAAAGTTTCCTGGTTGTCATAGGGGTCTTGTTCTAAATATACTGTAAGCACACTGTATGAAATGTATGGTAAATACTAGTGATGATCACGAATATTCGGATTCCGAATATTAATCGCGAGTATCGGCAATTCGGAAATTCGCGAAGATGGTGAATATATTGCCGAATATTCGCAATTCCGGATATTCGGTATTTTTTTTCCATTACACACGCCTCTCAATGCAATTGGACAAATGGGAAGGCTGCAACAAAAGCTTAGCAACACTCCCTGCGACCATCAACAGTTTTTAAATCCAATATTGGGGTGATGCGAATATTCGGAATATTGCGAAAATCTGCACTTTAGAAAATTCGCGAAAATCACTTAGATGGCGTCCAAAATTCGCAATTTTTTTTCAACACGCCCCTCAATGCAAGTTAAACATATATTCGCGAATATATAAAATATTGCCGAATGCGAATATTTTCCGAATGTTTTCCCAAAAATTTCGACTTGCTAACTTTGTGAGCTGATTGCAAAGCCCCTGAACATGGTATCATCACTGGAGATATAGAGAAGGGTTGGGGGAATATTTGAGAAAAAAAGTTTTGCTCTAGCACATGGAGTTTTTGCATAAATTAAGTTAAAAAATAAAGTCGAAATTCCATTTTCGAAATTTTTACTTGACTTTGAACCTCATTTGTGCAAAAACTGTTTGTGTTAGAGAAATGGTCTAATTTCTGAAAAAAAATTTGACCATCTCTACTCACAGCACCCTCACAAGACAAACAGTGCAGATTGTTGAAGTGTCTCATTTTGTGTAGACATTTGTGTTGCTGCTACTAACCCCAGTAAAGACCCACTATTTGAGTTTGATTGCTGTTTGACAATAAATACAGGAAAAAAGACCTAAAATTTGTACCCCCACAATGGACAGGCCTAAAAGAAAAGTAACTATATGGACAGACGTGGTGGAAATTTGACCATTACACCTGAACTGAACCTGTACTCTGAATCTGTATGATCTGAACTGGTCATCCCATAACCATTGGCAGTATTCAGAAGATGACCCCTTCTTTGCAGCTATAACCACATATTTACTTCTAAAAAGACTTTCCAAATGGTTTTGGAGTGTACAGCCGACCCTTTTAGTTATAACCAGCTTGACTAAAGCTAGGAATACACGCACCGAGCGGCGGCCGATATTGCAGCCGATCAAGGAAAGAAAAGAAGAGGCCAGAGTCCTGATGTTCTTATGGAAGGGGACTCTCCTTCCAAACAATAACCACCTTCCATTTCATCATCTATTACTGAAAGCAGAAGATGTCAACTTCAATGATGATTGCAAAGTTTTGTTAGGCTAGGCACATTTTAACTTTTAAGTGAGAAAAACAGGTAAAAAATTGGTGTTTCTGGAAAATTACACATATAACACAATGCACTTTTATTAGGGAAAAAGTGTGCTTGGGAAGCAGTGCCATTTCTAGCCTTTCGGGGGCCCCATGCAAGTTCTAGCTTAGGGCCCCCTGGTGACCGGGGGAAGGTTGCTATTGGTGGAGCTGCTGACCCGGCCTCTCTCCCTGTGCAGATCTAAACACCGTGAGCAGGGGGGGGATGGTGATGGAGGGGGGATATGAAAAAAAGGAACATGCCTACTGACCTCCCCCATTGGCTGTTCAGATCTGCAAGGGGAGGGTGCCGAAGTCGGGAAAGGAGGGCGCCGGATGTGCACACGTATATTCAGCATAGAAGGAGAAACTCCCTGTTAGGAAGGTTCAGAACGAATTAGGGTTATATTCGTTATTTCTTATGGAAAACTTGATTTGCAACCAACTTGAACAAAAACCATAATTACACTATATTTGTAAAATGTTTGTTTGTTAGGTCAGTTGCTGATGTTGGATGAAAAAAATGTTCTGAGCTGGCCACTAAAGAACGACACCATAGACACCTCGATTCCTGGCCATCTTGTAGGCGACTCATTACAGCGTGGTGATGTCATCACACTGTAATGAGTCATCTGCAGAACTGACGCAGGGATTCCCACCAGACTGTAGTCAGATACTTTGCATGGGGACTCCAGATCGGCCAGAAAAACTAACGCCAGACGATTCACTGTACGTTTCATGTGGCAAGGTGGGCACCTCTGTAGTTGCAGGAGATCGACCACCATGCGTTCAGCGTAACTACGGCCAGAAATTGCCGTGTCTATGGTTGGCATTAAGTATCTCCACACCATTCACATCAAACCCTATATAGAACTGGCAACTGAATAATTCAATGGGTGTCCTTATACTTTGGTTATATAATGGATTGACAATAATTGTATTACTACATGTCTGCTAAAGTGCAGAAGAACAACTTTCATGCTACTTAGGAAACTATTTTGCCTTCTCCTTGGTGAGACTATATTAAGAATGAGGAACTTAGCCACACACAGTGTTACTGCTAACTAAACAAACAAAAAGATCATTTAATTGAAACCAGTCATGTGGAATTTGAGTTAACATACCAAAGGCTGTATGACACCCATCAGTGTCCTGCACCATTTTCTTATGGTTGGCCACTAACTAATAAAACTGTTCAGAGGCCAGAGTACACTGCAAATCAAAACTGAAGGGTGTTCCACATTAAAATTTTAAGGGGGGGGGGGATTCCTTTGTCTTGCTAATAGAGCAGGAAGTGGTAGAGAAAAAAACCCCAATGACTTATGCTTTGACCTTTCGCCACTCATATTACATAATTTTTATACTGAGGATAGACGCAGTAGAGTAGACTCAATAGAAAATAAGTTTGCAGTCATCAGTTTCAAGAGAGATGTTACTGTTCTGTAGTAGATATCTGTCTAAAGCTAGCCATACACGTATAGATTCCCGTGGGTTCGGCCAGCGAGTGATCATGGCGTGGTGATGTCACCACACTGCTTTCCGTCGTCCACCAAACATAGATTCCTACTCGATGTGTTATTCCCATAAGATACTTTGGATGGGGACCCTGTTAACTACCTTGTCCTCCCTACACAAACTTTTATGCATACACCAGGAAAGGTATAGAAATCAGTTGAGCTGGCTGTAGATTTTTGGACAATCGACGTTTGATTCAATAAGGATTTTCCATAATTTATTGAATATCGAATGTATACCCATGATGTTTTGTTCAAACGCGATGTTAAATGGATATACAGTTGTTGTTTAACAAATCTGTAAACATTTATCAACATGTCCGATCAATTACCATTACATACATTTCTAAAAGACTGCAACACTGATTTTTAAGCCGACCATAGATGTGCCAACAGTAGTTGCGGGCAACTGACCGGCGTACAAGCTCACGTCAAGCGCATGGTGGTCGGTTGCCCGCAACTACAGGGGTGCCCGTCGACCCGTCCTGCCGTTACATTTGTGGCCAATCCTGTTGTAGTCAGTTAACTTGGAGGGGGGAGCCTCCTCCCCCTCCAAGTTAATTAGTTTCAATCTGACAGGAATCGCCTGTGTTAGTGGAGCACACAGGATTCCCGTCAGTTCTGTAGCCGACTCCTCACAGCGTGGTGATGCCACCCCACTGTAATGAGTCTGCTACAAGCCGGCCATGAATTGAGACGTCTATGGCCGGCTTTAAGGTCCACTCTGACTAGGACTCACCACAATGGACAGCTGCACATTGGTCTGTTCTGTTGCCGTTATTCTTAATGGCACCTTAGATTTGTATTCCTAGTTCATTAAAGTACAATGGTTCTAATGTACTACTGTGTACTGCTGTGTACTGATTTCAGGATATATATAACACACAAAAATCTACTTAAGCCTGTCCTGCCCATAAGATCTAATGTAAAAGAAAACATTATCAATGTCAACAATCGAGTAAAACCATGTAAAAAAATTGGATTTTTTTAAACAGAAAGCAATGTTGTAAAATGATACACTGTTGCAGCATTATTTTCCCATTATAGAGAATATCTCTTTTCATTTTCTCTTTCAGGCTCTGAAGTTAAAATTTAATAAGAGAAACTACTGTATATCAAATGCTTTCAAAGTAAAAGTGACCTATAAGCTATTCATAGCACATCTAACCAGCAGGCTGGTTCACAGGTCCTGATTGACATCAACACCAGCTTTGTTTGAATTATCCCCCTAATCTCCAGCCAGTCCCCCAATGACGTGGCATGAGTCTGACATAAGGCACTGGGGGCTCGTACTTATAGATGAGGAGGGAAGAGGTTGCGTTTTCATGTAGCCATCTACACATTTTAGTTTTCTGAAATTGAATAAAGCAATGTCAAGTGAAAACAAATGTACAAAATCCTCAAACTATATCCACCTTATCCCCAACTCATTTTTGTGAACTTTAAATGGTGCTGTTTCTTTGTTCTGTCTACCCCTCTTCAACCTCCTTGTAAGAAGGCAGATGCAGAGGTGGTAGGCCCACTTTAAGTCGATCAAATGGGAATTTATTCCTGTCCACCTGATGCGATCAATTCAAAGAGATCATAATGGAACATAAAATTGATCAAGCAGTGATCGGATTTGTTGGTAAATTTCAGTAGAAGTACAGGTTTTCCTGGTATTTTGATCAATTTATATTCTATTGTACTATGAAGCATGCACACAGATCTAAGTAAAGGAATTGGCGGGTTTAAGTTGATCATACTGTTCGGTGGTACACTCGATTCTTGTTAGATTGTCAGTCGATATTTAAATGGCATAAGACGATCAAATCGAAAAAGCAATCCTGCAAAAGCCGACCTGTGTATGAATAACTTAACATAGAAATGTGTTTTCCTTTACTTTTTATAGTCAACACTTTTTAATGTAATTTGAACATTTTCTCTCTCCCCAGGATGACAGTGGTGTCTACATTTGTCATCCATAGATACTGAAATAAACTACAAAAACATAAGAAATGAGAAAACGAACGCAAGCAGCACATCCAATTGCTAAGCTGAGGTATAAGAACCTCTTCTTGTGTGGTTTAATAACCCTAGTAACAAGTATGTGGCAATATTAAACTATTCAATGTAAGCTGTCTCTTTAAATTGTTTCACTTCTCTTCACAATAACCTGGGATACCGCTTGACAACATAAACGAGAAGCTAAACCTGATTCAGACCATACAATAGGATGCTTTCATCACACATCCCCTCCCACAGTAACCGCACAGTTCATTCTTAGGATCATCAGTAAGGAAGTGGATTGTAAAGTTTCGATTGAAAGAAACAAAACAACTTTCCAACACTTACTAACCAAACTGCATTGCTGAGAGGACAAACTCAAGTTACTAAATAACTAGATTTCCTGCACATTACCAATGGACGGAAAACTGCACTGGACTTCAACAACAAAGGATGCACTGCGTGTAACTGTAGAAAAAACTTTTCCCCAGAATTTACTTTAAAGTTTGTGAGTTAGAATTAAGGTGGCCATACACGGTTCCATATTTTCATTCGATCTAACGGATATCAAGTACCAAACAACTTGTTTTATCAAAAAAAAAGTTGTCCATATTGAAACAAAAATATATGGTAATCATAGCAATTTATCACATCTAGCGTCATTTGTCCAAAAATCTGCACAGTGCTGCCGCCGGAGACGCGTACATTGGAGATCAATGGACGTGTCTCCAAGACGCGGAAAAGCAGCACCCGATGCCCACAGGCAAACTGCCTGCAGGTCAGGGGAAAACCTGCCCTGAAATTGGCAGATTTTTTGTAAGTTCCAAATATCCTGGACACAATAGCTTTGCATCCCAGAAGGCTAAATTTGTTAAAGAAAAGCCTTGCCTTCTGACACTGGCCTTTTGACCTGGCAAGAGGAATATATGGAGTGAATACTGCAGAGCCCTGCCTGCCTGCTGGAACATTATGTATATTCAGGGGTGCACATAAGTGTTCCGCCAGTACGCAAATGGGGTCAAAACCTACCCTGTTTCCCCAATGATAAGCCATCCCCATCAAATAATACTATTGCCCAAAATATTAAAATAAGCCACCCCTGCAAAAAAGACACCCACCGATACCTGCCCCTGCCCGAATCTCCAATGGGTAACTGTGTGCCTCCGTGTGACTCCGTCAGGGCTGGTTGCAGTGCAGGAAGGACAAGCAAGCTGCTGATCCCTTCCCTGAGTTTGTTACCAGGCCATGCCGGTAGAACCCAAAAGAGGTGAGTCAGTGAAGGGGAAGGGGACAATGATTGGAGTGATCAGAAGGGGCTCAATCAGGAACAGGGAGGTCCATATGCAGCAGAACCTACCAAGCAGGAAGCTGATGCAGAGGACAGTGAGAGAGACAGTGAGGAAGACCACGCTACATGTGGGGGTGTACTACACACCATCTCCTGGTACTCACTAAAAAAGTATTTTCCCCCTCTGATACTGTATATTCACTTTATATGTAAATGGCTGTGCGCCTATTTTTTTCTTCTAATATTATTTCTAAAACCATGGGGTGTGTCTTATGGTGTGGTACGTCTTAGGCCATCAGGGAAAAAAAACACGAGGTGGCTGATTTGAAAGTGGATTTCCCACAACTTGCAGGCAGTTTGTCTGTGGCTTAGGGCACGCTCCCGCCAATGCCAATATTAAATTAGAAAATTAGAAAAAAGAGCAGTGGACACAAGCCCTTATAGTGGGGAGTAATTCTATAAGTCCATATAACACTGCATACTCCATGTGTTGACAATTCTGCTTTCCTACATTTCTCCTAAAAACAGTGATGGGAGTATAGCCAACCTAAGGTAGGATGTTTGCTGTCCCATGCATCATCAGGTGAAAAAAGAAAAAACGAATGCAAACACCAATATCTAAGGTAGTGGTTCCCAAACTTTACTTGCAGGTCCCCCCTTTTCTATTTAGGAACATTTTTGAGCCCCCCTATTCCAACACAGGTAAAGAATGAGGGCCAGCGCCCTTCCCAGTTTGGGAACCACTGATCTAAGGAATGGTCAGTTGTGATATACTAAATGTTTGGTCTTGCGTTTAGATACACATAATATACATTTACAAACAAAGGCGTTCTTACTTTCACCTGCAATATGAAGAAGACTGAGAGCAGTTTATTTAGGTTGAATTTACACTGGTGGTTGCCGAGCGTCTGTTCACCGCTAGAAATAAGCAGCCATGGTTTTCGAGCCACGGTCTTAAAAAATCTTGTTCTGAAACCTCCATATCTACTACATGACGAAGTTCTACAATAGTTCTACAATTTTTGTGTAATGAATTTGTTCAAAGCTGCAAATATTTAACTGATTGTGACAATGGACTACTGAAGATTAGTGATGGCCGAACTTTGGCCATGTCCGTCCGCGAACGGGCGGATCGGACTTTTAAAAAAGTCCGCCATCGGCCCGTTCACGGACAGATTAAAATTCCCCGCCTCTAGGCGGGGAATTTGAATCTGAAAACCCGGATGTGAAGTCAGTGACGTCACATCCGGCACCTAGAACACATAGTTCCTGGTTGTGCTAACGTCACTGACGTCACATCCGGGTTTGCGAGCCGGTTTTTCACTGAAATTTTTCAGGCAAAATTAAGGGCAGTCTTTTTGCTCTTTCTTTTTTGCACTTAGAACTGGCAATAAAAGTGAACAACGGTATTCACTCCTTCCCCACCTCCAACATCTTTGCCCAGTTTTCTTCTGGGTTTATTCTTCTTGGTTGGTTGTTACAAGTTGAAGTAACTCCTGTACATGTGAATAGTGGCGATTACTTTACCCTGCCTCCCACTGGCCAGAACAGCTGCACATGGAAGGCACAGTAGGTATGCATGGTCAAGAAGTTAGAAAATAGATAGGTAACAATCCATTATTTCAAAACAACATTTTGTCATTTTGTACTTTTCTACAACAAATGATTGTTTGAAAACATTCTTTTTTTTTCTGATCAAAATCGGACATAAGATCGATTCAGCAGTCATCAGACATGTGGAAATTTGTGCAAAACTTTTATTTCTGCTCTTGTACATTGGCATTCCTACCCAAGATCAAAGGATAAATTGTATCGGGAAGAAAAAGAAATCTTTGTTTATTTCCCTGTTCTATTCTTGCATGAGCAACATAGTCAATAAATTGCTGGTGCAATCAGGCACAGGGAACTGATGTTTTGCATATCTACTGACCCCTCTGTACCAAGAAAATTGTAAATTGTGGTAAATGGTGGAATTTAGACATCCTTAACACTATCTTATTTGCTGTTTAAAATGAAGTTGTAAAGGAAAGGGCAGGTGTAGAGTAGATGATGTAAGCAGAGAAGAGCAGTGTAAGGGCCTGCGTGCCACACTACATGTGTTTAATTAACAGAAAAATCCGTGGTGCAGGGCAGTTGCGCTAACCCGCTGCATTGTCAATTTAAGGCATAACACAACGCAGCCAATGCTGAAGGTACAACAGATTTCCTGTGTAATCCTGTGTACCTTGGTTAATTTCTCAAAGGGGATTACAGGGGAGCATCTGCAGCTGGGCGTTGTGTTTGTAAATGGCTGCGGTATGTGACGTGTGCAAACCCCATCCAATGCATTTTCGGGCGAAGTTTGCTAATGGAAGGTATATATAGCCCTAAACTCTCAGAAACAACGCCCGAACAGCCTCCACCCATGGTTTCTGGGGCTGCCTAGTGTTGACCCAGCCTTATGGCACTGGTTATGTTGGAGGAGACTGCACTACTGCCAGAGATTCTGAGGTGGGTTGAAGCTTATCGAAGCTCATGTCAGGAGGCCCACTGAGGCTGGGCATACACGGGTCAATGACCTGCATGTTCACGGCGATCGATTGCTCACAAATCGATTGCATCCAGCCTTTCTTCGAGCGAGAAAGCTCGATCAAGCACGGAACCAACCTGTTGGTAAATCCCTGTTTTGAGTGTCCCCATCCAAAGTATCCAAAGGGTACAGCCTATCAATTCTCCCTTCAGTCGACGAAGCTCGAGCACAGCATAGTGACGTCATAGTGAGTGTTCATCGATTGCACAAGTATCGACCCGTGTATGGCCACCTTAACTGGTAGTAAGGCCTCATTTGGGGTTGATACATTGTAAAAAGTTATGCAAAATAAAGGACAGCGAACACATGATACTTTTGTTTTAAAATCTCACTGGTGCAGAGGTTTTATTTATAACGAAGAGTCTGATCTAACAGTCTTTGCTGCCATTGGAATGCAGGCATATATAATGAACCAGACCCGGTAGGGGTGGGTCAGTTAGGCTTTTTCCAACTCCTTTCTCAGTATTTGTGGGATAATCTAATTGTAATACTTTCTAATACATAAAACAAACACTTAACTGTGTACCGAAAAGTGGTAACCTTAATTCTGTCTCTATATACTGTTTATACCTTATATTGTCTTTGGAATGTGTATAATCCAGGTCGTTTGCATAGCTGCGATTTTCTTTTCAAATATTGACTATCACTCACATAGCATAACTAGCTATGATAAGAAACAATTGATGTCATTTGCCATCTACATTTACAGAAATATTTCCTTTTAAATGAAAGCTAAACTTATATGTACATAATGTGATTTGTATTCCATAAAATGAATGTATTCTTAATGCATTTAGTGTGACTATCCAAATTGATTTTCATCACAGAATCTTTTAATGTGTTGTACAGCAGATGCAAATGCAACAGTCTAGGAGAGTGTAGATTTGCATTATTGGCCAATATTGATGATAATGATACCGTGTTTCCCCGAAAATAAGACAGTGTCTTCTATTAATTTTTGCTCCCAAAGATGCC
>CM070038.1:75146725-75162094 GCA_036250615.1 Ptychadena robeensis
GGTTACCATACCATCCTTCTGTGTCATTTTGTTTGCCCCCTCTGATCCCCCCTGTCCAGAGTTACAGCACCGTATATTTGGGGGTGCCTTTTTTCAGGGAGGTGCCTTATATTTCAGCATGAGGCAATAATGTAAAGCCAGCCATCCACAGGTAAATTCCCGTGCAATCTACCCCTGATCGGGGATCAATTGAACGAAAATTTGGTCCGATGGATTTTTTTTGTTTGATATCGGACCAAAAATCGTCCACAAGGTTATCGAACATGTTGGTAAACTTTCATCTGTCGTTTATTTTTCGTGTAAAACACGAATGCTCCTTATTTCACTCGATATTTTTTGACTCGATATTTAACCAGTAGCATGACGTATTTCCTGCGCAATGAATGTTGGGATTTTTACAATGTATGATTTTGATTCGTCTATGATGTTGTTTATATTTTATTTCCAAGTAGAACTTTCCGAACGAACGAACAATTGCATTGTGGATGAACGTAACAACGTGCTGTCTATAGCTGTGGTATAAGGTGTTTCAAAAATATATATATTTCACTATTAAATGTTCGTTGTTAATAGCGATATGTATGTATGAGTTTGAATACACAGTGAATATACAGGTGTGTGTGTGATTTTTTTTTATTCGATATTTGCGTCGGTTGTACAAAAATCAAAAAAAAATCTAATTACCTTCGATAAATGGACAAACGAAATCCGATAAAAAAAATCTAACAAAAAATCGAATCTGAAGTTGAACGAAACAAAAATCTTGACGTGTAAATCCACCTTTACAGCAGCCAGATTCAGTGTGAGGAGTGCTGGCTCCACCCCCTTCACACTCAGCCTGGGCTGTGCCGGAGGAAGAAGGCAGAGCCGAAGCTGTTCCTATACTTTGCATGAAGATTCTTCCACCCAAAGTGCTGACTGTAAAAATTGTGTAGAATAAATTATGTAAATTATGTAGCATACATAATTCAAACCCTTTTTGTGTTTCCTTTCTGTGACTTATTAGGAAGATATTCCTTCACTGCCTGTTATGGATCCAAAAGAAGATGAGACAGTTGTCACTTAAACAGGTGTCACCAATGCTGCAGCAATAAATTTAGACTTCCCATCACTTTCTGTCCTTGTTCACACCTATCCGTTTTATGCACATTGAGCAATGCATGCAGGTCTTGATTACAGAGATCAGGAGAACTAGAGATGCTGAATTTCCCCAGCCAGGACATGACATGACATAAGAATGTTTTTCCCTTTCCTTCTTTTTCTTATAATAGATGTTTCTAGTTACTATCTCTTGCTGCTATCTGTGTCTGAAGTTGTTCAGTGGTCAGAAGGACACACATAAGAATTTTTTGGGTAAACAGGCATTTTCGATATAATGTTCAGTTTTTGTATCTGCTTAACATGCGTCCTCCAACCAGTTACCAATGATAACCAGTAACCAGCCTGCTTGTTTAGCAAAGGTATTGGTACTAGGCCACCATGTGTACTGCAATTACAAACTATAAATTGCAAATGTTTCCCAATGAAGCAATAACATACATTATTATGGCTGCCAATTTAAAAGCCCAAAGGAACAGGTTGAAGTTTACCACCAAGCAAACAGTTAAATACACTGATTAAATAAACATATGAGTGTTGTTTTACTTGCTAAAGGATTTCTATTTTTGTCCATCCTTCAACCATTTTCACTTTCATTAAAAAGTCCTCTCCTCGCCACTAGACAGTAATAGAATAAATAGCAGACTGGTTAGTTCATCTTTCTGTTACGTTGCTCTGACATCTCTAACTAGGGCAAGGGTGGGCAAACTAAGGCCCGGGGGCCGGATCGGCCCACTTAGCTTTCTTGACCTTGTTGAAAAGATGCCCCCGTCAGCTTGTTCTCTGAAATGAGTGCACTTAATGCCTAGAAAAAAAGATCACGTGATGCCACTGTGGGCGCATCCTCATGGCTTTAGGAATTATCTCTGCTCATTGCAATCAATTAACTTTGCTAAGTGCAGGAAATGTAAAAAGATAACTGTCCCTGTTACACATCGCCTTTCACACATCACCACCTATCACACATCATCATTAGTGATGCCGGCGATGCATGGAATTGGCATGCTTATGGCAGGTCAGCCATTACAAGCTCTTGGTCCAGCCCCTTTATCTATCAAATTGAAGAAGCCAATGTGGCCACAAGGCAAAAAGCTTGCTCACCCCCGACCTAGGGGAATCTGGAGCTAAGAGTTTACAATGGCTTCAATGTCAAAGCTGGAAAAAAATGCATAACTATAAAAGTGTATTTTTGTTAAATGCCCACCAATGACCCTCAGGCCCAAAATAAAAACTTCCAGCCCAGCCCCAAGACAATAAAATACTGACTTCAGCCTGGACACAAATAACCCCCAACCAAGCAGTAACGTTAGGAGCCCAGCAATATCCAAACCAAGAAGCATTATAGAGTAATGCAGAGTTCTAACCTATTGGGCAATTTAAATGTACATTTTTATTTCTTTAATTTGAAAATTTCCAGGTGATGACGATCACCTGGTATCTCCGCGCCGCGATTACTATCACCGGTGATCGCATAATTGGGGCCAAGCCCTAAGAGGGTATCACACTGCATTAGTATGAATGGTATTATGGTTTCCTATAGGAAATCTACAGTATGTACTTGCAAATGACACTTTGCATGGAAGGGAATGCAGACAGTGTACAAGCTGCCTGGAATATACCATATATACTCGGGTATAAGACATGTTTTAAGCCCAAAAAACATGCTTAAAAAGCCCTATGCCCTATAGATATGGTCAAAGGTTGTGAGGCAGATAACCTTTATGATGTATATGACACAAAATGTGCATTACACTACCACAGTTTTCCCTAATGCTTGAAGTATACTTTAAAACAAGTTTTGTTAGCTAGCTATGCATGCTATAATTTTTTGATTAAAAAAGCTTATACAGGAGGTCCAAGATTTCATGGAAGCATTCCCTAACACTGAGTGGTACCTCCGGGAACAAGTTGGGGGTTCTCTGGGACTGCTGGAAATCCCCACGCCCACCAACTAACATACACGCCACAGGCCCAGGATTTACACTATGTATTCCCCACTATGTGACCTTGCCAACGGGAAGGGCCCGACTACCACCGGGCTTATGACATGTGGTTTATATGGGGGGGGGGGGGGTACCCTTCCACTTCATGGCAAGTAGGGATTCAGTTTTCGTCTGTCTCTTATCTCTAGGTTTAATGTATTTTTTTTCTGTTTCTTTTCTGTACTGGTATAGATTGTTTACTTTACTATGTACTCTCTTGTTTCACATGTATGTAGTGTGTAGTATCTTTGTTGCATCTGTAACATTTTTGGAAAAATGCTGGAGAAGTTATACAACAGCGTTATGCATGTTCTGATTTATCCAATCGTCTTCTCAAAAAAGATATTTAAAAAAAATGCTTATACAAGTCAGTATAGATTGAAAGTGTTATGTGCGGCCCTTTAGTGATGCTGAGGGCCGACCTTGTGGCCCTTTATAGCAACTCAGTTGGCCACCACTGGGTTAGAGGGAGTATAACAAAGTCTTGCCTTCCTGGTTCTGGCCTCTTGGTTTGGCTGGAAAATTATAGCGTGAAGACACACACAGCTCCAATCATGCAAATGTAGTAACACCTATCTCTGTGAGGCTCAGAACCCATACTGGTAAACATTATGTGGATTGGAGCTATACCCCAGAGTATATATTTCCAGTAAAGCCCCCCCATAGACAGGCAGACTCCTCCATGCAACTTCTGTACAACCAACTTTTCTTCTACCAAAACCATGTAATAGGAGGACCTTTCTACACCTTCCAATCACTATGTATTCTATCAGGGAGGTCACTATACTACATAGTTGTTGGTAGGTCTCATGAAAGTTGTATGGAAGAGTCTGCCTGTCTATGGGGGGCTTAAGATGGTGTACAGTCACTCTGAATTGAGAAAGCCAGTCAGATGACTAGTGAAACATCTTAAAGAAATAAACACAGCAAGTCTAATTGATTTGAATTAACACTTAGACTTTAGGTGCTGTGCTGGCTATTTGCAAAAAGAGTTAAGCCTTTATATCATGTCTTCTGCTGGAGCATACAAGGTAGAATCTTTTGCGTGTGATTATGGTGCAGAGGGTTGAACATGATTTAACAAACAATGCTAACCTTTTAGTATTTAGTGGAAGTTAAAGCCTATGCTAGGTTGCTACTTGGGTCTCTGGCCCCACTGTCCCAAAAGGGAGACCTAGTGGTCCATAGATAGCTGTGGTCTATAGTCTGAAATACATTTTTAATCTACTGTGGCATTCAGTACAGCAACTATTCAGGTATGTATTAAACTACTAAACCAAATCTACAGTTTAGGGGTCCCATGACAAGGATTATAAAGGCATGAGAAAAATATTGTTTACCCATTTTTGTGAATCCATCCTTAAACTGATTTAAGCTTGGGAAAAACTCTAGCAGGGATAACAAGCATTTGTAATTATTTCTCTGGCACATTCCCACTAATTTGATCCACAGCCAGCAGAATTTATAACCAGCATGGGTACATTCTTTATGAGGCATATCAGTTTGCCTGAAGGCCAAGAGGTAGGAGGTAGAGTATTTTCAGTCTACTTGTACTCTCGTTCATCTTTTAGGCCAGTGGTTCCCAAACTTTCCATGCAGGCCCCCCACCCCCATTTAACCTACTCAGTTTTAGATTGAGGACCATTTAACACCAGTCATGTTTGCGTTATCCTGTGCAGTATCGTGTAATATTACTAGTGTGAAATGGCCCTCAAACTTTAAACTTTAAACTCATACAACCTTTTTTGGTTTTCACACCAATAATACTAAATCATGTATCATTCACCTAGAGACACTCACACCCACCCATGGTTTGCTTCCAACCCTCCCTCAGCCCCCTAGCTGCACCCCCCTGGGAATACTTTCACGACCACGAAGAAAAATCGATCCATGTATGGGGACCCTAAAGCCCCCCATACACCTTTAGATTACTTCATACAATTTCTTTAAATTGACCAACAACTATGTAGTGCCGGGTCCTCCCTGATAGAATACATAGTGATTGGAAGGTATATATCACGGCTATATAGTGCCGGGTCCTCCCTGAGAGAATACATAGTGATTGGAAGGTATATATCACTGCTATGTAGTGCCGGGTCCTCCCTCATAGAATACATAGTGATTGGAAGATTAAGAATGGTCCTCATATTACATGGTTTTGGTAGAAGAAAAGTTGATTGTACAGAAATTGTATGGTAAGATTGTAAGGTGTGTGGGGGCCTTTAGGTGAGAGGACCCTATACTACATAGTTGTTGGTAGATCTAAAGGATATCTGACAGAACGATCTAAAGGTGTATGGCCAACTTCAGTTGTTCTGTTGTGGTTGCATTGTTGTCTTTTGGAAGCTTATGAGATTTACACTATCTGAAAATGAGAATTGTTCTTTCATTTTTTTTAATAATATGCCTGCCATTATGGTAAGCTAGGGTCAAAGTTGAGCTTTGTCTGTCAGTCAGCTGCCCCATAGCTACTGCAAAAACTACCTGTACTTCCAACAGACCATGCAGGAAGTAGAGTGTCAGAGAGTGGGCGAGACAGCCATGAGAAACTGCTCTCATTGGAAGTTCTCTTAAAATGGAAAATCAGAGAGTAATAAATATTGGGCTGTGGTTCCAACTTTTCCCCACTCTAACCAAATCTATAACCAGGGGTGCACATAAGTGGTACTCTACTCAAAAGGGGCCAAAAACTAGCTATGTGTACCTGCATTATTGTTACACAGCTCATATGCGTACTAACAACTGTGTCTGGGCGGCCGCAGCTAAATGTTACATTTATACAGTTTATATCACTTGGATACCCGCAGGGAAACATGATGGTTGCAGTTAGGGGTGTGGAATTGAGAATGTAAATTAATAATTCAAAAAAAAGATTGGACTTCTAAGGGTGTTGGAGATCTGGGGGATAAAAGTCAGAGTAGGCATATGTAAGGGTAAAATCTGACAAGAGAAAAGCACTCTGTGACAACTGGAATATGACTATGAAAGGATGACATTTGGACTGCAGGTAGTCTCAGGGGTTAGTTACTAACCCAGAAAATTCCAGGGTTGTATTATAGAGGTATGAGATCTGGGGGTTCAAACATGTTGTACTGTGAGAGTTACATTTGATCCAAAGCCAGCTGGGGACCTGTGGATGGAGACAGCTAATCGGAGGCTCAATCAGGAACAGGGAGGTCCATCTGCAGGAGAATCTACCATGCAGGAGGCTGACACAGAGGATAGTGAGGAAGACCACTCTACATATGGGGTGAGTACCAAACACTATCTCCTGGTACTCATCTGAGGAGCTCACTAAAAAGTTATGTGCACCCCTGTATATAACAATAGTTTTATGCTAACTCATCAAACAAAGCCGCTTACACCCTATGCTGACAAGATCTCGATACATTACTATCAGAAATTATTTAAAGTAGGCCAGACACCAGTAGGAAGTATTTCTGGGTATTATTATACCTCACATTTACCTCCCACAAAATCAACATACAACATAATATCTAGATAGCACACCAAACTATGCCTACTATGACTGTTGCAACCACCGAATACCAGACAGCTAACCGATATAAAGCTGTGTACAAACATTCAATGAAAAGTTGTGGTTGTCTGGGGTGAAAATCCAGCGCCCACATCAATCTCACTTAGCAATCCTATATGATAGACCACTAAAAGGCCACCAGCAACAAATGCTGTCCCCCCCCCCCCTAAACCACAGAAGGGAAGGAGCACTGTAGGTTTGAGATCTGTTATTTTCTTACAAGATCTCTCTCTTTTTAGATCTCTCTGTCAGATATCCTTTAGATCTACCAACAACTATGTAGTGCCGGGTCCTCTGCGATTGAACACAGGTAGACTTGATTGTTTAGAAAGCCCCTCATACTACATGGTTTTTGGTAAAGCAAATACCAAATCTGTAAATCTGACAGAGCGATCTAAAGGTGTATGGGGCCCCTAAAATGCCCCTGTAGATCATAATGGGTTAAAGGAAAGGAATGTCATTAAACAGCATTCTCTGTACTTGTTTCTACCACAGCATATGTAGAGCCTCCATCTGTGAAGAAGATAATGTCTCAGGAAATACAACAGGTGTATGTGTGAACCAAAGAACAGAATCACAACACATCAACAAATCCAGCTAAAACACTGCAGTGTATGTGTATATGACAATGAAGACTCACAATACACAATCAGGGCACAGAGCTGTACTCACCCTGCGGGCCAGAAGCTGCTCGTACTGCTGTGGTTACCCATTTCGCACCTTCTACCTCCATGGATCAAGCAAAAGTCAGTGCAGTTTCCTGGTTTTTGCTGTTCCCATGTACTTTACACAAGAGGAGTGTCAGGTTTCTTGAGCCAAATGTTATTGGCTGAAAAAAACAGATCTCCAGATTATACTGCAAAGCTTGTTCTACAGAGGTGAAGGTAGACTCTAGAAGGAAGTACAGATTGAAAAACTAAAAATAAACAAAAGATAATGTTACATTTGTGGCAGGTGGTAATCAGAATGTAATTATTAAGAAAAAGTGCATGTAAACTCTAACAGTTTCCTATTTGGTTTATTGACATGTCAAAGGGAGAACTTTGATGAATGTATTCTGTATGTTCATCATACCAGACCTCTAGTGACCTGACCAATTCTGCTGTTACCAGCTTGCTAGTGTTCTTTGGGTGACAATGCTGCTCTTACCATACACTAAAGCTAGGCAATCTAAGCCATCCAGGTTCCATCCCCGCTCGAAGAAGCTCGGCCAAACAGGATTCCAACATGTTCGAAAACCTTGTTCAATTTCCATTACTTTGTATGGATACCCGCGGGTCCCATGAGCGCTGGGAATCCGGGGGTGCCCTGTGGGCGCATCGGAAATACTCCGTCCAGGAGCGGAACGTGTTTCTGGTATGTTCACGGGGCGCACAGGGGACTACAGGTGGAGGCTGCACTGCGTGGTTTTCCCAGCGGTCCACGCACAGGAAACGTTTGCAGAAATCCGTAGTGTAGATGCAGCATTAGTGTTAAATGCATTTGCTTTTTTCATAAAGTATATAATGATTAGGGTGTGTGATGCATGCAAACTGCACCCGATGTGTTTATGGGTGCAGTTTGCTAATAGAAAGTATAGGATGCGGTATTGCCGACATGGTAAATACCGCACCTATACACCCTGAAACAGTGCCCAAACAGTGGGTGGGACCTATGGACATGCACACGCTGACATGCCCATAACTCCCCCGTGGTGTCTGGGCATCATAGTGTAGGCCCAGCCTTAGGCATCCGGAGGCCGCACTGGAGACATGTGCCGTACCCATTGGTAAACAATGGGCACAGTGTGTGACGTGTGCAAACCGCACCCGATGTGTTTTCGGGCACTGTTTGCTAATAGTAAGTATAGGATGCGGTATTGCCGATACAGTAAATACCGCACCCTATACACCCTGAAACAGTGCCCAAACAGCGGGTGGGAACTATGGACATGCACATGCTGGCATGCCCATATTGCCCCCTGTGGTTTCTGGGGTGTCATAGTGTAGACCCCAGGTGCCCAACCTGCTGCCCGGGGGCCACATGAGGCCCTATGGGTGTTCTTTGGTGGCCCCTTTCGGTTCTCCACTTGCGGCCCACAAAACCTGTAATTGCATAGGAACTCGTCTGTCTTCCAATCCCCCGCTGACAGGTCCACGCCCAGGAAATTCTTACAGTGGGAAAAAGGAGGAGAGGCGAGTGCCTATGCTCCCACTATCTCACCAATGAATGGGGGATGAATAAATATATATTATGGCACATAACCTCAGAATAGGGGCACATAACCTTTGAATTAAAGATTATGTGCCCCAGAGATATGTGTATTAACACACTACAGAGTTCCCTCATGCTTGAAGTATAATTTAAAACAGGTTTTGTTATTAAAAAATTTAAAATAATTTCTTCTAGCTCTACCTATACCAGTATAGATTGAAAAAATTATGTGCAGGCCTTTAAGTGATGACGAGGGCTCATTTGTGGCCCTCCATATCATTTCAGTTGGCCACCACTGGTCTGCACTGTGCAGCCCCAGAAACCACAGGAGGCGTTATAGACACATCAGTGTGACGTGTTCATGGTGCCCACCCATGGCTTTCCTCAGTTTAGAGCACAGTATACACCATGTCGGCAATATTGTGCTCTATACTTTCAATTAGAAAACATGCGGTTTGCGCAAGACACGTACAGTCGAGCCCATAATGATTCACACCCCAGGCAAATTTTTACTTAAAGTTACTTTTATTCAACCAGCAAGTAATTTTTGATGGGAAATGACATAGGTGTCTCCCAAAAGATTACAAGACAATGTACAAGAGACATTCTTGTGGGGAAAAAAAATATTTACATTTGAGCAAAAAGTGTCATGTCCAAAATAATTCATACCCTTCTCAATAATCAATAGAAAATCCTTTATTGGCTATTATAGCAATCACATGCTTCCTATAATTGCAGACCAGCATTTTGCATGTCTCCACAGGTATTTTTGCCCATTCATCTTTAGCAATGAGCTCCATATCTTTCAGGTTGGAGGGTCTTTTTGTCATCACCCTGATCTATAGCTTCTCCACAGATTCTCAATTGGATTCAAGTCAGGACTCCAAACTGTTAATGTTGTTGTCTGCTTACCATTTCTTCACCACTTTTGCTGTGTGTTTTGGGTCATTGTCATGCTGAATCAGCAGCCCCAGCCAGGGCACCTCGGCGCAGGGGTTCCTGACAGGGGCGTGTCTGCAGGAAGAGTCGTTCCCAGCTCCAGCGTCAGCAGCGGAAATGACGTCTTCAATCAAGGTGGGGCCGCATGGGGTAAAACAGCCGGCGGGTCCAGGACGATTTCCATGAACAGATCGTTGGGTAACCTTTATGGGATGACTTGCTGGTAGTTTGGCAGGCACCAGCTAGTAAATACATTGGGCTCTTGCGGAGTCACTAACCCTCACCAACCCTTATTTCATCTGATCATAAAACAGAAGACCAGAAGTCTTCTTCTTTGTCCAGATGAGCATGTGCAAAGGTCAAGCGAGCTTTTGTGTGCCTTATCTGGAGAAGCGACGTCCTCCTTGGTCTGCACCCAGTGGAACCCAGCAGTGTGCAGTGCCCGTTGGATTGTCTTCTTTGAGACATTGCCACGTCCTCTGAGATTTTCCACTGTGCGGAACATCTTGTATTTTTTAATAATTCTTTGCACTGTAGCCACTGGAACTTGAAAACATTTAGAAATGGCCTTGTAGCCCTTTCCTGGCTTGTGAACAGCCACTTGTGAGCAGGTCATCACTGAGCTCCTTTGTCTTAGCCATGTCCACAAACCAACTGCAGAGAGCTGCTGTTTTTCACCTGTTGAGTTGATTAAACCAGCTGTTCCCAAATAATCAGGGTAATTAGGATATTTTAGAACAGCTTGGACTATTTGGAATGGTATAGAACTTTGGATTTTCCCAGAGACTGTGAGTTTGTGAAGGATATGAATAATTTTGGACTGAACACTTTTTGCTCAAATGTAAATACGAGCTGAGAAATGTTTTTTTCACAATAATGTCTTTTGTATATGATCTAATTACTTTTTGAGAGAAAACTTTGTCATTTCCCATAAAAAAAAAACTTGCTTGTGGAATAAAAGTAACTTTAAGTCAAAATTTGCAGGGGGTATGTATACTAATAGGCTTCCATTCGTTGCCTTTGCCGCAATGCCCCCTGACGCGGTCATGATGCACCAGTTTAGACTGGAGCATAATTTCCCAGAGGGAAATACAGGGGGCAGCTGCACTACGCAGTGGCAACTGCAGGGAAAAACATAGTTTAGACTCAGAAAATTTCTCTCAGCATGGTCACTTGTTATCTTTTTAAGATGTTATAGGAAAATTCAGAGGGTAATGGCCCATAACAGTAAATGGCTAACCAAGATATTATTATGAAAAGAATGTAATAGTTTGTGCTAGGGGAGTATTGGTTACCGTAACTGCTTTTAACAATCATAGAAGAGGAGTTAGTAAACAGTGCAACATTATGATCTACACATGGGAAAAGCCTTGGACAGTTGGACCACACCTTACATTTTTTATTCCCATGTGAATTCCACTCATTGTTTTAGATGTTGCAAGCATTAGCATAATTGGCCTATGTGAGAGGCAGTTCCAAGATGAGAAGTGTCTTTCATGGAATCGCCAAGAAAATCTGTGGTATTTTAGTCAAGATTATTTCATTTCAAAGCATACCTTCCACCTTCATAATGTGTTATTCTAAAACCTTTCTTTCTTCATAGTTTTCATTTAGAAATTATTGTCTTCTTTTCTGATGCCTTAGTTTAAGTTGAATGCCACCATACATTTTGCAGTTCTCTGGGAACACAATGATCTTGCAATGATACTGCAGGTCCTTCCACAGGTTTGACATTAGGTGTTGGGTAATTTTTAACTTATTTTCTAAGCTAGTTTTGTAACGCTGGGCAGTGTGAGTTGATGCACTACCACGACCAGGTTCTTTTGGATGCTCAATGTACCCCTGTCTTAACTGGCTTCACACAAAAGCGATCCTCATACACTCCAAATAAACGATTGTCCACTCTTCAACATAGGGTATGTTGATTTACAAGGTTAACTAGCAGGGCAGGTTATATACAGGCATTCACCATCACCCAGAGGGGATGGGGTATACAGCTTGAGGGGCTACAGTTACGAACAGTATGCCTAACCAGCCTGCTGGGAGTGACCTGAGGTTGCCGCAGCTCTCACCCAGATGTAATTTATGCTTTTGTACAGAGATTAACCATGTCATGGCAGGATCCACAGATATACAATTTCAGTGTATCCCACTACACTACTGGCAGATCAAACGCTTCTAGGTGAAAAAATATTATTTCCTGAGATAAAAAAAGGAAATTGAAAAAGGCCAACACCAATGGGGGTAAAATATTATGCAACCAGTCGCCCTGCTCTCTCTTGGAATGTGATTACATTATATGCAGACTCTAGGACTATACAAGGAAAAGAGAAAGAATGAGGTTGTAAGACAAAGTGTATGTTACTACAGAAAGGGAAACAAACAACATAAGATGTCAGCAAACCCATCTGCCTTCCTTTTACCATAAAGGAGAAGTTTGATACAAAATATTAAAACCCTAAATCACTTTATCTGAGAAGTACAGTTTATTAAGGAAGTAATGTTCTAGTAATGTTTCTTCTAGGGACCTAGCATGTGGGAGGACCTTAGATGTTTGAGATGTGAGCATGCTCAGGCTGGTTTGCAGAAAGAATATCAACCTGCAAAGTATGATTACCAGGAATGAAGGCCAATTGACTAGCAGGTTTACTAGGCATTTCCTCTTTTTAGAACTGCACATGTTATTTAGAATTATATAATGACAAAATACTTAATGCCCCTACAGTCTTAGAGACTTCAGAGTAGCATGCTGTTTAATGTAATGGTTTACTTTAACTTAAATACATAACCCCCCTCATCAGTTTAATTAATTCCAGAAATTGTACAAACTGGATGCCTGCTCTGATCCCCCCCCCCCCCTCCCCACAGACATTCCCACCACCCATGTCTGTAATACAACACAGGCATATGGCTAGGTCCCCCCCGCACCTCCTCAAAATAATCACTGACATCAGGGAGGTGGCACCATTAGGAAGCCAGCAAGTTGCTGGTTCTGCAGGACAGTATGGGCATTACTAGAGCAGGTAAGATTTCCAACTGTGGTTCTGGGTCACCAATATTGATAATTAAAATCTATCCTGAACCACACTTGGGAATATCATTAGAAAAGTTACAAAAAACATTTTACTTAGACAACTAATCTAGGGCCCAGCCAGAAGCTGTCTCTGGACCTTGGCTCAATCTCAGTCACCATTATGCAAAAGCCCAATGGTCCAGAACCTAATTCAGACAAACAGTAATTTCCAAAATAACAATTGGCCCACCCTACCTATATTTAGTGGCCAGGATAATGGCCAGTTTGCATAGGAATAATTGATTTTCCCAGGACCCGCCAGTGTTTTGATGTCTAGTTAAATAAATGAGAAACTTTGTGATCTCAGAATCCCACCATCAGTGCCAAAGATGCTAAACAAAAGCAGATCAGCCGTTTGCTTTAGCAGCACCATGGACAAAAAGAGACTAACAACACTGGCATAGAAACAGGACATTTGGCCCGACACCTTGCATTCCTGGGACCAGCCGAATAAAAGAGGGGCTCCAGCCCAAATCTCCTGCAAGCTCATTCAATTATATTTTCTGCTTAGAAAGCATGGCAAAGAGATGTAAGGCTCATAAAGCCGGGAAACCTGGCACCACAAACGAAAGCTCTTCGGTTTTTATAATATTAAGTAACATCAGCAATATAATAGTATGTTAGCACTGTCATTTAGTGAACATACACAGTTGAAAATGTTGATAGAGGCAAACTCTACTTGATTACTTTATACCTTACTATGACCTACTATGTATATTTTATAATTCCAGGTGGAGGGGGAGGGGTCCAAACCATTTTTTTATACCATCATATCTCCAACGTCGGTGTCCAGTGTGACCAGAAAGTGAAGGATACCCCAAAGTTGGGGACATCCAACCCAGGGCTCCGGGGGCATTGGCTATCCAATAGGTGGTTGAGTGATGTTCGTAACCATCTTGCCTGTGGTTAATGTTTTCCCTGACACTTTGGTGGAATTGCCTGCACCTGGATGTGGGCCTTTATAGACCATTGCATGCATGCAGTAAAGCCATAGTCGAGCATTCAGCGAATCAATGCGCACCACATTGGCCAATTGATTCCCGGATTCCAAAACGGCGATCGAACAGGGATTTACTAGCATGTTGGTTCCCTGTTCGATTGACATTTTTTCAAGCAAGGGCTTTCGAGTTTCCATTCCTTGATTGATCGGCAAACAATTGTTTGGGAGAACAAAAAAACAAACCATAGGGGGAGGGGGGGGGGCATTAGTATAACAATGTAAAGAAAAGCTGGCATCTGATCGGCTGTCGAATCGGGCAAGAATTGGCCCGTCTATGCCCAACTTTAGGCATGATTTGTTGCCCATATTGATGTATATTGTCTGTTCGCACCTCACAACTTTTGTAGTGTTTTCTGTGGTTTCAATAAAAGTTTTTCTTTTCGATAGATGTTCTCAATTAAATCCTGCACCTTAAATGTCCCAGGGGACATTCTGCATATGCAGAACTTTATCCCCTTTTTCATAACTCTAATTCATTCAAAATGCTAACTTTTTTATCTGCTGATCTGATGCGTTTTGATTATATTGTAACATTAACTCACTGATTCTTTAATGTGTGCCTATGAACTGGACCTTCTAGGTGTTAAGTGTTTCTCTTATGAAGTTTCTCAGAAAAAAACATCATACCCTAAAATGAGTATTTCTGAACAAAGCTGCCTTAGATAAGAAGGTAAATGATAGCAAAACCAAAGCTTTACCTCCCATAGTTTTTTTACCCCCCTCAGTTACTTTTTACTGTTTATTTGTACTTGGAATTTCAAATCAACACGTGCAAAAGCCTAGTGCAGGGTTTAGCAACCTGTGGCTCTCCAGCCTTCCTGCTGTGGCTGTTTACAAGCCTCCTCCCTCCCTCCAGTTCATACATGCTGAAAGATAGAGAGAGCAGCCAAAATCATTGCTGCAGAAGCAGCTGAGAAAACAAAGAGCCACAATGGAGATCTCCCAACTTTTGGGAGGCACAATTGATGAGGGAAGTATGGGAGCAAGTAGACAAAGCAAAGATCTCGACTGCTCTTTCCTTCCAGTGTGTGGGCTGGGAGTGGTTGGAAGGGAGGAGAGCAGCCAAGATCTCTGCTATGGCTCCTTGCTCTCTTCCACCCTCTCTCCCCTTTGGTCAGTGGCTCTTAAGCTAGAAAAGGTTGCCAACCTGGTGATATCCCCACAGTACTAAAACATGAAAGAAATGTTATATTGGAATGCTTTATTTACTAAAATCCTATGCAACACTTTCTTACATTATTTCCTGGAGTCCACACCTTAAGATATCCATGCTTTCAATACCTGTTTATTATTTTTATTTTCTAAAACCTCATTACCAAAAATTTTGGGGTACAGTGTGAAATTGGTAACTGATGTTAAAATCATTAAAACAAATTTACCATAGTTCAAAGGCGCAATGAAGACAGAGTCTTCGCTGAGCAGGTAAGTCTATCTGTTACGTTGGGACCTCCCAGCGCAATGGAAACAAAGCCTAAAAAAGTCCAACCTGTCATGAAAAATACATGCTTATTTGGTGCCAGCAACACCATTTTTTAAGGAGATGGGA
>CM070038.1:75163794-75186046 GCA_036250615.1 Ptychadena robeensis
AAGTTGATTGTACAGAAATTGTATGGTAAGATTGTAAGGTGTATGGGGGCCTTTATCATAACTCAAAAACACAACCGCTTGGCCCAAGCTTATATAAGGCAGACTGAGACATAGTAGAAAACTGCACTGTGGACTGAGAAGTAGAGGAGCTAGTTATTAGCACACAGATATGCACCATCATTTGTGCTGCTGGTAGGGCACTATGCATACCTGTCAAATTTTCCCTTTATTGATGAAGGGGAAAAATGACAGGAAGCTACATCACTTTCAGTATTTGGACCAACATTTCCACGTTTCAAATACAGAAAGTGGTGTCACTGGCGTCACTTCTGGTATCCCTCCTAGTACTTTAATACTTGCTTAACTTAGGTGGGAGGGGACGTTACTCTCCCTGCTAACTTCCTACCGGGCATCATCTTCACAAATGGTTTGGGAACTTAGGATGTGGGATGTATTGACAAACATGACTTTCATAGCCAAAATGGGATACTTGACAGGTATGATGATCCCATTTTTTAGACTAAAAATCATTGTGTCATGTGACTCACCACTGTTTCTCTTTGAATGCCCCTTGAACAGCTGATCCCTGGTCTTCCCCTGTATACCATAGATTCCACCTAACTGCTTCCTACAAATTCATAAAAGCAAGGTACCTGGAACCATCTAATAGTAGCGGGGTACCAGCAGGTCCCTGAAGGTACAAACTTGCAAACCACCTGACTTTGTGGTAAGTAAAAAGTGTATGTTTGAGTACTACAATAGGTACCCCAGGATAAGCTACACATGTAGGGGGACTCGGCTCCAAAACACCGTTGGAATATTTAGTTTAAAAATTTATGTAATGAGACTGGGTAGAACACAATGTATTATGTGGTCTGAGGAGGTGAAGGGTTCACAATGAGATCACACATTAGGTTTGTACCCTATGTATGCTGATGATATGGATTTAATGGATGTGGTCTCTTTCACAGAGCGAAAGTCCTGATAATTGAATCTCCTGAGGAAGCCCCGTTTTAAAAGGGGAGAAACGCATCGAGATATTCAGGACTTGTCCATTTTATGGACTTAACGGTCTAACCAGGATTCGTCAGGTCACTGATCCTGCCTCCCTCTGGTGAAGGGGCAGCACTGGTGGCAGCACTGGTGAATAACATGTAACAAAACTGTGACTATAATGTATAACCTTTGGAACTGTATGACATAAGCGAACTTGTTTTAAATATATTTATTGTTTGGTCATTACCAATAAAGACCTTATTTTAATTCTATTTGAAGAGTGTAGATTTTTGATGTGACGTTAAAGCCCCATCCTCCAGTACCTTTTCTTTCTATAAGGTGTTTTTGATTTGAACTCTCTCTAGGGGTGTTGGCACACACAGAGATATCTGGTGTATATATTTCATATAGGGAGCTATGGTTCCTCTTACTTGTATATGGTTAGGAGGGAGAGCAATGCCCATTCCCTCTTAAGTTATCTCGATTTAAAAATCCTGGGAAAAATCTGGGATGTATTGACAAACATGACTTTCATAGCCAAAATGGGATACTTGACAGGTATGATGATCCCATTTTTTAGACCAAAAATCATTTAAACTTGAAAAATGAATTGAAGAAAAACTATAAAAGAAAAAACTATAATGTCATATTTATGATGACATTGGTGAAAAAAAAAATCTAAATCTAAATATATTATCAACGCATAAAACAAGATAGAAAATGTAAAAAGTATATAAATTATACAATGCTCTAAACCTGTGTTATGCACACAACATACCTTTTCCATATCTCAAAGGAAACACCAAAAGACCTTGGAGGGCACATGTCTTCTGTGTCAGGGTCTTGATGCGTTGTCTTTTTACTGTTTATGTAGACTTTAATCATTCAATGATAATGAACATTTTGTTTTTATAAAAAATACTGCCATTATTGAGTATTTCCCATAAATATAAGTTTCTCTCTTTTTATTTGTTTTCGTTTTTTTTTTTAGTTTTAACTGCCACATAACATTTATACTAGCCATGTTACTAAAGAACAAGATGATGATCTGCACATTCTAATGATTAATAAATGTTCTTTGTTTATAAGTTCCTAATATTTACATCTATATTATATGAGCCACTCATAAATTTACTTCTGCTATTTGGCTACTGTCTCTTTTACAAATGTCACAGTGAATGCAGCCATATATATATTAACTTTCTGTCTGCAGCATTATCGCTGGGGTTGGAATGGTCAGATCTCCTAGTCAGTTTGCAGACAGACGTGTTTTAATTTAAGGGATAAAATGTAAATTTACCTGTTCATGCAAAATAACACAATTAACTACTAAAATAGCTTAATATTTTATTAAAAGATCCAAACCAAACAATTTTCCCCCCTTTCTAAGTGTCATACAGTTTTCATACAACCCATGAGGAGACTGAAATAACAAACATCAAAGCTGAACAACTAAACCCATTGAAATGTTAGGGTTCTACTTCAAGTAGGTAATTAAATCAAATCTGTTGGAGGGCCTGATTTACCTACACTCTTTACCGGACAAATATAGATAAGCATAATCATTAATGTGACAAGCTATGCAGTCAACCTACAAATCACTGTGCACATGATTATCTCATTGCCTTTCATTACAAGAGCTCATTGACTAAGAAGAAAGTTGGAAAGAGGATCAGGACCAGAGTAATTTGCCCCTGATCCTGCAGTGGGTCACTTTGGACTGAAGTTGGCCTTTATTAGTTAAATATTTATTACATCTGTATTAAGAGTTGCTATTGATAAAACACTTGCAACAAAACGTTATTCTAAAAATGTGGCCTTTACAGGCTCCTATCTGGTTGCTTATCAGTGGTGGCCTCTTCTGTCACCAGAGGTTTTTCAAATTTTATTTTCACTGTATTTATAACTTCTTTCAAGTCTATGTCTTTCTTGGGAGCTTCAATGTGGAGTATCCCGTCATGAGACAATGTAGCTTTCACTAGTAGTGGGTCCACATCCAGGGGTAGAATATAAGTTCTGTTGAATGACCTTGTGATAAAACCATGTCTGTCTATCTTCTGTGGGTGCTGGGCAGTCACCTCCAGTAGGTTGTCAATAGTACGAATAGTGATCTCATCAGGGAGAAAATGACAGACATCGAGGAAAACCTGGAACTTGTTCTGGTTGCAGCTGACCTCAGAGAAGCCTCTGTCAAGTGTTTTATTGCCTCGAGGTCTGATATAATAGCCATGATACAATGTGGGGCACAGCATGTCCTCTGAAGCAATACCTATAATTAAAAAATAAAAAGGACAAACTTACAGCTTTGTAATGTATACATTATGATAAATAGTAAAGTATAGAGGTGCATCAATATAACAGCTAAAAATAAAATTACCAGTCCTACCAAAATGTATTTTTTTATATATACTGCCATCACTAACACCTCAATAGCAAGATTTAATATATGTATATATATATATATATATACAGTGTATATATATATATATATATATATATTTGCTTTCTGCTGTCATGCAGCCCTGCAGATTAGTTGCCACACCAGTTAATGTCTTGACAGCTCTGCAATCACAGCGCAAAATTGGCTGGCCCCATACACATTTTAAGAGTAGGCATGGTTGTGTGTGATAATGGTACCAATCTATTGTCTGCCCTTCACTCTAGTGTCTGGCCAGGGGGCAGGCAAACTTTTTGACTTGTGAGCCACATTGGCTTCTTTAATTTTATAAAGGGGCTGGACCAAGAGCCTGTAATGGCCAACCCGCCATAGGTGTGCCAATTCCATGCATCACTGGCATCACTTATGGTGGTGGTGATGATTAATTGGTGACCTGTCACTGGTACATTCTTATCTTTTAAAATAATTATTGAAAAATGCCTGTTATCGCCATAAGGATGTGCCCACAACGGCATGATAATGCCACTGTATCATCCCCAAGGCCACATTTTGACACCTCTAGGCATTAAGTGAACTCATTGTGGAGGGGAACATCTTTTCGACAAGGTGACAAAGGGCCATAAAAGGAAGCTAAACAGGCCTGATCTGGCCCCCTGGCTTTAGTTTGCCCACCCCTGGTCTAGCCTGTAAAATGTGCTCAATTTGGTAATCCAATGGTTCATACATAAATAACCTGCAACTCCATGATATCCTAAGGTAGATTAAATAGACTCTTTGGAGCTGCAATTATTGCGAAGAACACCATGATTAGGGCTGTAAGGACGCAAATCAGTATTGGGTGGCCACTATTTTTGATTCCCTCTACAAGAAAAAAAGAGGTGAATTCGTGCCACTATTGCTGTTACCCCCCCCCCCCCCCCCCGCTGGGTCTCGGGGGTCAGGGGGTCCTAGGGACCAAGTGACGCCACTACCAGGCAGTGCCCCCTTACCTGGGAGGTCCCGTGGTGCCAGCTCTGCTGCTGGGGGATCCAAAAGGAGACCCCTAGTCCACTCTTCGTCACCCTCTCTCTAAGCTGGGTCCGCGCATGAGCAGTGTCTCCCTCTGGCCCTGGATTTATGGCCTCTGTCAGCTGACGCTGCCCCAGCCCCTGGGCGGACACAGAGCAGGCAGCCTGGCTATTTAAGGAAGACGTGTGCTCATAGCCAGTGCTGCCTGATCAGCTTGTGTTTCCTGTTGAACATGCGATCCTTGTTACTGATAGATCTCCTGTGTATGACCCGGCCTGCTTTCCTTGATCATCCTGCTATCTCCCGTCCCGACCATCGCTTGTTTTCCGGTTACCCTTCGTCTGTCGCCAGCCCTGACCTTCGCTAGTTTTGAGACCACGCATGAACCCTGCCAGCCTTGACGATACTGCTAATCCCTGACCACGCTTTCTGCCTGTGTCAACCTCCACGCAGGGGCAGCCCAGCCTTGCCGCCCTCTTGCCTTTTGGGGTTTCCAGGTGAAGGGAGAGACCTTGCCCTACCAGCCGCAGGAACACCACCGGTGTCCCCTCAAGGGGCATCGGCCCATCTCCCATTAGGGGGGCTCTGGGTGGAAGACCTGGTTCTACGGGCATAGACTCCTCTCCCGGATCCCGGTTCCCCTACCCTCTCAGGAGGGAGTGGACTAACAATTGCACAGAAAACGCGAAATGCAGCATGTTCAGGCAGTGATGCAAAAGAAAGGTAGTGGAATCTGACCTTCCCTGGTAATAGCCAACTTGAATCTCATCCTCCCAAGACTAAAATGATAATGTTGAAGATGTTTTTCCAGCCACAATGGGCAAGGCAAATGTTAATGAATTGAGGGAAAACTCTGGACTATTTAGGTTCTAGGCTTGACCGATCCCATACCTGACAGGTGTTCCCTTTTCAAATAAAGGAAAACTTACCACAAGTGACATGACAGGCGTCAAGCAAGCCACCACTTCCGCATTCCAAAATCTAAAATTGGTGATTTGCACATACTCTGGACAGGCAGGGAGGTATCGCCCCACCTCACTCTAAACCTCCTAGCCCCCATCCCTTACTTCCTCCTCTTTCTCTTAGTATTCTGTATATGAATTATGTCAGTAGACAGTAGGCAGGGTATAATTGTGCCTACTGACATAGTTCACAGGATATTTATAGGAAAAATACTAATCTGGGATAGAGGCAGTAAAGAGGGGTAAAAAAAAACTGTAGTAAGGACACAAGGCACATAACCTAGGACAACAAAGGAAAGTACTGTAAATGGTACTCACATTAATGGAGGTACAGTAGAGGCTTAGCAAGGGATGATTTCCTTCAAGACATCATTTCCTGGTTACAGATGAGATCACTTTCTGGTTACAGATTCCGTAGGGTTCAGGAGTATCAATAGGACGCGTTTCGAACTGCAGCTTTTTGTCAACCAGCTGCCACTCAAAGTGTGTCCCATTGATAGTACTGAACCCTAGAGAATCTGTAACCATGAAGTGATGTCATCCGTAACCAGGAAGTGACATCATCCTGGTAGCCACGCTGCTGAAAACACATGGCCTTCAAGATAGCACTCCTTACTAAGCCTGCACTCCACCTCCTCTAGTATTTAATATTTTATTTTATCAAATAAAGTATTTTACGTTTTATTGGCTTATTTTTATTATACGTCGGGACCCCTATGCTAAGCATATACGCTTAGCAGGGGTCCCAACGTTTACACATCCGCCGGTGTAAAGGCTGAACGTACTCGACTACGCTCAGCCTTACACCGGCGGATCGGCTCAGCGCAATGAAGACAGACCCGTCCGCCGAGCAGGTAAGTCTATCTGTTACGTTGGGACCTCCCGCTAAGCGTGTACACTTAGCGGAGGGGTCCTAACGCAATGGAAACAAAGCCTAAGTCTTTTGTTATAATATTTTAAAAAAAATGCCAAACAAATTATGTTTTAAAAACTGTAAAATACTACCTAAAATTTTCATGGTATCAACTTTACAAACATTACATTTCAGGAGTTTGTTCATCAAACAGCTGACATATTTCGGACAGTTTTTTTTTTAAATGAACCTTCTGTATAGGCAGAGTCATGTACCAAGGTGTCAACAATTTTTGTTTTGGAGTGAACGCAACTTGTAAACAAGCATTTTGTAAAAGATAGGTTAGAGGTTACAACAGTTTAAATACAGTATACAAGTTCTAATTTCAGATGAGCTAGATAGATGTTATATTTAAAGAACGCAAAGTCATCTGGATGAAATTTCATTGCCCTATCTATGCCAGAGGACAATCAGAAAACAGAGCAGCTGTTTACCTATTTATAACTTCCCTCCAGCCACAGTTACCAAGTCAAAGATACATTCAAATATTTTTGTGTTATAATGGTGTACACAGTCATCACCTCTGGTACTTCATTAAAATAATGGTCATTGCGTGATATGGAACCTAATATATATCAAGAAAAGATCCCCATACCATTACACCACCTACAGCCTGACCCTCTGTAGCAAGGAAGGATGGGTCCATGGGTTCATACTGTATTTGATACATTTAAATAATATAAATACAGATATGATAAAGCAGCAGTGGTTTTCTTATAGTCAGTTGTTAAGGTTTAAAAATGCCTCATATGAAAGGAGACCCAATGTTTTCATCAGTGTTGGTGTTTTGATTAATTAAGTTGAAAAGGGATTTATTCTAAAGAAAAAAAATATTTGGATTAAACTTTTACTTCACCTCTTAGCTGGTGTGATGGTAGAACAGTTCTTCACAATCCTAAAAAATTATACTTACCTGCTGTTCTCTCGCCCTTCCTCAGTTCTAATACTGGCTGGTGATTCGATTGTCAATAATCTGCAATAATAGGATAGACCACTCGATGGTGCTACATAATTGTTTTTGAATGCTGAAAAAAGATCTGAGATTCAGGAATGGAGCATCATTAGGAAGAGACATCTCCCTTCCCAAGTCTCTCTGTGCCAGGCAAAAGAGGGGATAGTGGTGTGAGACATTATCAAAAGAAAAGGGTTACAATTGAGATTTATTGATTACAGGATTTTTTCCAGCTGGAAACCAGTGCATATTATTGCCTAGTAGTAAATATAAATGACTGCGAGTGAATAAGCAAACATTTGCAAAATATTCAGCACTTGACTAGCAGCTCTGATCAGTTTATGTTGCCTGTATTAGTACATTATGTTTGGAGTTGGATGTATGTTTTGCCTTATTTTCGCCAGGGACAGCTTATGGTGACCATTCTTGACCTTCATCAAGAACAGCTTATGTCCACCATTCTCAACTTTCCCCAGGGACAGCTTATGGCCACCATTCTTGACTTTCCCCAGGGACAGCATATGGCCACCATTCTTGACTTTCCCCAGGGACAGCTTTTGGCTACCATTCTTGACTTTCCCCAGGGACAGTTTATGTCCACCATTCTTGACTTTCCCCAGGGACAGCTAATGGTCACCATTCTTGACTTTTCCCAGGGACAGCTTTTGGCTACCATTCTTGGCTTTCCCTAGGGACAGCTTATGTCCACCATTCTTGACTTTCCCCAGGGACAGCTTATGTCCACTATTCTTGATTTTCCCCAGGGACAGCTAATGGCCACCATTCTTGACCTTCCACAGCAAAAGCTTATATCCACAATTCTTGACTTTCTCAAGGACAGCATGTGTCCACCTATCTTGACTTTCCACAGGGACAGCTTATGGTCACCATCCTTGATTTTCCCAAGGTACAGCTTTTGGCCACCATTCTTGACTTTCCCCAGGGACAGCTTATTACATTACCATTTCCTTTCTTAGTGTTGTACAGACTATACCATAACACAATCCTTACAATATATTTAAAAGATCATATATTTGCAGTAGGAGTATCTAGTAGTACAGGCAAATACATCTATAAAAATGCAAATTTATTGATAATTGGTGAAATTATAAGGGTGAGGGTTTGCATTTGTGAGCTAACAACTTAGAGGAAAAAAGGTCATAAACACAAGGTAGGAGGTAAAGGGTGGAGTATATAGAAATAAATGTATATTTATGTATATATATAACATAAATAACATGATCTATTTAATTTTTATATTTAAAGCAGTGCATATGGATAAAATAACATTAAAATTTTTGTTACTTACCTTCACCAAAGTTTTGATCAAATATCTTGGTTGGATTAGCAAACTCATACTCCACACTCATGGGATAGGCATGGGGCACCGTTTTATCCTCCATTAGATGAATAGGCACTGAGCTCAGGATGATTGTCTTTTTAGATGTCTCTTTACAGCAGCAATGGACATGGCGGCGTTGTGTTTTATTAGTGGAGTGGGAGGGGAGTGCTGTTACAAAATATGCACTAAAATAGTCACAAATACAAAGGATTAGGTCGGGCCTTGAATAGAAAGCAGATAAACTATAATGTATTTTTATTGTGTACAAATAGCTCAATGAGCTAGGTTCTCAAACTTCATTCCAGAAGCTCGCTCCAAAAGAAGGCTGAGATAATTGAACTGTTTTTCTTTCCATCCCATAGTATATTGCCAAATTTTAAGTTTTAATTTAAAGGCAGTGCTAGGTCATGATTTATACTTGTAGTGATGATGCTTGAGTGTAAACCTTAAAACAATCAAACCAAATTTTATATCAATCTCAAAATTGCTTCTTTTCCATCTGGTCATTCTAACACAGTAGTTCACAAACTTTTTAGATCTGCGACCCAGTAGGGAAGTGCTGGTGCGGAGTGTCACTTCGGAACTCCAATTATCGGAAGTGATACTGTGCAATGTCACTTCTGACCAGGGTCGTTTCTCCCGCTATGTGAAGTATCCCCCGTGCGCATAATTCTAGTAGCACCCCCCCCCCCCCACCAACTTTTCTGCTCACATCTTACCATGGTCCATGTGTCCACATGCGATTTTTGATCACATAAATTCATGTCTATGGTCTCGATTCGTGTTGATCAGCCGGCAGTGGCTCGTAGGGACAGGGCTATTGAAATAGATGGAAGTGGCCGCCCTCGGTCACCGCCACGTGATTCAAAACTGCATCACCCTGCGACCGGCCGCGCGACTTAATGGCAGAAGCAGTTCTGATGCTTTTAGTGAACGCCACGACCCCTTTGAAATGGTCTTTAACCCCCAAGCCTCTTACCACATAGCATTGTCACCTGCAAGCTCTTGTATACAGATTTTTGCAGCTGATATTTAAATGCATGGTAATGAGGTAATTATTTGCGTACAATTTAGTCTGCGTCTACACTACGGAAAAATGTGCGGTTTTCCCACGCATAGACCGCAGAGGGGGGGAACCGTGCAGTCCAAAAGAGAAGATCCAGGCAGATCGCCTTGCTGATAAACGTCCATCACGGGGGGGTCAATCTGATCAGCAGAAAATCCAAGTGGCTGGGCACCCTTTGTGTGCCGACACTTTCTTTGATCTGGGATGCTGGTCCCCATCCAAAGTAATTGTAACATTGGCAAAAAAAAATGCATTGGACAATTGAACTGAAAAAAAAAATCCACACGTCTATGGCTGCCTTAATAGAGTTTTTAGGAAAGTCCTTCGCATAGAGTGCTATTTTTCTATCAGGCTCAAGTGAAAACTTTTGGAAATGCTTCAAAATTTAGCTTCTTGTAATGGTTCGGTAAATCTGGAGGTTGCATTCATGCATACGAGGACTGGTTTTTGTTTAAAGAAATATAAACCATTGCAGCAGCAAGGTTGTGTCAACAAACAATGCTATGGCAGATGTACAAAATGGCACTACTCGTCTATTTTAAGAAATACAGGAAATCCACTTAGATGGCTTCATACCAAGGTTTAAATATAAAAAAAGATTTATGTGTGTACAAAACTGGAGCCGGCAGGATGTGTAGTGCTAGGTCACAGAGCCCGAGGTTTGATTAAAATATGGTATATGTACCTCAAGTTGTGTCTTCTTATCTGAAGGAAGGATACAGGCAGTTATCTATAGATCACAGAAATATATCGGCAAATGACTTTGATTTGCTGCAGGTGAGGTTAGATCTACTTTTTTTAGAATTGATAAAATGGCAACAAGTCTTGGTGTTGTTTGTCTTGTTTGTTTGTAAATGGGAAAAGGTGCCCTACCATGTATCAACCTGTTGGATACATAGTTTGTTGGGGTATTTGTAGGGAGATAGTAGTAGTAAAGCGCTCTGGTCATCAAAACTTAAACTTTCCACATTTTAAAGTCTCCCTTCTACTGTTTGTAAGCTGCATGTCCTTTAGGGGGAATATACATGTATTGTATGGTCTAGAAGACATTCCATTGTATAGGACGCACCCTACACAGCCAACCTGCAGAGTGGGAGTTAGAGGAGGCAGGGAAGCTGTCAGAGGCTTCACCGCCTCCTGGTCCCACAGATTTCTGTATGTGAGTGGCAGCTCCTGCCAGGTAACATACAGTCTCTGCACAGGGAAAAATTCACCCTAAGGCGGATCCTTCCTGTTTCTGCATGTGAGCTGGCAGGGGCATCCTCCATTAACAGATCCTCCTTCTACAGAACCTGTATGTGAGCGACTGCTTCAGCCTGCTAACGTTCGTAGCTCAGACAGCTTTCTCCCTATTTTTATGCTCAGTGAGGCACAACAATATGACACTCATTTTTTCCTCCCAAAATTTTTTATTTCTTATAGTGTTAAAAATACAGTACTTAGACTTACTTTTATGAAGACTTACAGGAAATGTTTTCCTATAATTCTTTCCCCTACACCAGTAGTAGTGTGATGTTTGTGTTTCTACTTTAACATGGCACATATTAATATACTAAATGCAGTAATTCATATACACATTTGTAATAATTTACCCTGTACTTAAGCCTGAAGAAGGGATCTGTGACATCCTGAAGCTTGCTTCTCTAATGACTTCAGTTAGCCAATAAACGTTATCACTTGAACTCCAAACTTGCTATATTCATCAATGGCTAACGGTACAACACTCTACTATATATAACAATAATAATAATCTTTTATGGTCTTGACTAGGAATTCCGATGACATTTTGTACAAGTTTTACATGTTTATATCTGCTAATATATTCTAGCTTCACTGCAGTTAATAGGCTGAAAGAATGGGTTGTTGGCCAAATTAAAACACACCAGAGTCTCTCCAGAAGACAATGTCTCTTCTATTGCAACTGCTTGTTTATTTCTCTACTGACTGCACATTGCTTGTGGACTGACAGCCAAGTGTCAGCTGATAACTTTAGTCAACTGCTTTCCTTTGTAAAAGTAGCAGGCAGCAATGTCACCAGAGGCACAATGGTTAGATGAATAGATGTTTTCCAAGTGTCATTATTATACCATAAAGTCCTAACATCAGAGTATATAATATGTACATCCAGGGTTCTTGACCATTAGCTGATATGACAGGTCCTTATCTCAGCTCTGTTTTTTTTTACAGTATTCTGCCTAGTAGTATCTCTCCCACAACATTAAATTACTGCAGGAGAGCTGCCTTGTCCCTAAATAATTATACACCACATCCCCACACCACAATATCACTGTGAATTTTTTTTTAATTTTTTTATTTTTTATTTACTTACACCACAGTGCTCCACAATCATCAATAAAATATACTAACATGCAGGTTCCTCGAGGCTTGGGAGTTGCAATTTTTAGTCCTCTCTTGCTGCCAGCATTGTGGGAGTTAATTACTTGTAACAACACCAATGGCATCCAAATGTTCAAAAAGAGAAGTGGTTTTCAACCCGCACTCTCTGCTCCACAGAATATGATCCACACAAACTTCCTCTCGGGCAGGTAATTCTCTTATGAGATTCCAGGTGCTGGACTCCTAATGCCCCATCTCGAAAGCTCACTCCTAATCAAGTCCAAGAGTATTGAAGGTCCACACACTGGAATTAACAATCCAAAATCTTTATTTTTCAAATGATGTTGGAAAAACAAAGCCAGAAAAAGTGTCAGTTTTCTGAATTTTGAGAAAAGAGGATGCCAGCTCACCAGTACCAGCGCTATGGGGGGCCAGACCCACCCAGTCAGGTTGGCGTGCCTGATCGATTTGGGCCTCCTTACCTACGCCTGCCCCACCTGTGAGACCTGGGCTGCCGATGTCTAAGCTGTGCCTGACACTGTACGACGACCACGCGACAACAGCAGTGGGCATGGCATGCGCCATTCAGCTCTGAAGTTGGAAACCTGTTACGTTCATTCTGTCACCACAGTGCTTGAGTTTCAGTTTCAGTCTGCATATAATTGGCCTATATTTGCATTCTAATGTCCAAATTTCAACATCTCTTTACCATCTCTACAAAGAACCCTAAAAAATGTCTCTTCTGCAAAACTTTTATTTATTTTTTTATTTATTGTTAGATCACTTTGACTTGTTTAAAAGTAGCTTGCCAGCCAAAAAAGAGGGATTTTTGCATGTAATGAAGTCAACATTCGTTAACTCAACATGGAGCTAACATAGCAGCTTTCACTTAAAGATATTATGAAAAAGGGCATTTTTGTGGCACCCTGCTAACATGGAGATATTATTCCCCACTGTTAGCCACTATGGACTTGGTATGGAATGGACTTGGAATGGTAGCCTGTTTAGATATGACGCGTTCCAGTGAGCATTTATGTATAATTTATTTACAAATAACAGATGTATACCTATATATATAACTTAAAGATATTGAAAAAGTTTTATTGTGCACCAGACAAGCACCAGGGAATAGAGCTGAAACTAGTTAGGCTCAAGATAAAGATGTAGTGGCATAAGCAGGGAACACATGGCTCGATTTACGAGCCATTTGAGGTTCCTGGCAGCCCGATACCGGTGGAGCTGGAGACATAGCAAGGCGAAGCCTTGCTGTGTCTCCAGCTCCAACAATGCTTTGCATGGAGACCCAGAGGTCCCCATGCAAAGCAATGGACATCGACCATGATTTACGGTCATGTCCGATATCCCTGTTTTCAATTGATTAGTCCCGCTTGAAAACAGGGATGGACGCATTAGATATGGGCCAGATAGATGGCTGTGAGCGCACGTGGCGACATTGGTTGACTTTGGGACTGCAGGTAGTCTCAGTGGTTAGTCACTAACCCAGAATATTTCAGGGTTGCATTACTGAGGTATGACATCTGGGGGGGTCAAACGGTGTTATTACATGTGAGAGTTACATGTGACCAAAAGTCAGCTGGTGACCTGTGGATGGAGACAGCTAATCGGAGATAAATCAAGAACAGGGAGGTCCATCTGCAGCAGAATCTACCATGCAGGAAGCTGACGCAGAGGACAGTGAGGGAGATGGCACTCATTAAAACCACTCTGTATATGGGGTGAGTACCGAACACCATTTCCTGGTACTTATCTCAGTAGCTCACTAAAAATTTTATGTGCACCCCTGCATATATTCCTCTAATAACATTTAACATCAATAATATCTGGCCATGTTTGCAATAAAGAAAAGGGTGTCTATGACAGAAGGTTGCCATCTAGTGCTGAACTACAAGGGGCTGAAACGGCTAATCTGGATGTAGAGGGGAAGCTGTGAGTAATTTGCAAAGCTCCTGAACATGTTACCATCACCCAAACTGATGCAAATGTAGAGAAGGGTTGTGAGAACAGTAACATTTTTATTTTATAAAATAAGCAATGCTCTAGCACATGCCATTTTTGCATAAATTAAGTGAAATTTTTTTGAGTCACAAGTTCGACTTAACTTTGAACTTAATTCATGCTAAAACTTATTTATTATTGTTTTGTAATGTTCATACAACCCTTGTTAACATATCTCGCACTTTTGGGGATTATGCATCATTCAAGGGTTCTAAAGGTGACCCTTTATAGGTCATTATTTAGAGTTAGGCTGCGGCTCCACTGTGCTTTGCCGCGTCTTTGGTACGCGCCCTATTCATTTTGAATGGGACGCGTACAAAATACGTAGTGGAGCCTCAACCTTAAAGAAGAGCAATGGCCATAAAAAAAAATTCTGATTCCAGTGGGTGGGTGATGATACCTATTTGTATTTATTTCTATTCATATGTAAAAAATGTTGTTTACTATTTTTAAGAAATGTATTGTTGTCCTAAGAGGCCTGAACAGCCCCCTATATGATCTGGTATCTGATGAATTCATAATAAAGGAGATCAACAAATATACTCTGTTCTTGCTGATGCTGCTCCCATTGCCAACACTTGCCATTGACATCAATGATTTGCATATCCCTTCAGGATGACATGGTTGGTTGGTTGTTGGGGGGTGAGAGTACAATGAGGGGAGAGGTCATCTTTGGAAGTGTTACGCCTCGGCTTGGGGGACGGGACAGGCTAAGCCCATTTGCCGGAGGTAGGGAGGAGTAGGTGGCGTGAGGGACGTGGAGAGTAAGGGGCATTGCCGGTGCACCAGGCGAGGTACAGCGAAGAACCTACGTGTAGCCATGGTGTGGCTTGCTCTGCGGTCTCTCCCCCAATAGCCACCAGGAGGGGGTTGGATCAAATCCATTGGAGGGGGACCAATATAGATTTGCCCGCACAGAGGAGCCCACGGTCCACGCTTCCCCAGACCAACTCCCCCAGAGCGCCTGTCTGGTGGCGGGGGGACAGACAGGATTGCGGCGTACACGGATCCACACGCGTTGTTGGGAACGGCAGGTTCAGGAGGGAAGGTAGTCTGGGTCCAAGGAGGGCAAAAACCCAGGTAAGGCGTGCAACACCCCGCAAGTACTACGGTAGGGATCAACCCAAGACGCGGTATCAAGGAGGCGAGGAGAGAAGGGAAGGAACAGGGAATCACAGAAACAGGGATGGCGGTCAGGTATGGCACAGTCAGGGGCAGAGGCAGTCATGTGTCCAAAGGGGGGACACAAGCACCCCCCCCCCCCCCCCCCCCACCCCCCCACCTCGCGGATTCGTTTTCGATCTTAAAGAGAATCCTCCACCTTTCATGGATCGCTGGTGTATTTAATGACACTATAAGAGTGAGGAACAGAACGGATATCTTAGTCAGGACAGGGGCTGTTTGTTTGAGAGCAGGGAATGGGAACGCAGGGTTAAACCCAATGAACCAGCAACTCCTTTCACTGGCTGTGCTTAAATAGAAGTTGCTGAACCTGGCCAATCAGCTGAGGACCTGGGTCAGACTACTGATAACGTTGATGGACACTCAGCTGGACAAGGTTCCATGACGCAGGCTGTTGTGTCCATACTCTGCAATTCCGGTTACTGACCAGAATTGCGAGTGGCACACAGCCAGACTCGCCACCTCTGCTGAGCAGGAACCTATCAGGAAGCCAGTAGATGTTAAGGAACCTTAAAGCTGCCTAAAACATCTACTGGTTGATATCTTCTATCGGCAAACTCTTTCTAGGCATACACGGTTAGATTTTAACGTTCGACCTAAAATGATCAAAGTTTACATAGATCGGACTTTATTCGTATGCTGAAAACATGGTTCGGTTATCGAAAATTGTTTGATACCGATCAAAACATCAATCGAAAAGTTATCGGACATGTTGGAAAAGTTTTGTCGATTGTACAACGATCAAACTAAAATCGGAGCATTTTATTTGTTGTTTGGGTTGATTGTATTCATGAACACATTTATATATGAATCTTTTCTGTTTTTTGATCGGAACTAAAAGCTGAGATTTTGGTCGTATTCCGATCATATTCTGATAATTCCTTCCATGTGGTACTACTTTGGATTCGCTTTTGATCAGCGTCCGATGAAAAGATTAAGATCGAAAACTTATTGAAAATCGATCATACTAAAATCTGATTTTAGTATGATAGATTTTTGATACCTTTTTGATGGAAGGTAGTTAGATCGTTGTACAAAAAATTTCCAACACATCCGATCACTTTTCGATCAATTTTGATTGCTATAGAACAATTTTCGCCAATTGAACCATGTGTGCAGCATACGATTTAAGTCCAATCGATGTAAACTTTGATCGTTTTAGGTTGATTGAACTCTAAAATCAAACCGTGTATGCCTAGCTTTCGGCACTTTTATGCAAGAGTTTTATATACCGCAGCTGGAAAGGCATAAGAGAAATGTCTCTAGCAGCAGAAGGGTTAATAGGTGAGATCACACATGTATTTACAGTTGAACTTCAGTTTCATATTAACAAGGATGTATTCTATAATTCAGATTGATGTATATAGCCAGTAGCTGTGCCAAGGTCCCAATGTCAACTGGATAAAGTGACAAGAGCATTGGTGGAAATTCCCAAGGACATGGTACTAAAATAATTTGGACTAGACCAGTGGTTCCCAAACTTTCTCTGCAGGGCCCCCCTTTTCTATTTAGGAATATTATTAAGCCCCCCCCTATTCAAACATATGTTAAGAATGAGGGCCTGCGCCCCCCTGGAATACCTTTGCGGCCCGCAAGGGGGAACCACTGTACTAGACTAACATTCTTAAAAAAGTATGCTACTTTTTAAATAGAAGATAGGAATGTGTATAGTTTGTACATAATGAATTTCAAGGAAACGAAAAGTTGTCAACAATGTATTGTTCTCCATAAGAGGACAAATATTGACAGCCCACTGCATACAGAGGAAACCCACAGGTGGGAAATGGGCCAGCGCTGAGATATTCAGAACTGCAATGAAATGAATAAGCTTCTCTCTGTTTGGTGCAAGCTGGGATCACACTATCAGCTGTCAGATCTGGGAATGAACTCATCACTTGTCGTGTTACAGAACAGTAGCTGAAATGATCCTCCTGTCTGCTAATCCAATGTGCAAAACAGTGAGAGCGAGAGCACAGACATATTCAGCACCTCTGCTTACTGATCCAATGGACTGAATAGAGGACGTGTCACTGCTTATATCCTACATCCATCTACTGAAAGGGAGCATGCAAGCGTGCTGGCATAATTAAGCCATCTGACAATTCTTTTCCAGAAAGTTCAATGTTGGGGTACCAGGGAGGAGCCCAAGGATTGCCATTTTGTATATAAGGCCAATTGGATTGTTGGGTAGCTCCAACACTGAGTGCTTCTCTTCTTTCAACAACTGCCAATAGAAACCAGAAGAAGATGGATATAACTATCCAACACCCCTGGTTTCGCCGTCAGTTTTACTCCTTCTTTGGACCAAACAGGATGTTTGAACAATGTTTTGGGGAGCACCTGCAAGAAAATGAATTGTTTCCAGCTTCAATGATGTCCCCTTTCTTCCTAAAATATCCATTTCTCCGACTGCCATCCTGGATCGAAACTGGCTTGTCAGAGGTAACCTTCAGCTGTCTGCCTAATGAATATGTTGTGTTATAAACTACAATTAATGAATTAGTTCTATATCTTGTCTGAAAGTTGCTGTATATATTGATATCTTTCTTACTTATCAAGTATTTTTATAAAGTATACCCATGGTAAGTAGCACAGATCATTTCCAATCAGGTTCCAAGGCATTATCATCCATTATGGGTTCTAGCCCTTCATGTGGTGATGAATGCTTAGTGCTAAGAGTTACTGGATCATTTCATTTGCACCCTGTTATTACGCCCTGGACTTACCGTATTTCTGCTCAATAAGACACACCTATATATAACATGCACCCATAGTTTTAAGAAGGAATTCAAGTACAAGCCTCAGCTCAATCTCTTTTGAGTCTATGCTATCACTACCTGCCCCTCCCATCTCCTGGGTGCCCATATACACATTTCTCTGCATTGCCTGAATGCATGCTGTATGTCGTGTTTTGAGATATTTTCCTACCCGAAATCTTTTCCTACCCTTACAACTGCGCATGTGCAGATAGCCCTAGTTTTTTGGAATTACAGGGTTAATATTACAAATTTCAGGGGTCAAGTTTAGGGGTTTGGGGGGTGGGATTAAGGTTAGGGTGTGGGGGTGCCGATGGAATTGGGGAGGTTAGATTAATTTTAACTTCCCAAAAACCTAAACTTAACCCTCCAACCCCTAAAATTCACCCCTACAGTCAAGCACCACTCCCCTTAACCTCACCCAAACCCCTAACCTTGACACCCGAAATTCGTAAGATTAACCTTGTAATTCTGAAAAGCTAAGGCTGACCCTTTTACCTCACACACTTCTCTAAATGCATGCTGTGTGTATGCATTTTGGAAGAGGGGGGAGATAGTTATCACTACCTACATCCCTTTTCCTAGGTGCTGATGAACATACTTCTCTGAATTGCCTGAATTCATGCTGTGTGTCAGCATTTGGGAAGAAGGTGGGGGATAGTGCTTTCACTACCAGCCCCTCTCTCTGTATTAGTTATCTACAGCATCACTATCACTACCTACCCCTCCCTCCTCCTGGGTGTTCATAAGCTTTTTATCTAGTCTGAAAGGCAACACAGAGTTTGGGAACGTTGTGTGTGTCAGCACTTGGGAGTAAGAGAGGAGAACTTAAAGCAGAAGAGAGACACTAACTGGGCTTTCAGTGAATGTATAAAACATGAATATGGGCAGTGCTGACAGCAAGGAGAGAGTCTCTTCTCTGCATGAGCTCTATAAGGTGCAAAGACTTTTTCCTCCGATTTTGGCAGAAAAAAGTGCATCATATGGAGCGAACAATATGGTAAAATTTCCTTACAACATGTAACACTTTATGTAATCCCTGAAGTGAAAGGTGGTTGGTTCAACTTGAACAGATATTATTATCAAAATATCTCTTTTAGTGCAATTAAAAGTAGGGCATATGGCTTAACATGATCTGCTCTAAAAACTTCTCTCTACTCTACAAATGTTTTTTGTTACTCTGTATATGTATTTCCTGATGATATGATACGCTTTGGTCCTGTGTTTGCAGAAGGAACCATTCCTGATCTAACATTATTGAGCTATGAGTCAACTGATGTCCAGAAAGTCGCTTATTAATATGCATGGCTCTGGTTACATAATATTTACCAATGTCCATATAGTCTTACACTGAATGTCAACAACACATTTCCTAAAATACCTCTTAAGTCATTGCATTTCCACTGACAAAATTAGGATGCAACGCCCACAGTGAAGTCATGTGGATATTATTCTTATTTTTAGGCCTTTGATATCTGCCGGCAGAATTTATTATAGTATTAAAAGGATGAAATATGTCAGTAACTAAATTAGGATTTATATATCTCTTAAAGCAGACATATCACTAGCTTTTGTACTAGCTGTGATATAATAGGGCAGAATGCAGCAAAAAAAAAAACCAAACAACTCATCTCAATTAGTAAAACATGAACGTCCCCCATAGCCCCTCCTCTCTCCTTCTTTGTGATGACACAGCACTGCGGTGGGGTAAATACACAATATCTCTCCCTGGAAATGACAGCCAAGAAAATACTTGATCACATTCTGTATATTAAAGTACACATATATGTTTTCTCCATTAAAAATAATTGCGCCCCCAGTGGTCACTCAAGACACTGCAATTAATTAACCACCGGAAACCTAGAAGATATTTGATATGATTCCAGATAACAGCAGGTAAATATATATTTTTTTTTAGGATTGTGAAGCGTGTTCCAATTAAAGTTTAAATATTTTATTTTGAGCATATCTACTTTAGGCTTTTGCCACAAAAAAAACTCTGGCTGCTTGTTTCAGGTGTGTGACTAAAACTATTGAAGCCAAAAGATCAGCTTTACATCCAAACATTGGCATTTGGTTAAATCTGTTCAGTAATGAGAGTTTTTAATAAATCTCAGTGACAGGTCCACTTAAAGACTGCTGACATACAATATTTAGTGGGAATGTGGGCATTATCATAGAGATTTCAGTGTCAGGAAGACATAACTTCCTTAACTTCCATTAACTGAGCCCTGCATTGGAAAAAATTTCCATGGCCAGATGCCCCCCCTCCCCCAGATGTGATGCCGCCCTGGGCAACTGCCCATTTTGCCTAAATCTAAAACCACCACTGCGTGGTTGTAACTTAAACAAGTTTTTAACTTCTTAGATCTAACGTCTTACTAACCACTACCAAATTAAAATGAGTACTTAACCCCTGCAGTGGGAATAAGGACCAGCCAGGATGTATATTTTCTGTTCAGCTTTAAGCTCTCAGTTTATTTATAGTTATATATATTTATACCAGTTGGGTAAATCGGCACAGCTTTATCCTCAATGGGTTCTTAACATTGCCTTAAAATTATAAAGCAACAGAGTCTGAAAAAGATATGATGGGTATGTACATTTTGATTATGGAAATGGTATTAATGTCTCAGGGTCTTCAAAACTGTCTACAGTAGTTCAATTAACAGGTAATTGTAGCCCAAAAGTTTTAATATGAATATTCAATGATATGTTATCCAGCAAAAGACCTTGAACCTAGAAAAAAGGACCAGTGGTTGGTTAGAATGAAGTAAAGCTAGCCATACACGTGTCGGATTCCATGTCCAATCGATTCATAATCCGATCGATTCCGGCGATTCTGCCGGGAATCGCAGGTGTGATCAATTGGCCAATTAAGAGTATCCATCGCAGCATACCACCTTGTCCGAGCGGATTCCGGCACGATTCCGTGTGCGATTCCACCTCCGATTCCACCTCACAAATGGCAACTCCCCCTGATCCGGGCAGAATCGGATGAGAAAGACCAACATGTTGGTTCTCCGTCGGATCCGATTCTGAGCCCCTGAACGATCGGACCTGATCGATCGGACAAGGTGGGCTGCATGCGATTCCGGCATGATCGTTTCGCGTGCACGCGCCCGGAATCGATCGTGCCGGAATCCGGTGCGAATCCGACACGTGTATGGGGGCCTTAAGAGGCACGGTTGGGGGGGTTGTTCTGTCCATAGAGAGGCTTTATAGGTGCGGTTATGTAAATAAAATCCCCTATTTAGCTTCCCCACATCAGAGAACTCTGGTTCTTTTTTCATAAAACCATTGTCATACACGAAGCAGCCATTCACTGTTAATAAACCACAGCAGCCATGACATTGTTGATGAACAAACAACAAGACTCTGGGATTTTATTACTCCGGCACAATAACCGCTCTATAACAATGCCATGTTTTCATCTTCAAACCTCTGAAAGGGACAAATGAAAGAGAAGTCTACAAGATATAAGCCATGGGAATGTGCAGTGTCATTTCTTACTTCAGCAAGCTGGAAAGATTTTTTGATCTTTATCTTTCACAGACATGCATGATATAATTAAAGGGATTATCTTTTTGTTTATTTATTTAAGATATATATATAATTAATTATAAAAAGGTATTCCTCCCTATTTGCAGCATTTCTAGTGGAATTCATGCAAACATGAACTTCTGGTCATAGGTTTGCTTTAAGCTATTGAACTATATATGAACTAACTAACAACAGACTTTTCACCAAAAAAAAAGATGAAAATGAATTGCCCACTGGTCAAAAATTAAGAATGCTAAATATTACTATCCAGTAAACTTTTATAGCAAAGACAATGGTAGAAAAACCTGGTATGAAAGTTTGAAAGTTATTGTACTTTAAAAATGGAGTAGAAAGCGTATATGAATAAGCACGTATAAGACAGAAAATTATAGTATAAATTTTTTTATTAAAATGTAAAATCATAATAAACTAAAATAGTATCATTACAGTACAATGACAATGTTACTGTGCACCAGATGATATGAGTTAAAGTCTCTTATGCTCTAATTAAAATGGATACAAAATGATTTTCACAGATCAGTATAAATTTACTTGTAGTCTGACACGAAATGTAATCCTTTACTCCCTACATACAGAACATGTCTAGATCCTGCCACTTTCCTCCAAGATCTGCCCCAGAGACCACCAAAGTCCTGGTAAACACTCTTATCATTTTTTCAGATAGACGACTGCAACATCAGATGTAGCTGCTAGACGTAGCTCTTCTAAAGCAGCCCATACACGGGTCAGATTTTCAATCAATCAACTTAAAACGATCAAT
>CM070038.1:75209574-75232143 GCA_036250615.1 Ptychadena robeensis
TCTTTTAAACGTCTCTTTTAAATGTGGCCAACCGACTGAAAATTACGGGCATCATCATTCATGACCCGACCGACTTTTCGGCCGATTTTCTAAAAACAGCATCGGTCGGACTACATTTGCATGTTACGAATCCCGAACGATCGACCTACCCGACCGACCGGATCGGTCGGAAGGGCTAAAATCGCACGAAAAATCGCAACGTGTATGGGTACCTTAAGAGAGGTGAGGGGACTTGTTCAGGCTCTATCTGGCTTGCTGATTCGCTTTCATGTGCTAAGCCAAAGCTAGTCCCTCTCCTCCTCTTCCCAAAGAAGATCCTGGGTGAGGACAGGCGATTTCCTTTGCCCTAGGCATTAACAGTAGGTTTCGGGAGCCACAAGTGGAAGACCAAGGGGGGCCGCCAAGGAACGCCCAAAGGGCCGCAGGTTGGGCACCTAGGTTGTAGGGTCTTCTTCCCATCACCCTGATCTTTAGCTTCCTCCACAGATTCTCAATTAGATTCAAGTCAGGACTCTGGCTGGGCCACTCCAAAATGTTGTTGTTGTCTGCTTACCATTTCTTCACCACTTTTGCTGTGTGATTTGGGTCATTGTCATGCTGAAATGTCCACTGGTGCCCAAAGCCAAGTTTCTCTACAGACTGCAGCCGGATGTTGTCGTTGAGAATCCTCATAAATTGCTCTTTTTTCATGGTGCTGTTTACTGTGATTAGGTTCCCTGGTCCATTAGCTAAAAAAAACACCGCAAAGCATTAGGTTCGCACCACCAAATATGACTGTGGGGATGGTGTTCTTTGGGTTGAAGGCTTCTCCTTTTTTGCCAAATGAAGGAAACCTCATTGTGACCAAACAATAAAATTTTTGTTTCATCTGACCATAACATAGTAGACCAGAAGTCTTCTTCTTTGTCCAGATGAGCATTTGCAAAGGCCAAGCCAGCTTCTGTGTGCCTTATCTGGAGACGTGACGTCCTCCTTGGTCATCATCTGTAGAACCCAGCAGTGTGCAGTGTCCGTTGGATTGTCTGTCTTGAGACATTGCCCCCAGCAGAGCCCAGATTGACCAGGAAGGCCTTGATGGTGATCCTTGGATTCTTTTTCACCTCTTTCACTGTCCTCCTGGCCAGCACAGGTGTCATTTTTGGCTTCCGACCATGTCCTCTGAGATTTTGCACAGTGTGGAACATCTTGTATTTTTTAGTAACACTTTGCACTGTAGCCACTGGAACTTGAAAACATTTAGATATGGCCTTGAAGTCCTTTCCTGACTTGTCAGCAGCCACAATGCGCATCCGCAGGTCCTCACTGAGCTCTTTTGTGTTAGCCATGACTGTCTACAAACCAGCTGCAGAGAGCAAAAAAAATTGCCAGGGGTATGAATAATTATGGGCTCGACTGTACCTGCTGCTTCTCCCGAGCAAGTTTTTCCAGGTAACTAAATCAGTGAAAATACAGTACTTGCCCTTATGTGGTATCCTTATGCATATGTAATACATACTCTTGTCAAGTATTGAAAAGGCCCCCTGTTATCCTACTGAGTGTTCCTTGCACCGTTTTTCTTACATAAAATATACAAAAACCAATACAAAATACATACAAAGTATATTTAATGTGGCTGATTAATAGTTTATTTGTGTCTTTTTCTAGGTCTAAAGCAGGCCAGGTGTGGGCACCGGAAGGAGCTACGGCATTTAAATGTCTGATATCTGCTAGGTTTTGTGCGGCTCTTCTCAGCAATATCTCAGACTGTGATGAAACCTTTAATTACTGGGAACCTGTGAGTATGTAATATGCTGTGCGGCATACCTGTGCTACCTCTGTGGATTTAATGGCTGATTTTAATCTTGTGGGCTTTCCTTTTGCTCTGTGCAGCTTGAGCTCAACTCGCATACAGTGACAGGTGGGAGATCCGATGGTAGGTGGCTCTTCCGTTTGCACTGTATGTGAGTTGGGATCAAGCTGCGCAGCTCACATGCAGAAGCTCTGGCGGTCGGTGCTGGAGGCAGGGAAGCTGTAAGACGCACGGAGCTCCGTCTGGCAGAGTGGGAAAATTTTCTGGCATCAGACACTCCACTGTTTATAGTACGTCCTATACAATGGAGCATCTAATGAGCGCAAAGGGTGGTAATTCTCGAGCTGTCTAAGCCACAATTAGTACTCATCCATCTATGCTTCTTAGCTGTAAGGCCTTGTGTCCACTGCTGTTTCCCTGAGCTGGCCATACACACGCCGGACCATGTGCCAATGCAGCAGGAGCGTGCCCTATTAATTTGGTATACCAAAGACGTGGAAATACAGCGCTTGAACACCATGGGGCGATGCTTTTCTACTTCTTGGAGACATGTCCATTGATCTTCAATGGAGGCGTCTCCGTAAGCACCGTGCAGTGTTGCAATGAAGACACAGCATTCTGCAGTTTCAAAACAGCACCACGGGCGCGCCGCTTAGACAACACAGAGTGGACACTGATCCATTCATTCGAAAAAGAAGCAGTGGATACAAGCCCTCATGGAAGGAGTCTTCTGGATAGAGGAAATCATGTTACCTTCTCCAGGTAAATAGTGAAGCATGTGACTATTGGTAGGGGTGGACTATCAGGAGGTTCTGTCACTATGGGTGTGTGACTTTTTTTATATTCTACCAATTATTGGAAGTAATGGTCAGGTGTTTATTGAAATAACTTTTTTCTCCTTTTATCAAGACTCACTACCTCGTTTATGGTAAAGGATTTCAAACATGGGAATATTCTCCAGCCTATGCCATACGTTCTTATGCTTACCTTTGGTTCCATGCACTACCTGCTTGGTTCCATGCAAACATCCTCCAGACAAACAAGGTAAGTCATTTACTTTATACTGCTGTAGATAACTTTGTGTCGACAGTGCAGCAAATAGTTTTTTTTCTCAATTGATCTGATTTGTGTGTTGTAAAGTGAAAACAAGAGATTTTCTACCTGTTTACGAGACATGCATGTCCATGATAAAAATATTGGACACTTTTCAGGGTTTTTCAGATGCCTGGTCCTCAATATGCTAAATTATTATTTCTACTGGCCCCACCTCAGTAGCTAGGAAAAACATGATATGTAGTAAGGAGCACAGGAATTTGACAGTTCGCAAAGATTTAAATGCTGAAAGTTTTTGCTAAAGTTCTATCTCCTAAATGTAATGGAGTTGAGAGCTGCTAGACAGTGTTCACAGTATCTGCAGGGCCAATTAATGACCCTTTTTGTGTTAAGTGAGAGTCTCTCTTAACAATAATTTTAGCAATAGTAGATTGTTGTATACTGTTAGCCATTGATGAATACAAAATATTTGGAGTTCAACTGATTCCATTCATTGGCTAACTGAAGCCACTGAAAAAACAAGCCTATGGGATGTCTCTGATCCCTTCTTCATTCTTTCATACAAATCTGGCCTTTGAGACTTACATTTATACATAAAGTTACAAGGCAATAAATATTTTAATAGAAACAACTATTTAAAACACATGAGACATTTTGGTAATGTTGGTAATTATAAATGAGCAACTTTACATTGGCTACATAATAGTTGAGTAAAGGCCCCCCAAACACCTAGCGAGCAATGCCAATTTTTCGGTTGACCGATGTGGCCATCAGTCAGCAGCAAAATTGTCTATGGATCACGGGTGCCCACAAAGCTCTGTCAGCCAGAGAATGGACATGTCCGTAATCTCTGGCCGATGTCATTACTTTGGATGGGGACACCAGTCATGTAATGGCCGGCACACAAAGGGTGCCCGCCGATACCTGCTGAGCAACGTTGCACTCCTCGGCAGATGTATGGGGGCCTTAAATTATGTTGTAGTATTACTGGATATTTATTATTGAAGTTTACAATAATTATCCTGAAGCTGTAATTGTTCAGTAAGCCGTATAATATATGTTCATTTATTCTTATTTCTTCCCACAGGTTCTTGTGTTTTACTTCATCCGATGTTTCTTAGCTTTCATTAGTTGTGTGTGTGAACTTTATTTCTACAAGTAAGTGTCTCATAGATTTATTCCAGGTAAATGAATATTTTTGTAATTGTAAAATAATCTGGAATTGGAAATGAGTGTACTTCACATAATTACATACTGCAAAATGTACAATGCCATAAGTGGCATAGGAAAATCATGCCCAATAACCGGCACACCCTTGGAAATGTCCATACTGATCTGTCCGTAACATTTGTTCAGCAAGTCAGCATACAAACCTTTCACTGCAGGAATGCTTAAAGCAAGTCCATAACATAAAACAAACAATATATATATGTCCATTTGAAACACAAAAGCCACTACAACAAAGATCTTGCCTTGGATCGATTTAATTTCACAATTTACACTTGTCAGTGTATGGTTATTCAGCTTGTTGCTAAGCTTAAATGCCTAAAAGTCCAGATGACTGTGCATGATGTGGTTACTTTTGTCTTGCACATGAAAATTGGGGTCTGTGGTCGGATTCTTCCACATCTACCTGCAGTAGAAGTTTTGAGGCTTTCAAAGACTTTGAGCAATACCCATCGATGCACCTTCTAGTCCAAACACTAACTAAACTTATGTAACTTTGGGGTCAGATTGTTTGCTCCAATGCATAAGCCAAAACACAATTTTTATTGAATCACATAATTCAAAGCATCGGCGGCCACTGGCTATTATTATGTTTTTTTTTGCAGTGCTAGGGTTTCAGGTTAAAATCTTTGCTAGTATGCTGTTTAAATGGATTTAACCTCCCTAGCATTCAGCCCATACGACGCAATACGAGCGATCGCAGCAGAGTACTCAGTACTCTACACATCGCCAGCATCATCGATGATGGCAGCAATGTAGGCTGGGTAACTGATGTCCCTCCAATTCATGTTACTAACCCATCTGTGTAATTTTGTAAACTTTCATTTCCTAGAGGATATTCTAAAAACAACAATGTGATTGCTCACTACTGCAGAAGTTTTGTTGACCTCTTTAATACTAGTATATGGTAACATGCAAAAAATCTGATCTGATTTGCAGTATGCTTTAACAGCTATTTCTTTCATTCTCAGGGCTGTATGCAAAAAGTTTGGGCTCCATGTTGGACGCCTTATGTTGGCTTTCCTTGTCCTCAGCACAGGAATGTTCTCTGCAGCTGCTGGTAGGTTTGAGAACTTAAGATCAAAACTATGGAAGGGCGGTGTCACAAACCTCCACAAGTGTATGGGAGATGCTTGTGCTGTGCCTGCAAAAATGCACGCTGCAGTGAGTTGTGTTGTCCTATGGAAACCTGTGTACCTTGCGTTAACCCTAACCATGCTGCGTTGCACTAGAGTGAATAAATGCATTATGACTGAAAAATGGTTAATTACATATTTTGTTATAAAAATTCCTTTTTACCCTCCCTGCCAGGAAGGTAAATGGGTACAGGAAATTGAAAAAGATTGCAATGTCCCTGCTGCATCTCCCTATGCCGTGCGGCCATTATCGGCTCTTGGTCCGGCCCATGTTAAATTTAGGAATCCATTGTGAAATGGCAGTTCTTAAATCAATATAGGGTGGTTTAGGTTAGAATGAATGGTAGAAGTTACTCTTAGGTCTAAATGTAGCATTATGTTTCTGTGTGCACATTGGGGTGATATTAAAATGGATGAATATGTATCCCACAATGCATTTTCCATGCATTGTGCCATACATACATTGGGGCAACACATCCCATAATGCCTTCTTTGTAAGGGTCCCCATACACCTTTAGATTTCTCTGTCAGATTTTCTTTAGATATCCTTTTGTTTTACCAAAACCATGTAATATGAGGGACTTTCTAAACCATCAAGTCTACCTGTGTTCAATCGCAGAGGACCCGGCACTACATAGTTGTTGGTAGATCTAAAGGTGTGTGGCCAGCTTTAGGCATGTTTTCTACCAACTGCCCACTGTGCATTTGAAATACTTTCTGAATCTTCATATTCTATTTAATGTTAGTGTTGCCCATTAAGGTTAATACTTGTGTTTCCTTTGTTTTGTCAGCTTATCTCCCTAGTACATTTTGCATGTACTCTACAATAATAGCCATGACAGGCTGGTATATGGATAAGATCTCTGTGGCAGTACTCGGTGTGGCTGTGGGTGCTATCTGGGGCTGGCCGTTTAGTGCTGTTCTTGGGTAAGAAGCATTTAAAACAATAAAAAGATTAATAGAAAAAAACATTTTATTTAGGTGTTGACAAGTCTTTTGACTACATGACGTGAAGCTGCATAACAGCCCCAGTATGTGTAAATAATGTATCTCTGTCGCTTATATTTCTTTCTTTCATTCATACAGAATGTATTTCATTATTACTGACTTTTAATCAGATATAAATGACACAAATTAAAAACGCTCCATATAGATAAATGTGTTTTAACATGTCATGCATTGGTTTACTTATATATGTTATAGTTATTTTTATATTTAAATATTAACTTTACACACTTTATGAACAGGTTTACTATGACATATATCATTGACACAGAGCGCCGCAACCTATGGCGTGCCTGTGGGTCTATGTGAAGACGCAGGGCAGACATAGCACTTAGTACCAAGGATAAAAAGAACCTACATACCTTCTTTCTACTAAATGAAGATCAGTTGAATTTATATTTTTATCCTCATCCTGAATAAGTGGCCCTGTGCGCCACGAAACGCTATGTACAAGCGTTGATGTTTATCTGGATTACACAAAAATAAAAATATTTTCTTAACCTCCCTAGCGGTTTCGCTGATCAAACTGTGCCCGTGCCGGGATCGGGCAAAACCGCCGTCTCTCTGTGTGCCGGCGGCTCTGTAGAAGAGCCGCCGACACACGGAGCCCTTCCGGCCCCGTGTCTTCGACGTCATCTGTGACGCCGGCGGGGGGTTGCGCCATAGACCTCCATGTTAATGGAGGGGGCGCCGCTCTTCTCTCCACACGCCGCCGGCGTCTATTTGACGTCAGAGGTGTGTAGAGGGCTGGGCAGAGAGCGGGCAATCACGGCGGAGTACAGTGTACTCCGCCGCAATGGCCGGTAAAACCGCCCAGAGGGTTAAGCAAAAAACAGGCGCCTCTATACAAGCCTTTTCAGCCGAGGATCACTTTCTGCTGTCCCATATATTTTTTCACCGGAGCGTTTCGGACCAAGCTTTCAGGAAGCGCACCAGTCACCCATAGGCTCACAGAGAGCGACCAAAACAACACAAACTAACAAAAAAATACTGGAAGAAAAAAGTATTAAAAGAAATCCCCCCTCCCCCTTTTTCCCCTATACTTCCTCCAGTCCACCCCAACTTTACTAGTACTAATTAAGTACCATCCACTAACTTATCAGCAGAAAAAATCAGCACCCATATAAGTTAGCAACCACTATTTCTAAACCAACAAGTTTCAAAGTAGACCACTCCTCCAAACAAACCCAACAAAACTTTTTCTTAGCTTACTAGACATGATGGCAAATGGACGCTTCATACTGATGTATGACTAACGTGCCCAGGCATGTTAGTCATACGTCAGTTCTTTCTGATTCTGATTTAAAGGGGCTGTGTTATGGGCTTCATAGCAAGGCCGATAATGTGGCCCTAACAGAGCGAATGGGGGGCTTGCGCTTGTTGAATGCGCTAATGTCAGTGCATCCAAGCGCATAGTGGAGCCCTATCCTTAAGTCTTACAACTCTAAGCGACTGGTAATCTGTCTGGTTTCTTGCCATTAATGAGTGATCAACCTTGTGTGTAACACCACAGTCTCAGAACTAGGAGTGTGCTTTCTAAAGCAGAACTCAGATACGTATTTTGTAATAGATTTAAGTGTGGGATTTAGCTATTTTTGAGTCCTATATTAGCTACTTTAACAAGTTATTTGTTTTTATGAGTTTTATAATGGAGTACACCAGCTTAGATAAATAGTATAATAGTCTGTATGCCTCACACTTCAAATTTGTAGGCTTTTGTCTTAAGGTTAAGAAAGGTGTAGTGAAAAATGTCATTAAATATTTTGCTTTGAATTCACTATGCTTTTATATCCCAGAACAATCTATTATTGCAGTGGCCCAAACTTTTCTTGCAGGGCCCCCCTTTTCTATTTAGGGACAATACAGAGGTCTCCTCCCCAGTCAAACACAGTTTTAGAATCAGATTTATTTCACCAAGGACAGGTCCTGCCCGGAATTGGGTGTGGCACAGTATACATAGTACATATCTCAGTGTAGTGGGTAGACGAGACAAGAAAGTAGAATCAGTAGAATGAGGGCCAACATCCCCCTTCAATACCTTTGTGCCCCCCGGGAGGTTTGGGAACCCATTGCATCGTTGTATGTAGGCAATTTACCGATAAGTACACACAATTTGTTCATTTAGGTTTATGATTGATCATTATTTTATAGTTAGTGGTAGAAAAGTGGGCAACACATCATTGTTTTAAGTAATATTTCATCTTCTTTTCAAGGTTTCCTATAGCATTTGACTTACTGTTTATAAAACAAAAATGGAAAAGTTTTATCAACTGGTGCGTGGTCGCACTGATTATATTTTTGGTAAGTCTGTAAACATATAATATGCCTGTTTGACCTGTAACCTACTGTGACTGTACTGTGTCTGTAACATCTGCTGTCACTGTTAGGGCTTGTTTCCATTATACGTCGGGACCCCTACGCTAAGCGTATACGCTTAACAGGGGTCCCGACGTATCCCACAGACTCCTGCCTGCCGGCAGATGGTCTGTTTACACATCCGCCGGTGTAAAGGCTGAACGTTCTCGACTACGTTCAGCCTTACACTGGCGGATCGGCTCAGTGCAATGAAGACAGACCCGTCCGCCAAGCAGGTAAGTCTATCTGTTACGTTGGGACCTCCCGCTAAGCGTGTACGCTTAGCGGAGGGGTCCCAATGCAATGGAAACAAAGCCTTAAGATGCTTGTTGCAGATATGTTGTTTAATTTATTATTATTTATGTAACAAAGCTTTTTTTAAAATAATAGTTGTATTTACTAGACCAGTGTTTTTCAACCTTTTTTGGGCAAAGGCACACTTGTTTAATGAAAAAAATCACGAGGCACACCACCATTAGAAAATGTTAAAAAAATTTCACTCTGTGCCTATATTGACTATATATAAAGTAATTCTCTTGAATAGGAATCAAATAAACACAAAGTATTTTATAATTACTTTATTATGAAATAGTAAGTAAACAGAAATATGAAAAATTATAAAATACTTTATTCAGTGCGCAAGACGTAGCTCTTCGTCAACAGCTCTCAGTCTCTCTCTGTATTTAGTTTTTATAGCAATCATGCTTGAAAAGCTCATCTCACACAGATATGTTGTGGAAAATGGGAGCAATGTCAAATCGACGCCCCTGCTGGCCGAGGGTGGGGTCAAAACCCACTGCACACCAGGCAACATCCTAGTGTGCCGCGGAACAGTGGTTGAAAAACACTGTACTAGACTATCTCGTTTTTTTTGTATTTTAGTTCTAGAACAGGGGTGGGCAACCTGGGGGCCAGATTCAGGGCATTTGGGTTTCTTTTCTTGCCCTTGTCTTCTTGTTGAAAAGATGCTCCTGTACGCTTGTTCTCTACAATGAACACAATGCATAGAGGTGTCCAAACGTTGCCTTGGGGACGATGCAGTGGCGTGATCATGACACTGTGGGCGCATCCTCAAGGACAATTATCTCTGCTCATTGCAATAATGAGCATTTTTTTAATGCAGGAAATTTATAAAAATAACAATGTCCCTGTCACACGTCGCCTATAACATATCACCTCAATCATAAATGATGCTGGCAATGCATGGAATTGGCACACCGAGTCAAAAGGTTTCCCACCCCTGTGCTTTCTGATTGAAAAAATTAAAATTAATTTTTATATTCTTTAATATACGTTATTGTTCTATAACACATTAGCCACAGGAAGATGTTTACTAACAACTGCTGCGTTAGTGTTAAGGGTCACGTTAGTGCGTTACCAGTATACCAAACCCCATTGCCACATTGGACAAGCTATGTCTTCCATAGTATGGGGTAAGCTTGCACTGTCGGATAAAAATGCAGTCTGCAGGGTGCTGAGTGTTGACGCTCTTCGTTGCACCTCCTGGCCAAAGTTAACTCAGGTTCAGTTTCATCTATCATGAAACTCAATACGAGTTTACTGCGGGGAAACTTACCTGTCCGCTGGCGATTTTCTTCCAGGTCCACACCAGATCGCATCACCAGTGACGCAAATGGGGCGGGGTAGGCAGTGCCATAGACCTCAATGTAAATAGAGGGGCAACACCCGATCTCAGCACCGATGATGCCGGAATCGTGTAGGGCACTTCCAAATGGGCTTAAATCAAGGCAGGATTTTATATGTCTCGCTGCGATCACCCGTGGCATGCTATTGAAAAAATGTGCCACATACGTAATGCCCAGGGGGGGTTAGTGCATAAAGATTCAAAGACAACAGCATGTCATATGACCAGCAGATAGACCTGAATCATCCACAGGACAATGCCAGCCTAGGGCTTCCATACACTTGCAGGAAGCACAAAAAAAGTCACAAACAAAGCAAAAAAATCAGCATTCTGTGCACTACCCTGACATTTCCGAAAAAAGAGTGAACGCTATTTTAGAGACCCTTGCTAGTAGTGACAATGCAAACCTGCTGACTTCTGTGTTTATTGCAAGCATTATGGTAATTGTTTGTGACTGTAGGGTTGTGGGAAGGAGCTTTGCTGTTACCTCACAAATCAGCTGGTTGTAATTTTGCCACCCATCATATTGAGGGGGAACTGTGAAATCCAAGGCAAAAAAAGAAAAACAAAGACCTGGAAAGTCTTTGTTTTCCCAGCATTATAGTCTTGAATTGTGACATTTGCGGTTATAGTACTGCCTTGCCGTTTTGCTAGTATAATCTAGCAGTAATTTCTTCCACATTACTAGGTTACTGCTGCTAATTGTTGCCGGTACATATAGCTTTCTACTCTGCCACTGCTAGTCAGACCCATACTACTTATTAACCTTGGCAGAAAAAAACCCTAAAGAGCCCTTAAACACTATATGTGTTGTGGTTTGTAAGCAGGGGCTGCAAAACTGCGTGCAGAAGGGCGTTTACAGTAACAAGTGGTATTGTGCATTAATGTAAGCACAAACTGGGAGACAGTAACTTTTCTTAACTCTATCCACACTGTCCTGCAGTACTGTACTGCACTGCAGCAGGGCTAGTATGAACGGGCCCTGATACAGACAAAAAAACTGTACTGTAGGCTTAGTACAGGGTAAACTCATACAACCAAAAAATGACTGAACAGGAAATGCAAAGATTTTTCCAGGTAAATCACATCGCTATAATCAATCTAGTATTTCAGTCATCAATAAGGGTATGTCTCCACTTGCTTCTCGGCGCCAAGCGCATTCCTTGGCGGGGGACCCGACAGAACAGATCCACATACCTTTCTACTGGACCGGCTGTTCTCGGGGAGTCTGCCGTTAACCCCTAAATCAGCGCATCGGCTCAATGCCATGTGAACAGCGCATCCGCCGGGCAGGTAATGTGCTTGGCGGGGGGCCCGACTGATCACAAAATGCAGTGGAGACATAGCCTAAACCTCACATAATCTTGACCTGAGATTATTTATTGTAATCTTTTTAATCATTTTAAATTCTCTATTGTAGGTTCCCCTGGTGGCTATAGATAGTTATTACTATGGAAAGCTTGTCATAGCCCCACTTAATATTGTGATGTACAATGTCTTTACACCTCATGGACCTGACTTGTATGGTAAGATTTCTTTTATTTAATTTTTAAAAAGTATGTTTTATGTCTTAATGTTTTATTTGCGACAATCATATTTAACCACATTTACCTAGTCTGAGACTTAATTTAAGCCTTAATGCCATAAATAAAAATTTATAATTAACAGTTGCCTGTTCATGACAGCGGGGGTTGCTGTGGGAAATGTGTTGTGAACGGTGGATACTGCTTTGTCATACTGTGTGACTGCGCCCTGTTTCCAGCTATGGTGAAGTAAATAATACCCCCTCCTACTGTTCATTGTGAAACAGACAATTGCTGGTTAAACAAATATCTCTTGTCAAACAAGATTATTTACCACATGTTCTATAATATTTACATTATATGTCATTGTAAAATCTGTAAAATTTTCAAGCTTTATCGTAAATTAGCTTTAGATTCTGAGGTACTCACATTGGTTGGTAGTCTAGAGTGTCTTCAAACTACAGGTTGGACACAGCTCTCCAGGGCAGTTTACCTGGCGCCCAGAATCCCGCAGCCACAGCTAGGACACTGCGAGTGGGTACTGAGACATGCATGGATCCAGCATGGATACATTAGCTGGAACTGTCAATCAACTCCTTAGCTGTCTACCCCTCTGTTTTGCTCTGAGGCAACCAATCTCTGGTGCTGCTCTTTTGGTATGTTAAATATAGGGGGTTGGTCATTAATGGTTAATAGATGCAATATGTGTAGTACTGTTTGTGTGGGAATTAATTCAATTTTGATTAAATCAAGCACTATTGTCTGCCCCCCCCCAGCAGTCTCTACCTCTTAGATAGAGGCTGAGTACCAGTTTTGGAGGTGACAACAACGTGTGAAAGCCTCATGCCAAGCAGTTGATGTTGAGTTTCGGATGTCGGTTGTGTGATTGTTCTTGTGGCAAGTGAGATGATCCAGTCCAGACTTGTGTGCTTGGTTGGATAGTATGTAAATCTTTCTTCTTCACCTGGCATCTGTAACCATATGGCATCCACATTATGCATTATGATATTACTTTCCTTTCTAGGGTTTTTGTTTTTTTATATCATATTTTTAAAATCCTACTGCACATTGTTTGTCAGTGTTTTTGTGGGTGCCTTTCTTCTGTGAAGGGGCAAAAAGATTTCACTTTGTCCAGCAGAGTGCAGCCTTGCTCCATTTGAATGGCCAACCAACCACACTGGGATGCCGTGTTCTATCTATGTATTTTCATATAATAGATCTTAATAAGCAATGCAAAATTACATTGATCTACATCTATTTTAAAATGATAACAATCAGAATAGTTATTAAAATTCACCATGTCTGGAAATTGAAATCAACTTTGATATATTTCCAGATGGCTCAAAATGTTTACTATTAATAAGGTCAGCTACGTTTGCATTGCATTAAAAAAATAGGATGTAAATGTAAGATATCTTTTTTTTGTTTTTTTGAGAAGATCTTTAGTTTTTATAAAAATACTTTTCGAGTTCTGAAAAAAAACATTGAAATGAAATCGTATTCACCTCTCCTCACTCCTTCGTTGAGTCTGATATTTTATTTCTGTCACTTTGATTGGCCAGGGCAGAGTGACTTTTATGGAGTTCTTTTCAGCAGTGACTTATGCTAAGAATGTATAGAAAAACTTCTTCCATCCTGGAGCTGCACACCACCAACTACAATTAACATTATGTTAAGTTGAAAAGTCCACACAATGGAGATTAAATCCAAATTCTTTATTTTCATCCACATATAAAAACACAGCATACATGTTACAGATTCCCTTTGGGGGGTCCTCACCTCTGACGCGCTTCACCCCCATCTTGTTGGCGCTTTTTCGTAGAGATATACATGAATAGTCATTAATAAATTGATTATTGGCACACCCATTTACCTCTTTTCTCCCAAAATGAAAGCAACATATATATACATTGCACAAAAAGCGATATTACAAACATCAAGACAGTATCTTATTTTTCACTATAATTAACCTCCTGGGTTGTTACCATGAAATCCGCCACAATTTTGTGCCCATGTGCTGTAAAAAACAACGCCACCTCCAAGACATGTGTCTCCAGCAAGGTGGACCTGGAAAGATCATCAGGTCTGCAGATACATAGGACTGCAGAGTGCATCTAGTCAAAATCAGTGATTGGCTACCACTGGGATGTGTGCATGTAAACAGGATGCAAGAGGCTGGAGGAGACCAGCATCAATATGACACAAGGATGATTTGAACAGACAGACGCTTATTAAAAATAGATGTGGTATTGTTTGATTACAAATTAAGCAAACCAAATGTCATAAGGTTGGGAATTTAATCTACTCTAAACTAAATATGAGAGGGGTATTTTCTGTGAAGATGTGGCCCTAGAGTACAGCTGTCCATCATTTATCCTAAATAATTTGTTATGTGACATTTATATGCAGACACACCTAGATAAAATCTTAAGCTGGCCATACACCTTTAAGCTGGCCATACACCTTTAGATCTCTCTGTCAGATATCCTTTAGATCTACCAACAATTATGTAGTGCTGGGTCCTCTGCGATTGAACGCAGGTAGACTAGATTGTTTAGAAAGCCCATCATGGTTAAAAAAAAAAGGAAATCTGAAAGAGAAATCTAAAGGGGTATGGAACACACAGCTCGATTTTGGAGCCGTTCAAGGTTCCCTGCAGCAGCCTGATGACGGCATCACGCTGCTGTCAGATATCGGAGGAGCCAGAGACACACCATTGCTGCTGTGTCTCCTGCTCCGACGATACTTTGCATGGGGATCCCACGGTCTCCATGCAAAGCAACAGATATCGACCATGGTTTAAGGTCATGTCCGATATCCCTCCAAAATAGGGATGGTCGCATATGATATGGGCCAGATAGATGGCCGTGAGCGCGCACGGCGCTCAAAGTGGCCATCGATCTGGCCCATATCTACAAGTGTGTACCCTGCTTTAGATTGCCATTTTCTAAAGATGGATTGAATAAAAATTGTTTGTGAATAATGTGGATATTTATATAGGAAATCTTAAGCAGTGTATTACAGTGTCAGTATAGTTAATGTGGAGGCTGACTGCCAGATCCATAGCATACAACAAGGAACCATGTTGATGAAATATTTAGATATGTGTCATGTGCTGAAAAATCTTCAGAAAAGTGAGCATCGTAAAGGTAGGACAGGTAATAATTCCTTTACTTCACATCACTCCTCATGTATTGCTTTCATTTAAAAAAAAGTATGGGAAGGGCACTGAGGGAAAATGGGAGCATAAATGGGCTGATTTACTGACATGATCGATAGTAGCCTCCTTCCCCAGATATCATCGCTGAATCTTGAGATCCATACTAGTGCCGTTGTTCTCAACCTTTATTCTTTAAGGTTCTCTTGCCTGTGTCCAAGACAAACCAGGCCCGTCCCCACCCTCCTAACTTACATGCACACACACAACCTTTCTTTATATTTCCAGCCATTGTGAGGATGAAACCATGTTCAGAGGCATTATAATTAACTCACATTCCACCATCTCTCATTGCTGCCGAAGTTTGTTTACATTTTACAAGCCCAGAGAGCTTTTTTCAGCCTGAGCTGAGGGGTTCAAGATTCACATAGCCAAGCACAGGGTGTCTCCCCCCCCCCCCCCCCCCCCCCCCCCCCTTCGACGCAGCTTGGATGTTTAGTGGATGATTAGGGATATCTAGGCATCCATCATGCCCAGTTTACATCACTGAAACCCCAACAAGTTCACATCACTGGAATCACACATGCTGAGCAAAATAAATCATAATCACCTGTGTAGACGGTGGGAAAATGTTTTGACTTGTGGCCACATTGGCTTCTTAAGTTTAATAAAAGGGACCAGACCAAGAGCCTGTAATGGGGTGCCAATTCCATGCCCTTATGATGGCGGTGATGTGAAATAGACGATGTAAGACAATACATCCAGTTAAGGGCAGTGGCTATAATTCGTTGTGCCTGGTACACGAGAAAAGTGTAATGTTAAGTATGTGATTGGTAAAGGCTTAATATGTGATACTCATTCAATGTTTTACTGAAAAAAACTATGAGATTCAGTTCACTAAACCTTAGGAATCTGGTAAGCCACAAAACTGTCATTTTCAGATCTCTATATCTGGGGTTTTGCTTTGTGAAGTGAGTCCTATACCTTTGATAACTGTGTAATGTGTTTCCCAATCATTCCCTAGTGCAGTGGTTCCCAAATTGGGGATGGCGCAGCTAGGGGGCTGAGGGAGGGACAAAAGGAAGTCAATCATGGAGGAACTAGCTACAGACAGTAAGCAGAGTGCATGTAATGTGTGTATCTGTGTGTGTCCGTCTCTATGTGAATGATTCACGTCTGAGCGTAGTGTGTGTGTCTCTATGTGAATGATGAATGTTTCTATATGATTCATGTGAAAACCAAATTAAGTTGTACGAGTTGTATTCATATAAAGTTTGAGGGCTATTTCACAGTAGTACTCAACTCTGAGACACAAACACGGCTAGTGTGAAATGGCCCTCAACATGAAACTGTGTAGTTTGATTGGGGGGGTGGGGGTCAAAGGTTGTATAAATGTGCCTTAGTAAAAATATTAATATCACCTTTATATTAAGGACCCATAAACCTCAGCTCATGTCCCTGGCCTGACCTTACTCAGGTCACTTTAAAATGCACTTCAATGCAGCTTATGGCCGGCACACAAAGGGTGCTGCCCGACTGAAGGGGCCCCAGAATGCACCGGGGTGCAAACGTGATGACGTCATCACGTTTGAATCTCGGTGCACATCGGGACTAGTCTGCCTGCACACATCGGCATGTGTATGGCTAGCTTTACTTTGAAACTATCCATGCTTTTCATACCGGTTTAAGCCAGAACGTCCAGCCGAAACATTGTTTAAAAGGTGGTGTTGCAGAGAAATAAATCAGATGTTTGTACACCAAGCTTAAGTGCTGTGTGTCTCTACATCTCCTGGCCAGAGAGAGAATATTCATTACAGGAAGGGAGACCGAGGGTCTTCGGTCTGGGACCTAAATTAGAGTCATCGTTCATCTACCTCTGATGGGATCGAACTAACAGGGGGCTCGATAATGTTTCTATCCAGCAAAGAGGGGCCCTGCAGGGAAAGTTTGGGAGCCACTCTCCTAGTGTAATCTCGGAATCTAGGTTATTATTTCTTCACCCTGTTTATGGTTTATAGAGGTCATGTCTGCATGGGTTTCCTCTGGGTACACCGGTTTACTCCCACACTCCAAAGACATGCTGCTAGGTTAATTGGCTTCCCCCATAAAAGAATCTCCTATGTTAGTTACACATGACTTAAGCCCCCCATACATCTTTAGATCACTCCATGCAATTTCCTTTAGATCTACAAACAATATGTAGTGCCGGGTCCTCCCTGATAGAATACATAGTGATTGGAAGGTTTAGAAAGCTCCTCATAATACATGGTTTTGGCAGAACAAGAGTTGATTGTACAGAAATTATATGGTAAGATTGTAAGGTGTATGGGGGCCTTTAGACTGACACTGTGTTACATATATATGACAAGCCTCCCATACACCTTAAGATCGATCCATACAATTTCCATTAGATCTACCAATAACTGTGTAGTATTGTGTCCTCCCTGATAGAATATATAGTGATTGGAAGGTATATATCACTGCTATGTAGTGCTGGGTCCTCCCTGATATTATACATAGTGATTGGAATGTATATATCACGGCTATGTAGGGCCGGGTCCTCCCTGATAGAATACATAGTGATTGGAAGGTATAAATCACGGCTATGTAGTGCCGGGTCCTCCCTGATAGAATACATAGCGATTGGAAGGATTAGAAAGATCCTCATATTACATGGTTTTGGTAGAACAATATTGGATTGTACAAAAATGGTGGTACCTTATGGTGGGGACATTAGAATATGAGCTCCTCTGAGAGACAGTTACTTGTATGATTATATATGCTCTGTAAATCGCTGTGCAATATTGCGTTGGCGCTATATAAATAGGGATAATAAATAATATAGAGGCTGCCATTCTAGTTTATGGCTGGGTAAAACAGTTGAGTTTTAGTATAGCACGACTACTTGCCTTTAAACATGATGCACGGTGAACTTTTATGCACTTTTTGCTTTTTTTGTAACTTCCTTGCAGACACCTTGCGTCAGCAGCTGCCTGATATTGTTTCCAGTGACGCATTGTGTCCATCAGTGACACACGTAGGGAAGAGCTCCTGATTACAACCCTGTGCAGAGATAAAGGCTGCTTCTGCTTTTTCTTAATGAGCACGCTGGGGGAGTTGGGGAGCGTGTTTATGCTGAAATGTAAAATGCTGTCCTCCATACCGGGCAAACCTTTTTCCATTATAATCATCTGAAAACAGCTTTTAGCGGGCGCTTTGTTCATTCTAATTGTGTGCCCGATGAAAATGTTCACAGAGCTGCCTATAGAAATCATTGTTGCTTTGTGGAAATATACACTCTATGCCCTAGCAAAACCCAGATTTTGAATACACCTCAGTTAGCAAAATCTACTCTTTTAAAATTGGTCCAGCGGGGTGTAGTCATTGATTTTTACAAGTCACATTGATTCAGCATAATAATGACACATCTGCGTTGATGCTCAATATCAATAAAATTTCTTTATACGTCAAATGCCAGCTTCACACCAAAATTTTTAAGTTCAGGGGAGTGTAAGGCTAAATTTACACTGTTGTTTCCCGAGGTGATTTCAGCCCTTTGGAAACAACGGGAGGCGGCTGCCTGCAAGAGGCTGCAAAATAGTGCAGGCATTCGCAGGTTGCACGGATTAGGACCCCATGGGGTCTTATTGGGCTAAACCCTGAAAACCTGTTACATACAGTATATGGTTCGTTTACCTGGCGGTTAAAAACCACCAGTGTAGATGAGCCCTAACTCGCTTGTTCCCCAGGGGCCAGGCTTCTCCTTTTAAAAACAACTTTCACAGTTACAGGAGAGCCATTGGAGTTCTCATGTACGGAACAGGGCTATTGATATTGCATTGCATTACATGAGGTCAGGGCCTTCAACTACAACTGAAGCATGAAAGAATTTGCAGGATCAGTAAGGTTAGTTAGGGTACATTTACACTGGTGTTTTTTTTAAAGCAGCTTGAGAATCGACAGTCTAAACCCCAGGTGCCCAACCTGAGGCCCGGGGGGCACATGCGGCCCTTTGGGCATTCTTCGGGGGCCCCCTGTGGTCCTCCACTTGTGGCCTCGAAACCTAACTGTTATTGCATGGGGCATACAAACTCACTTGTCTGAGTGGGAAGAGGAGGAGAGGCGATAAACTTACCTAATATTTGTATGTAAAAGCCAATCAGTGACCCAGATGGTGCCTGAAAAAGTCCCTCACCTCTCCTCTTCTCCTCTAGTGTTGGCAAGGAATCAGCCAACTGGTGAGTGCCTATGCTCCCACTATCCACCAATGAAGGAAGGGTGATTGTATAATATATATTGTGGCACATAACCCGAGAATAGGGGCACATAACCTTTGAATCAAAGGCTATGTGCCGCATAGATATAATCAAAGGCTTTGATGATGTATATGACTATGTATATCTTCTAGCTATGCTTGCTGTCATTAAAAATGCTTATACAAGTCAGTATCGAAATTGACAGTATTGAAAATGTTATGTGCGGCCCTTAAGTGATACTGAGGGCCGCACTTGTGGCCCTCCATGTCAACTTGGTTGGCCACCACTGCTCTAAACCTAGCCTTAGTTAGTTAAAGTGATCTAACACCAGAAGTTCATATTGCATAATTAGCTGTTCAAAGCGAGGGATGGCTTTAATAGAGAAAAAAAAAAACATACCTGTAATGAGTAATTTAAGAAGGTCCCTGGTAGCCCCTTCTCTTTCCCTGGCTCTTATGAAACGTGGCGCAGCGTACCAAACATCTTTGAACGCTATGACAGCCGGGAAAGTCACTAATCTTGGTTCTGCATTGAAAGTACACAGACGAATGTTACCGTTGAAAACCATTATAAACGCCTCCAATGTCCCCTCGCGATATCACATCCAGAGTTACCCCCCTGGAAGCCTGGCAAATAATAATGGAATCTCTCATGTGATTCCAGGGTTCATGTTACTCAGCTAACTACATCCAGACCACTTATACATTGAATATGGATGTTTAATTAAATACTGTATTTTTCTCACCATAAGACGTGCCCATAGTTTAGGAGAAATTAGAATTTGAAATAAGAAACATTAAAAAAATCTGAGACACAACCATTCATATATCAAGTGAATATGCAGAGTGTTCCAGCAAAGTACGCAGGACTAGTCTATGCAGTATTTACTCTATATTCCTCCAGCCAAAAGGCCAGTGCCAGGAGGGAGGTCTTCACTGCAGCAGTGTCAGGGCTGAAACTTTATCATGTGTTTATACAGTAGCAGTACCCATTCACTTGCTCTCTGATCAACTTATGGAGAGACACATTTTACAATCGGGCACTGAACAACTTACCCATGAGCAGCTCTTTACATATGGGAGGAGGGATGAGTCTGTGTCACAAAATGTATTTATTGCAATGCAGAACGTTAATACACAAAGTTGGTCAGTGTGTTCAGAGAATGGATACTGCTAGTGCTAATGCAGCGAAGATCTACTTGTTGGTAGTGGCGTTTTGGCTTGGCTTCTGGGATGCAGAGCTATTGCTGCCAGGATAGTAAAAATTCTTATTACATATTCAGACCTTAAAACACAGGGTCATTTCCCCATTGATTTTAAGTGTTCTTATAGTCTGAAAAAGACATTATACTCCCTGCAGAAGGGGACTCTGAAAATCAAATAATCAAAGAATCTTCAGTAAAAAGCTCAACTTCAGCTTTTAGAGCTTTCCCATGGATGTGATGGACAATGTTCCCTGCTTCATTATTTATGGTTATCTAATGTTCAAGCTAGAAATGGCAGAACAGTACATTCTGTCATACTTTGCACACCACTCGCACACTCTTTATGTCCTGCTACAAGAAACCCTGTCTGCAGTTTGTGAACTGAATTTGGTTGCTTAGTTTATGGGTCACATGATCTGTAATTGTTCCAGAAAATTAACATGGAGTGCCTTTATGTGACAAGGGGCACTGATTTTTCACTGACATGCCCCCCCCCCCCCACCCACCCTGTAGTTTGCACGGCTCTGTGTTCTATATTTGCCTGCTTAATCAGTTAGATGGGCTGGACAAGGCCCACAGAGGCCAGCATTTTAGTGCAACTCAAAGCTGTACTACAGGGGTTCCAAAACTAGGGGTCAGCCCCCCAGGGGTCGCCAAAGTATTCCAGGGGGGTTGCAGCTGGATTGTTGAGGGAGGGACAAGCAGAAAGCTAACCAGTACTAGAGTGCATGTAATGTGTGTTTATGAATTATAGATTTGTTTGCATGAGTGTAGTGTGTGTGTTGTCTCTATGTGAATGATGAATGTTCCTGTATGGTTGGTGTGTGTATGTATGATGCATGTCTTTACATGATTGGTATGCCATCAGCCCGCCCCCAGCCAATTAGGAGAGGCACTCGCTGCGCTTCCGTGATCAAGGAGAGGCCCGTCCTCAACAGTGTACTGATGACCGAGCACCTGCATGTACCAACGCGGAGAGAAAACCGCGCAACCCCAGACTGAGACCGGACCTTCACCCGGCAGAGCACCAAGGAAAGGGCCACCGTACTTGTCCAGGATCACCACCGGCAGGACGGTAGGTAAGCTCTTTTTTAGTATCCAGCAATGGATCAGCACCGGGCTTTTCCCTCTAACCTTCGGCCATAGCCCCCTTATTGCCCCGTACCGGATGTACATTCCCCTCCGGATGGAGAAAACAAAAAGATTGCCAAGGGGACAATGAGCAGGGTATTTAAACTTTGGCGGGTGTTTTTTGTTTTCTCCCTGGGGGTGGAGCTTGAACTCTTATGTATGCTGTCCTGGAAAAAACGACCTTAGGAAAAAACATGTAAAGTTGTATTTAAAAAAAAAGCTTGAGGACCAAGATATTGATACTGCAAGGCCCTCAGTCTGAAACTGTGTAGTTTTATGATCATGTTCTTTTCTAGAAAAGAGGAGCCATGCAGGGAAAGTTTGGGAATCACTGTTTTACTGTAAGGCACATTTGGGGGGCCATTTTGAAATAATTGGAGCACCCTTGGTCACTGACATGCATTGTGATGGATTCCAATAATAACAGTATATACAGGCTTCGCCGGAGAGGAAGTTCTTCTAGTGTTCAGGGTTATTGTTTTTTGGGGATGACCCGTTCTCTACAAGGTAAAGGGACTGTTTTCTCTACTTCATTCTGCCTTTGTCTATGAAGTCTGTGTGTTCTCTCTGAGAAATAAATTCAGGTTTATAGATGTTTGAAAAAGCCAAAGCTATTTTCTAAGGTCACGTCTCTGTGTATCTCTTGACACTGAATCGTGACAATGTTCTTGCTGTTATGCCACCACAGAGATTCTCTCTCCTCTTCCTATTCCCCTCTGTTCTCTCTGGCTACCCTCCCCCCACCACTTCTCTCTGCGCTGTACCCTTTTTAAGTGGCATTGATTGCAGCAAATTGCCGTAGCTGGTAGCAGCTGTCACAACACTGCGGTGATTAAGAGCAGCGCTTGTGATTTCCCGGCTGATTGCATCGATCAGATAGATGGGGAGCAGGGGGAGCGCGTTTATGAAGGAAGGTGAACTCCCGCAACAGCTTGGCACTGTTGTTTTGTCGTCTTAACTCTGTTTATGCCATAGTCCTCATTGGATTCCAGCGATATTCAGTGTTTACTGTGGTGTTAATGTAAAATATTTGCTAATAGCTTCCTTAAAATGACAGGAAATGAGGGGGGGGGGGCTGTGACATAAAA
>CM070038.1:75232243-75246860 GCA_036250615.1 Ptychadena robeensis
TAATTAAGGACCCCATAGAGGTCCTATGGCACAGAAGCCGGAAAACTGACCGGCGGACACCTAATGTGGCGTCCGCCGGTCGGCCACGCTAATCGGTCGTTTACCTGGCGACAAGTGCGGCCCTCAGCATCACTAAAGGGCCGCACATAACATTTTCAAACTATACTAAGTTTTTTTGTAATGAAAAAATGACAGCAGGTATAGCTAGAAGACATTATATTAATTTTTTTAAATAACAAATATTTTTTTAAATGATACTTCGAGCATTAGGGAACTATGTAGTATGGTAATGCATGTTTTGGGTCATATATATCATCAAAGGTAATGTGCCTTATAGATATCATCAACACCATTGATTATATTGATGGGGTACATAACCATTGATTCTGCAGACAGGTGAGTCGCTATGCCCTATGCATTAACAGTTAGGTTTTGGGTTCCGCAAGTGAAGGGCTGAGGGGGGGGGGGGGGTGCCGAAGAACGCCCAAAGGGCTGCAGGTTGGGCACCTGGGTGGTAAATGACCAACTAGCGCAACTGACCGGTGAATGGGTCCGTCTGCCGGACGTTTTTTGGGCTTTTGCTCGATGGGTTGTTATCTGCACAAGTTTGCCAGGCTGCTGCGGACTGATAGCAACCCTGAAAATAGCAGTGTAAATGTATCAAAAGGCCTAGTCTCCAAAACGTCCCATCCAGGGATTTTATTGTGTCTTCAATGTGTCCAGTGCTGTACATTGGATGTGTCAGAGGCAGATCCCCGCATTGACACATCACAGCACCCATCAAATAATTTATCTCATAGTAGTTAATAGCCACATTTACGCTTCATTTAAACATTTTAAATTTAGCGCTTAACAAAAATATAAAAAATGCACTTGTGTCTATAACACAACATGAAGACAAGTACGTCTCTGCCAGTAAATCAGGATGATAACATATGCATATCCTTGTGGCTGAATATTGTATTGCTGAGAGATTTTTATACAATCTAATAGGTTGGGGAACTGAGTATACAATAGGAAGGGGGGAGGGACTGGTTGTGATGTTAGGATGGATAGGCCAGACTGAAGAGGTGGGTTTTCAGGAATTTTTTTTGAGTGCCAAAGGTAGGAGCAAGGCTAATAGGGGAGAGAGTTCCATAGGGTAGGAGCCGCCCTAGAGAAGTCTTGTAGCCGCGCATGTGATGATGTTATGAGCAGGGATGTCATTAGTAGGTCACTGGAGGATCCGAGGGGGCGGTTGGGGTGTATTTATGTATTAGGTTGGAAATGTAAGTAGGACAGGAGGTGTGGAGTGATTTTAAAAGCAAGACACAGAACTTAATTTAAATACATTTTAATTCTCTGAACAATTGGAAGCCTGTGTAGAGATTTGCAGAAAGGAGCGGCAGATGTGGAGCGGTTAGAGGAGTTAAGCAGGGTACACACATGTAGATATGGGTCAGATTCATGGCCCCATGGTCCACCGTGCACGCTAACGGCCATCTATCTAGCCCATATCATATGCGGCCATCCCAGTTTTCGAGCGGGACCAATCAATCCCGCTTAAAAACAGGGATATTGGACATGACCTTGAACCTTCCTAGCGCACTGCCCGTATCGTGCAAATCGAGTACACTGCCTGTCATTTCCTCTCTCCCGCCGGTGCTCTCCACACAGCCGGTGTCATTATTGACGCCGGCTGTGTGGGCGGGAAAGCCAGCGCTCCTCCATTAACATGGAGGTCTATGGTGCCGGCCTCCCCCGCCCCCTTCCCTGTCACCGTGACGTGATTGGGGCGGTGCCAAAACCCCGGAAATGCTGCAGCGATGAAGACAATGGCTGCAGCTTTCCAGGAAGGCATCAGGCGTACCTGATGCCAGCTTCCCCTGTGGTTGGGGCGACCCTAAACGGCGAACGAACAGGGTTCGTCTCAACCGCTAGGGAGGTTACGGCTGATGTCTGTTGCTTTGCATGGAAACCGCGGTTCTCCATGCAAAGCATCGGCTGAGCTCCTCCGATATCTGACAGCAGCGTGATGACGTCCTTACACTGCTGCAGGGAACATTGGACAGCTCCAATATCGAGCCGTCTGTTCCCTGCTTAATGATTCTAGCAGCATTCATGATGGACTGAAGATGTGACAGTCTAGTTAGAGAAGACCAGAGAGGATGATGTTGCAGTAGTCCAGACGTGAAACAGGACTTTGGTGGCCTCTGGGGAGAGGAAGGGGCGGATCTTGGAGATGATGTGGAGATGGAAGTGGCAGGATCTAGCAATGTGCAAAGTAAAGGAGAGCACAGAGTCGAAGATGACAGTAAGGCTTTGTTTCCATTGAAGCGTTCCCGTGCGGTTGTAGCCGCGCGGCTGAACGCATGCCTAAAGTTGTCGCGTGTTTCCGCGCGTTGTATTGAAGATGTGGATGCGGTTGGGGTGCGGATGCGTTTCAAAGCGCTGCAGCTAGCGTTCAGAAACGTCGCCCTAAACCGCATCCGCACCGGAACTCCCACAACGCACCAGTGGAAACTATATTGAAGTTTCCAATGGATGTGGTTGTGTGCGGGGGCGGCCGCACGACTGCAACCGCACGGGAACGCTACAATGGAAACAAGCCCTAAGGCAGCGAGCTTGAGGAATGGGGGAGATGACGGTGTTATTTAGTGTGAGATTTTGGGGTTTCAGCGGTTCAGTAGGATTAAATATTTGTAATGAATGCGACCATATATAAGGAATTATTGTACAGATTTTCCAAAAGGAAAGAAGGATATTGCATTAACTACCTACCACCTCCGATGCTTACTTTTGTTATCGGCACCAGAAGTAGATCGGAGGTCAGATGTAAAAAAGACCCAGGTAAATCTTTAAAAATTCTGCACCACCTCCCCTGTAACGTGCCACTGCGGTGGCCCCAAGGTAACATGGAAAATTAGATGTCATTTCTGATATCTAATTTCCCATATCCCTATGCGCCCGCAGCATCTGAATTGGGGGACGAGGAGGGGCGGAGTGTTACCTGACTCACATACGGATAGGTGGATGGAGCGAGTCTTGAAGCCTGGAGGACTTGACACTCCAGGCATGGCAGCGCAGGAGCGAACATCCAGGAAAGGTAAGCGTTGACTTTTAAGCTGTCGCTGTCCCTGGACGAAGAGCCGATGTAGGTGAGTAATATATATATGTTAATTTTTTTTAATCCGCTTTTAGGATATTGCTCTTTTCATTTCTCGTCTGGACTACTGCAACATCATCCTCTCTGGTTTTCCTCTAACAAGACTGTCACCTTTTCAGTACATCATGAATTGTGCTGCTAGACTCATTTACTCCTCTAACCGCTCCTCATCTGCTGCTCCTCTCTGCAAATCCCTACACTTGCTTCCAATTGTCCAGAGAATCAAATTCAACATTCTGTGTCTTGCTTTTTAATCACTCCACACCTTCTGTCCTCTTTACATCCCCAACCTGGTACACAAATACACCCCTAACCGCCCTCTCTGCTCCTCCAGTGACCTACTAATGAAATCCCCACTCATAAAATCAACTCATGTATGGCTTCAGGACTTCTCTAGGGCCGCTGGAACTTGAACTCTCTCCTTCACCCCAGACTTGCTCCTACTTTGAAAAAACAGCCCTAAAACTCGCCTACCCATCCTCTCACTCCTAACATCACCACCATGCCAGTCCCATCCCCCCCACCTATTGTTTACTCTGTTCCCCCACCTATTAGATTGTAAGCCTGGCAGGACAGGGTTCTCTGCTCCTCCTGTGTCATTACCTGTGTGTATCTCCTATAACTATACTGTGTTGTATCTCCACTCTAATGTATTGTACAGCGCTGCGTAATATGTTGGTGCTATATAAATAAACGATAATAATAATAATATTGCCCTTCTCCAACCTCTTACCAACATGCAGTCATAGCACTAGGGGAAGTGACATTTATCTGAACTGTAGATCTTAAATAAATCTATTTTAAAATAATATTTTATACTATTTACTTATTAATGTTTTTGTCATAATACAAATATCTTCTTTGAAATACAAGCCCATTACTTTTGTTGGTCCCATTAGGAGAGTTTCATAATTGAATTGGGAGATATGATTCAACACAAAGAAATGACAAGTTTATCAGCAGAGCACTCACATCAAAGTGTTTGTTTACCGATGGAATGTTAAGTGTAAAATGAATTGTGTATGTTTGACGCATTCTGTCACTCACGCTTCAACAAGTGTCACCATACCCGGGATTTCATGAAAGCAAGGATCTGCTGTGTATTTAGTCATTTATGTTTTGTTTAGGATTTGGAAGTGGATAATTTATGTTCACATACTGAAAGATTTGCAAAGTACACTTACCTTCTCTCTAAGTCATCAGTCTTTTAAAGGTAAACTTTGTTGTTGCAGCATTTTCAAATAGGTTTTAATATGGTTGGTCTGAAAGTTGTCTTCAGTCTTTAGGTTTGTTGCTTTCAAAAAACTGATCCTTACACTAAAGGCCCCCATACACATAACGAGCCGCGGCCGATTTTGCTGGTGACCGATGTGTGTGCACGCTCATGGCCATCGGTCAGCGGCAAAATCGAGGGTGCCCACATGGCTCAGTCAGCCAGAGAATGGACATATTCGTTAATCTCTGCCTGATGCCATTAGTTTGAATGGGGACCGGCTTCCCCGTTCAAACTAATGGCCAGCACACAAAGGGTGCCCGCCGATAGTCTGAGTGATGGAGAGCTGCGTGATAACGTCATCCCGCTGCACTATACCGCTCATCTGTCGGCCCCTGCTCGGTATGTGTGTGGGGACCTTAATATATTGGTTAGACCTGAGTTCCAGGTTTTGCATAACTCATACCTTACAGCAGTGGTTCCCAAACTTTCCCCCTTTTTCTGAATAAAAATATTATCGACTAGACTGGTTCAGATTTAGGGCCATTTCACACTTGCAGCTAGGTGTTGCAGAAACATGGATCATTCTTATAGAGACACACTTTACATGCACTCTACCCTCTGTATGCAGCTAGTCCTCCATGGTTGTCTTTCTGCTTCTCCCTCAGGTTTCTGATTGGCTAGGGGAAAAGGGGGCAGGGGGATGAGGGGGTGGACTGTGTGCAATCCACAGAAGGAAAATAGTTCTAAAAGCAGCAAGAGCCAATAGGCAGCCAAGTTCTGCAGATCTCTCTTCCCTCTCTCTAGCTGACAGCGCCATTCTCTCACAGAGGGCTCCGACCACCTAATTGCCCCCCCCCCCCCAGAATACCTCCACGCCCCCCTAGTTTGGGAACCACTGCCTTACAGCAAAGTTTAGATGCTCATTTTTTGCTATGGATAAATTGTACTTTTACTTGCCATACCCCTATTTCCTCCATTGCTATATTTCTCTACACGTTTCCATATAGCTCTTTGACCAACACTGTAGCTTCTGATGTCACTCCCACATCCATGATCCATGAATGCACATGGGAGTTACAACATCCTGGACCAATAGAAGGGGCTATCCTGGACATTTCATTTCTGCAGTGAAGGCTTTAATGGGCATTAATTTAATTAAAGGGAAGATTGTCTCCCTCCTGAACCACTCTCCCTTCCCTTTCCCACACTTTTTGCAAGACCACCATTCATTGTAAGCTGTGGGAAGTCTAACATTAGTCCTCTGCAAATTGTTTATGCTGGGTCTAGATTCTGGAGTATATATTTTAAAATATGGAGCGCTTCAAACCTTGGGAACTAAGTACTGCATTGTCAGTGATATGCGCTCTATATACATGCAAATCCTATGTTTTACAGCAGGCGTCCTTAAACTCCAGTTCACATTCCCTGAGATGCTTGGGGGGCCGGACTATAATTACTGGAACAATTGGGCTTAAATCAGAGCCCACCCAATGAAACGCACCTTGATCCATCGTCCATGGGTATTGATGGGTGTTTTATTAAGTGCAGTCTTAAGCTAGCCACACATGGTTCAATTTAGCGTTCAATCGAGGCTCGATTCCATTTTGTAGTTCGATCAAAAAAATCGAAAATCGATTTTTAATTTAATCAGTGTACACCACATGGGGAGTACGATTATTGTTCAATTTCGACTGAAAAGCAATCAAAGTAATCCAAAATCGTCAATTAAATTGCTCTTACGATTTTAGTTTCAATCGGAAGTTAAAGGGAAGTAGCCACACAAATTAAGCCAAAAAAATTAAGCCAAAAAATCGAGGCAAAAAAATTTACCAAAAAAAAGCTGCAAGGAATGTAGTTCGATGATTGTACAATCAAGCAAAAATTTCCAACATGTTCAATGACTTTTCAAATGACGATTTGACAAAAATCAATGATCGTCGATTGTACTATGTGGGCAGCACAACGATTTTTTTTTACAATCGATCGCTTTTCTCATCAAAAACATTGATTGAACGCTAAAATCTAACCATGTGTGGCTAGCTTTACTCACTGTCTCCCACACTGTCCTCTGCGTCAGCTCCCTGCATGGGAGAGTCTGGTGCAGATGGACTTGTTCCTGATAGAGCCTCCTATCTCCTTCCACAGGTCAACACCTGGCTTTGGGTCAAATGTAACTCTGACAGTACAACCAGAGTGTATACCTCAGTAGTGCAACCCTGAAATGTTTAAAATCCCTGTTCGATTGCCATTACTTTGGGTATCCAATGGGTATAGATCCATGTGTGGGCACCTTAAGACTGTACTCACCACTCCACCACCAGTTTTCTGCTCTTTTGTAATTGTCTTGTTATCTCTCCTTTTTTGCCATCTGTCCTACCTTTTTTGGGGCCATGATGCACTGAAAATGCACTGATTGTCCTCAGGACAGCGCCAAATTCCAAGACACCTATGAGGTCCCTGCTTACACCCCCATGTATGCTCATATATCTGGGCTCAGAGGCAAGTTCCTGAACACCCCTGCGGTCCTTGGGAGCAATAGCGTTTGCACTGGCTGTAAGTGTTAAAGCACCATTAATGCTTTCTGCCACAGAAGGTCACCTGGAAACCATAAGCAAATACTGTACGCTGGCTTCTGGACGGAAATCTGGTCGGAAATCGAAACTATGGTCGTATATTGAAATGCACATTTTGGTCATATCTCGAGGGTCCACTGTATTACAGTGCATTGTTGGCAATCATTAGACACCTGTTGCCCATAAACATTTTTTTCCTCGTCTTGCTTTTTTAAAATTTTTTTTATCATATCTTTACTTATGGCAGTGAGCACTAGAGAAGTGGAAATCTTCTTTGCTGGGTCAGTTATAAAAACCTGATGGGTTGCTCAGTATTCCAAACTATAAAGAACATGTTTCGGCTTTTTATTCACTTAAGATAAACTTTGTAAGTATGTCATAAATGAGAAATGTCTATCTTACTTGATGGATGTGATCACCAGAAGCTCTGTGATGGATGACTGGTGTCCTATGTGTATAAAATTGCTTTTTAAAGTTTTCTGTCACTGGCACCTTTTCCAGTCATGTCTGCACTACAGATTTTGACTCCGGATCTGTTTGGAGTGAAGAATGGTGAACTGATATCATCGCTTACTGTCTGTGACGATGTGAAGTGATGGTTGAGAGCCCTTGGGTGCTAAACAAGAGTCTGAAATTAATGAAAACCTGCAGGCATTTCAATGCCATGTGATGCAGAGCCACTCGTACGCCATGATTTGCTTTTGCTGTCTAGCTCAAAAAAGTACACTTGACATGTTTCATTGCACATCGAGTGTTTAATCATTTGTTACAAGAAAATTATGTAGAACGTTCTGTTAGCTCTTGTTGGTATTTGAATTAAACATGAGCTGTCCATTACAGAAATGTCTCTGCAACATGGTCTTGCCATTAGTTAACTTTCAAATCTACAGCTTTAATCACTTTGAGAGCATAAGAGTACAATTTTTCCTAATTGCGGGGTGGCAAACATTGTGTAGTGCATGGCTGGGAAAATCTACTTAGCCAATGTTCCAGTAATGTAGTTTAAAACTCCAAAGAGCCTATTAATAAGTGACGCTAAAAGCTGCTTTAGGAGACTTGGTGGGTGTTCTGATCCGGATTTAATTCTTTGTAAATCTCTAGCCCATAAGGCAGTGGTTGCCAAACTGGGGAGGGGCGCAGCTAGGGGGCCAGTCGAGGTGGCACTTGCAGCCACCGTCAGCCAGAAAAAGGGGAGAAAGGGATATCTTCTCCCTGTGCGAAATGCACACAGTCCACCCACCCTCCCCTACCACATGGGGGGGAACAAGGTAGAGTGCATGTTATGTGTGTGTTGTCTCTATGTGAATGATAAAGGTTTCTGTATGATTGGTGTGTGTATATATGATGCATGTATTTACATGATTGGTGTGTGTAAAAAAGGGAGTTGTATTATAAAAAAAGTTTAGGGTACATTTCACAGTAGCTGCAGTGGCTGTGGTGCTTTTTTTTTTTACCATAAAGGACGTGCTAGCGGTAATGCTACCGCATCTTTTATTAACAACAGGGTTTCTGCATTGTGCTTTACCTCTGAATCTGTGTAGTATATTATGTTAACATATAGAAAAGGGGGGCCCTGCAGGGAGACTTTGGGAACCACTGCCATAAGGAGTAAAGGCCCCCACACACCTACTGAGTGGGGGCCGACAGAGCAGGTCCGATAAGCTCTGGAAAGCAGCGCGATGACGTCATCACGCTGCAGTCCCGAGCTGACAAAGGGTGCCGGCCGTTAGCTTCAATGAAAATGCCAGTCTTCATTGAAGTTAAAGGCATCGGCCAGAGAATATTGGACATGTCCGTTCTCTGGCCGGCCAAGCTGTGGGGCGACAGGGATCTTGGCATGTGGGCTCTGGATGTGGGCATCCCCGATTGGCGGCCGATTTTTGCAAAATCGGTCGCCGCTCGGTGCGTGTATGGCAGGCTTAAGCCGCTTAGGTGTTTAGTTAATTGCTGCACAAGTCTTTATCTTCATGCTTTCCTAAGGTATGTGACTGAAACTACTGAAGCCCATAATTTGTTTACCCAGTGTTGCCAAATTGCAAATGAGCATACTTTGATGGTAGTTTTTTTTGTAAAATAAGCCTTTATTGATTTTTGAACAGAAAGAAGTGCATAAATTCACACATAGGGTCAATACTGTACATCAATGCGTAAGATTGCGGCGAACTGCCTGGGTAGAATGTAAAATGTCCCTTGGATCTTCAGGTAATCCAACCAAAGAAATAAAATACACTTCCAAATGAGGGGAAAGAGAGAAGAATAGAAGATTTAATAATCAAAACTAACACAAACAGCAAATAGTTGTGACTTCACAACAACACCAGCCCTTGATGGTTGTTTTACAATATTTCCAAGTATTTCCAAAGGCTTTGTAGCTCTGTTTAGTCAGCATTGTAATCCGGCTAAAAGAAGATATTATTGCAGCCATGGATGGAGGAAGCTCTATTTTTATTGACCCTGAAATGTTGTGTTAGAATTCATTTAATGAATTTGTTTTTTGTTTTTTTCAGGAACCGAACCCTGGCCTTTCTATTTCATCAACGGTTTCCTCAACTTCAATGTTGTCTTCATTTTGGCCTTATTAGCTTTGCCTCTGACATGGCTAATGGAATACCTTTTACAGAAGATTAACAGTAAGTGTTCACCAAACTTCAGGCTTTATTTTCTCTTCTACATTCAATCACTGCAGAATTTGTTTTGTAGAGTTATCCTGCATTAGTTACCAGATTTCATGCAGTGACCCATAACACACATCCATGGTTTTGGAGAGAAAATTAGAGGGGAAAAAACACAGAAAGACTCCTATAGAGTGAAAATACATCTTGTTCTAGCAGAGCTGGACAATGCAGGACATTTCAGCATTTGCTGATAAGTTCAATATCCTAAGAGACTGCAGGGTGTGCAGGGCTGAAACATGCTGTGTATTTGTTTTCGCTAGCAGTAGAACCACTTTTCCAAAGCCACAGACTAACTTATAGATACTTACTTTACACCGTTATTTACTGCTATCTACATATTCACTCTAGGGGGAGAGGTGAGTAACTTTGTTGGCTGTTGGGCTTTCCACATTCTGATGCTTATTTGCAGCATGTTTAGATTGCAATCCTCCTGTAAACAGGTAGTTAGCAAAGGCACTAAATGTTGCAAGTAAGCATAGAGCAGGGGAGGGCAAACTTTTATGACTTTTGGGCCACAATAGGTTCTTACATTTGACAGAGGCACCAAAACAAGAGCCTGTAATGGTGAATGGCCATAGGTGTTTCCACTCTTCGCATCCCCACAATATCATTAATTGGGGTTGTACAGCAGGGACATTGTAACCTTTTTAAAGGCCACTTTAAAAAAAAAATTCATACTACCTTTGAGGCAGGAAACAAACCTGATTTATTTCATTTATAATGCAGAGACCATGATGGCGAGACACTCTAGCTCCCCTCCGCTTGAACAAGTGAAGAGGACCCAGAGCATCTTTTCATCAAGGTTAGGACAGACGAGAAAGCTAAACGGGCTGGATCTGGCCCCAAGGCCATAGGCATAGAGTATGATTCCCCTTAAATGCCTTGCATTTGCAGCACCAAGGCACCTGCAGTTCTAAAATGAACAAATAGGAAAGGAAATATTATCAAGATGTGATTATACTCATAAGATCTAATATAACACTGTTCGAGGGAACATCCATGCCCAATGTTGAGAAAGCGCTAAAATGAGTTGGAGATGTCACTTTCTGTGGCTGGAAAGGTGGAGAGTCCCCGTTTAAGGATTTGTGCACCCATAGCACTCTGCAGCCATCTTTTTTAGGATGCTTATTACATTAATATTTTTAACATCATGTCATTGCTTCAGCAGTTCAGAATCTGGGAAGTCCGTACTGGCTAACGCTGGCTCCAATGTATGTTTGGATTTTGGTCTTCTTCACAAGGCCCCATAAAGAGGAGAGATTTCTTTTTCCAATTTACCCGCTGATCTGCTTGTGTGGGGCAGTGGCTCTTTCTGCGCTACAGGTAATAAACACATTTCCTTTAGTACATTACTAATATAAAGATATATTTTACAGCAGTGGTTCCCAACCTTTTTTCCATCAGGCCCTCTTTGAATGTGTCTAAAACAAGCCAGGCCCCCCAATTCCTGCATGCATTAACCTCCTGGGTGGTACGGTGTTTTCGCTCCATCTTCTCGGGCGCCTCACAGCCTCCCCCTCCTCTCTACACAGAAAGATAAACGCTATTATCATGGTAGTCTATGGTGCCGCCCTCTTAACTCACAAAGTCAGATTGTGAAATATTTAAAAAAAATTCACTATCCAAAAAAATATTTGTAAAATGTCCAAAGATGCCACTAGATGTCCAGGGTTCAGAGAGAACAAGAGTTCAGATCAGGTTGCAAGGTACAATATCCAGGTAAAATGCTTAGGAAGAGTGTGTGGGTGAGGCACAACTATATAGCCCTCAGGCTAACAAGGCAGGTGTCCTCAACCCAGCCCACACTTGCAGGGAACCACCTGCTAGTGACTAGGGAAACAACCCAGGAAGGGGCAAGCACAGTGCCACCAGCAGGCAGTACCGCATACAGCCGAGGTCTTCACAGTGATTTCCTGGATTCTTTCCCCCCATTCTGTCTCTCATAGTTGAGGTGTACTTATGATAAAAATTACAGGCATCTTTTTAGTGGGAGAACTTGCACAATTGGTAGCTGACTAGGAATTTTGAATAAGAAAAACTCAGTATTTTTGTTAGTAAACAAAGGTTGGAGCCCTTCACGCATGTGGTGGGCACCTGTGCAACTGGCACATTCATAATTAAATTGAATGACGCAAAATCTTTCAGGAACACTAGGAAGTCCTTTATTTTAAAGAAAGCTTACATAACACAACATGCAGGTTACAATGAAAATCCATTTTGGTAGTAAATTGCCTGACAACGGCTCTCTCAGACAGTTTTACATAGTCAGTATTGATTTATTACCTGGTTGCAGCAAGTGCTGAGACAGTGTATTCATTTATAAACAGATTACCTTTGTTAAGCGCGTTGGCTTCAGTCCAGCAGACAACGAGTCTGCATTTGTGTGTGTTTGCTGTGAAGGATTCAACGTACATCTCTGCTCCTTGGAAGCTGGAAGTTTTTTGACCATATCTGTTAAAATGTCAGTTTATGATCTTTTTGTCATTTTACCATGATATAGGCCTGTATGGTCATAAGGAAAACAAATGTATCGGTGCTCCCAATAGTGGTAAGTCACCACCAAAACAAGATTTGCCCCCTGGATGTAATGTATGCGTAATAGTATCCTGCAACTTAGAACAGATAGCCTGCAAACCAGGAGGTGTAGATCTATTATATTATATTGTTATATTATGTAACATATATACTTGAGCATAAGCCAAGTTTTTCAGCTCATTAATTGTGCTGAAAAAGCCCCCTTCGGCTTATACTTAAGTCAAGGTCAGAGTCAGGGTCCCACTTACCTGTCTGGCATTGGCTGGTGAAATATAAGCAAACTTGAACGTCAGCTCTATCTAGTGGACTATTTGTTAATTTTTTCTGGAGTTGATGGAAAACTCCACTACTTATGGTTCAAACATGAAAAAAAGTTTCCATTTTCATTCCATGTATTGCTCCCAATATTAATAAGAAATGGAAACTTATTTTCATGTTTGAACATAAGAATTGCCTTGAAAACCATTCCTGTAATAACAATAAACCTGTGTTCTCTTTACTATTGAGGTTGTGGCACTAAGATTCACCTGTTTGATTCATTCCTATGTGCTTTCTCTATATTCTTCTCATTTAGAAAACTCAACTCAACTTATTGACTTTCCTACCTTTTGGCTTATACTTGGGTCAATAACTTTCCCTTGCTTTTGTAGATAAAATTAGGTACCTTTTACTTATATTCGGGTTCGGGCTTATACTTAAGTATATACAGTATATTATGATCATTCTTGAGGGAACTGTTTGAGTTGTATGGGTATTTATTGATATATTGGTTGATTGATTCAAGCCTTTGTGTTTCTTTTTGTTATTGAAGGGTAAATGTTTTTTGTTCAGCATTTATTTTATACAATCTACATTATAGAGTAGTTGTCTCCTAACTTAAAGCCAAGGTTGCAGCCTGGATTCCCTGTGCTGGACATACATGAGTCAGCAGCAGATGCATGCCCTAAAACTGTGTGGTGATACAAACGATTTTTTTATTGCTCAATATGATCCAAATGCTTAATTATTGACCTGTCTATGGCTATCTATACTTTTATTTTAATGCATACACATTGTGAATTAGAAGGTTGAGCAAATCGGGCCGGCAACACCAGGTCTGGGATGAAAAACACCACATCACATTAGGTTCCAATAGGGACCTGAAGTGATGTTACCTTGTCCTCTCCCATCTTACTGGAAACTCAGATTAAGAATCAAAATAACAGACTCGCATAACTAACATACACATTTGTTTTAGAACTGAAATTGAGCACTGCTTGGTGTGTGTAGCAGCATGGTGTAAATGTCTACCTAAGCATGGTCTGAGTTGCCACAGGAGGTAAAAACTATTTGCAGATCACTTCTGCAGATCAGAAGAAGCTTAGCTGAGTTGGGCTCTTAAATCATTTGCTGTAGACCCTGTAGTGACGCCTGCACACTGCAGGATATAACTACTGCCTGGCTCAAAAGAACTGGGAAAGTATGGTACATCTGGCCCACTCTGAATGTAAAGCTGTTGGTCCAGCCCCTTTATCAAATGTAAAGCTAGCAATACACATTTAGAATCCAGATGTGCACCACTGATGCATCGATTTCAGCTTCAAGCAAGGATTAACCATATTGGCGACCTTTTTGGGTCGACCGCTCAAGGTGGGTTGCCATCGATTCCCCAAAGGTCGATCAATGATCGATCTGCGGGAACGCACATGCAGAGCGATCTTTGGGGAATCAATGGCATATCTACATATGTATAGGGGGCTTTAGCCAATTTGGCCTAAGAGTCAAAAAGCTTGCCCACCCCTATTCTAGCACTTTCTGTTTTTGCAAACATAAGGTTCAAACCAGAGTAAAAATCCTCACCTCCCTGGTGTTACAGGCTTTTTGCGCCATTCTTTGTGGCACAAAAAGCCGCCATAAGGGCGCTCCACTGTGATTTGTCCTAAGTACAAACTGTGACCTTACTGAGTTTGGGCATAAAGCCAGAGGGTTAAATCAACTTTTAACTTCCTACTTTAGTTCCTCTAAACTTTCACTACCTTTCCTCCAACTTCACGACATCAGCTTTGCAACTAACTCACAAATCGGCTAGTATCTGTATAATAATATTTTGGAATAAAAGCACATTTGCTGTGTGTGCATTTTCCACCCCAGGCTTAAATGTACATAATTCAGTTTTTCTAGGTTTTGTTTTGGTAAAATTGCGTACCTCTGCATATTCAGGTCGGCCTTATGGCAGCATTCATACATAAGCCGGGAAAGCACCCGGCAGGCATCACCCCTCCCTCCGGACTTGGGTGCCTGTTTAAAGATACTACCATTGTGTCAATATCAGCCATGTACCCAAAAAGCAACCAGGGGGGTATGTCTTCGTGGCTTCATCAATTTTCCCGGGCCCTGGAAACGTTTTATTATCAGGGGATGTCTTATATTTCCACACACAGGAGGGATCAATGGGGGCAATTAAAACAACACAGGAGGATGAGAAGGGTGGATC
>CM070038.1:75246960-75263916 GCA_036250615.1 Ptychadena robeensis
GGAAGTGCGCCACGATTATGCGTATCATCGGTGCCCTCAGATTTTTTTCATGAAACAAGTATGCCTTTGCCCAAAAAAGGATATTAAATCATTATTTTCAAATATCATGTAAATATCAAAAAGATCTATTTGTCTTAGAAAAACTAGTTGATAATAATAAATAACAACAAAATTCTATGTACATACATTTATTAAAATGCCATAATGTGTCAGCAAAATATATAATGACTCTAGGTTGTTATCTTGGTTTTACTTTACTTATAGCCAAATAATACTGGTGGACCATCTATTGGTTAAACGCGGTATGTGTGGTAACTCCAAGATGTATGGTGACTTCTCATCATTATTTAACGATCCATCAATTGTTGATGTTGTGATGAAATAATTGTTTTTGAACTTACTGGTATGAAATTCCAGTGGGTATAGAGGTATGTTAAAGTAACCTTGGGTAATGTTGGGGTGGTCTGGCAGTCAGGTCCAAACAACGTGGTCCCAACTTTGAAGCCAACCCTGGTTCCAAGGGCCAGAGAGCTTGTATCCTGTCTGATAGGTATAAGCAGGCCTAAGGATATAAGAGAGGGTCAGGAATGTCAGCAATCTGCAGGCAGTTTATCCCCTAAATGGCGGTCCGTGGTCACCCACCTGTGTTGGTATTGGATCGCCGTCCAGAAAAACAAATCTTTGTGTTAAACTTGAGTTATGTACAGAACTCCTGACTAATGTTTGAAGTATTGAGCAAAAGGAAAGGGTAGAGGAAAGAACACAAAAGATTCTTTTCAAGCAGCAGATAAAGAGGTGACATGCCTTCTCTTTGCTTATCCTTATGGGCTGATGACCAAATGTGATGCTGGGGATGTTCTGAATTCAAACAAATGCAGAAAGCCCTGGTTATTGTAAAATAAATAAACATTTAGCCTGGGTGAACTCATAGGAATATCAGTACAGCTTTCAGTCAACAGCAGAAGAAAACTAAATATTAAGGAATATATTTGTCGCATAATTTCAGCTCTCTGAAATAATAAACGTAACTGTGGTAAAAGTGAACTGACTCTTTCAGACTTTTTCCAAATTTTTCGTTTCATCCTGTCCAAGACGAGGCTGGACGTTCTGAGCATGGTGATACAGATCAATAAATGTGCACTTTATCAGAACAGCGGATTGGAAAGGTCGTCTGAAACTAACCTTTTCAAACCATAAGATAAAGTACCAGCGCCGTTCTTCTATTCTACATTATTATTATTTTCCATTTGTCCAATGAAATTGGTGTACATTGCTGAACTGAGGACGCTTGGAGTAGAACATTAAGACGTCTCCATTTTACAGCGGAAAATGTCTCACAAAAGCAGACCATTTCAGATGCTCAATCATCTGTTATGCTCTGCAGCTTTTGAGACTCATAAAGAGCTTTCTGACAATGATTGTCGGAAATGTAACTCATCATGTGCCAGAGGAAAATATTTGCACTTGGTACATAAACTGTAAGGCTATGTTTCCACTATGTCAATTCGACACATGCAATTTAAATCAATGGACTAATACACACATATGTTGATTGCCTTTCTTGGGTTGCGTTAATGTCAATGGGAAGCCCCGCGTCGACATAAACGCAACCCATAGAGATTGCATTGAATGCATCAAAAACGTGTTTTTGATGCATCAGTCAAGAGAAAAATTAAAATGAACCTCCCTAGCGTTCTGCCCATAGTACACATCCTCTCCCCGCCCCTGTCCACATCGCCATTAATGACTAACATGGAGGTCTATGGTGTCCCCCCTTCTGCAGTGTGCGACCCCTTGAATGCTGAAGCCACAGAGAAAATCACCACAGCTTTCTGTGGATATGCAGCGTTAATGGGGGCCCAGCTCTTTATTTGTTTTTCAAACAAGATCTGGACGAGCTGGGCTCATCATGAACGCTAGGGAAAAAAATGGATGCGTCAACGCATCCTTGATTCATGTCCCAATTTGTCCTAATGCAACCCCTGCGTTAAAGCCAGGGCTGTGGAGTTGGTCGATAAATTTCCCGACTCCTCAGTTTCTGATTCTACCGACTCCGCCTCCTCGACTCCGACTCCTCTGTATTTAATATGCTATGCTATGTAGTTTATCCATCCATTGAAGGAAAGGAAGGCATCATACATTAACCACAGAACTACTGACTAGGAAACCAACACTGTAATGGCCAATTAAAGCAGAGAAAGGAAGTTAGGCAGAAGATGCTGCTGCTTTTTCCTTAAGCTAGGCACCACTCTGTGATTGATCAGGTATCAATTGAACGGAAATCAATGTGCACCACATGGGCACATCGATTCCTGTTCAATGGGGACCCCCAGCTTGCACTGTGTGATTTACAACATGCCACAAGCTTGGGAGAAGCAGCCTGTCTCACACAGCTTCCTCACTTACACAGCTTCCGAGTGAGGAGTGCTGGCTCCCCCCCTTTTCACTGACAGCCGACGGCTGTGGAGGAGGCAGGAGCCGCAGCTGTTTCAATACTTTCCATGAAGACGCATGTCTCCATGCAAAGTATTGGAGATTGAATGGGGTCTTTCCAACATGTTGGAACCCCGTTTAATCAAGTTCCGGCTCTATTGATCCCGCCCGAAGGAAGGCACACACAGGTAGGTTTGTAAACAGATTAGAGTACAATCAATCACAATCACAAGCAAGTTAATTGATTGTACTGAAATCTTTTTACACATCCTACCGTGTGTGCCTAGCTTTAGTGTTCTGATCTTCTGCTGAAGATAGGGCAGTGGAAGGCTCCAAGAAAAGGCAGGGCGAAGGGTCACTTTAAACATGACTCATGATTTCCCTTTAAATCCCATAGTCATGTGTAAAGTTGAAGCTAACAAAAGTATTTGTTGCCTCAGCCGGTTTTTCAAATGTTTTACAGCTGCAGTCTTGAACTATTGGCGATCCATTCCCTTCACTTACACAAGCGTCTCTAGTCCGGCAAAACACATTTACTTCATTATCAGCGAGAGTTAAGGCTGCCATACACGCACCGAGCGGCGGCCGATTTTGCCCCCGACCGTTGGACGTGTGCGCTCGCCGATCGGGGGTGCCCACATGGGGTGACAGATTGCTGTCGCCCCACAGCTTGGCCGGCCAGATAACGGACATGTCTGATAATCTCTGGCTGATGCTGTTAGTTTCAATGAAAAGCAGCGTGATGATGTCATCACGCTGCAGTCTAGAGGTCATCTGAGCTGGTCTGTTGGCCCTTACTCGGTACGTGTGTGGGGGTCTTTAGGCTAGGGTCACAGTGGGCGCTGTAATGTTAAGCACGGCATGCTTATAGCAGAGAAGTCGTTCATTATGACGACTTTAAAAAAAAAAAAAAATTTTATTCCAATTTAAATTTAGTAGGAGTCGGTCCATTTTTTGCCGACTCTTGACTCCAGGTACCCAAAAATTTTTCCGACTCAGACTCCACAGCCCTGGTTAAAGCAGATGCGTTAACGCAATGCATCAATTAACACCATGGAAACATAGCCTTAGGGAAGTTATTTCCAAATCAATTTGTTGTTTTAAAAAGTGGCAAATATTGGTAAATGCTTTAGAATTATTGGGTTAATTTTTTAATTTATAGATTTTAGTTATAAAAAAAACTCTACTGCTCAGGAGTTTAAAAAAAAAACCATTAACTGGTGTCCTTTCACGATACTGCAGTAAACGAACCCCTGGAAGACAGCTAAGTGTGGAATGTCTCATATGATTCCAAAAAACATCATATATTATTTTTAGGACTTCTTCATCATTCTGCTGGCTCAGAGATAAGTAAAAATTTTTATATAAATTATAATTAAATTATTATAAATTAACTGTGGTAGAGTATTGCTTTTCTAATCATTAATATTGTTATTGGAAAGCTAATGTCATTTTATTGTATTTATTGGTCGCATTTTATATTAATCACTGCTTGTGGTACGATCTGTTGATATTTGTACCATTTAAAAATGCTTTTCAATAAAAGATTAAAACAAAAAATTTTTTTCTTTTTAGAAATGTTACCACTTCCTGTTCCAGAGGTATCGTCTGGAACATTACACAGTCTCTTCCAACTGGTTGGCACTTGGCACTGTTTTGCTGTTTGGTCTACTCTCATTTTCTCGTTCTATAGCCTTGTTTAGAGGTGAGTGCTTATGTTTTACATAACACCAGATTAGCATCTGTTGGTATAGGGCAGTGGTTCCCAAACTGGGGTGGGGGGGGGGGGGGGGGGGGGGGGGGGGCGTGAAGGTGTTCCAGGGGAGCGCAGGCCCTCATTCTTAACCTGTGTTTTAATAGGGAGGGGTGGCTTGATAATGTTCCTAATTAAAAAAGGGGGGCCCTGCAAGGAAAGTTTGGGAACCACTGGTATAGGCAGACTTCACTAAGGCTGGGGGTACACTCTGTGCAGGCGCTCGGGTGGTTCTAAGCCCCCATTTTCAGCCTATGGAGCAAACAACTGATAATCGCCCAGGTATCTTCTTACATCTTGTTGTTGGTGGTTAACAACCACACATGTAAACGAAACCTGAGAGCATCAGAAGGGATGTCACAAAGTGTCACTTCCTATATTTGGAATGCTGAAGTGCTGGTGCATAGTGTCAATTCCACTTTCCAAAAACTGGAAGTGGCACTCCGCGACATAATTTCCAGCATGATCAGGTAAGTGTAATGTCCCTTTCCTTATATTTTATCACCCCGCTTGTGCAAATGGTGTGCAGGGTTATGCTAGCCATACACATGCCGATAAGTGGCCGATTTTTAACCTGACCAACGGGCGTGCGCGCTCGCGCCGTCGGTCAGGTTAAAAATCGGCCGCTTATCGGCATGTGCCCACATGGGGCGACAGGGCCACAGCTCGGCCGGCCAGAGGACGGACATGTCCGATATTCTCTGGCCGGCGCAAGCCAATGCAAGCCGATGCCATAAGCTTCAATGAAGACGGCGTCTTCATTGCAGCTTATGGCCAGCACACAAAGGGTGCAGGCCGACTAAAGGGGCCCCATAATGCACCGGGGTGCAAACGTGATGACGTCATCACGTTAGCATCCCGGAGCATATCGGGACAGGTCTGCCTGCACACCATTGGGGTGTGTATGGCAGCCTTTAGAAGGGAGAGAGGGGATACTCTCCCTCCTAACTTCACACCCCGCTTGTGGGCAACACTCTTATGTGAACTTGGCGACCCCTGTGGAATGTGAAATTGTTCTACCCTCAAGTGAGTCCCAACCCACAGATTGAGAACTATTGCCTTAGAGTGTTACCTCTGGTGAGTTATTAAAAGAAGTAAAGTAAAAAGCTTTCTGTAAGTTAATATAGTGATTTTAGTTTATTCTTTAAATACGGCTGAGTTTTTATTAGCCATTGGAATGCTGCAACTGGTTTATAAGCCAATACATGCTTGAAACCAAAACATGCTTGAATAGTCAGCCATTTTGTCATTGCACACTTTGGCTGCTGAAAAATTCGCCCTATACTCGAGTATTTTATATGATCTCCCAGCTCAGTTTGATTTACTTGCATTAGATCTGAATGCATAAAATAAGTATGGACACATAGGGGAGAAGGGAGAAATTAGAACCAGATAAAAGTTCTGAACATTCTGAACATTAAGATGAAATAGTTGTCTGAATAAGCAAAACATGTTACTGTTTTTTCAATTTCAAGTCTCCTGCCTCAAACTGATGGTTATTGATTGTACTCTGGAGCTTATATCTACATCCCATCATTGCCCCAACTACACGTTCTGTATCTTTAACAAAACTTTATTGATAGTACAGACAAGACACAGTTTTCATTCTCTTACACTAATAGTTTCACTCAACTGATTAGCTGAGCCATATGGAACGATTATTAAGTCAGAACCAAGCTTTAAAAATTCATCTAGGTTTAAAATCTTTGATGTTTCCAGTGGGACATAGTTAAAAATTATTTATGGTTACCAGTATAGGGGCATTTCTAATCTCCACTGGGAAATATAAAAAAGCTCATATGAAGATATTAAAATGACAAAGGCTAAAAACGGTATTCTTTAACAAACACCATATTTACTGTTCAGTATTCCCATAGCTTACAATTATGGTCTATTTCTTGCCTTGTATTGCCGGTTTACATCGGTTCCTCAACAACAGAAAATAATATTTTTCAAAGTTTTAGGTCACGTCAATATGTGAAGAGTGTTGTAAAAAAATAATCTTGGCTAGATTGTGTATCTGAATATGTAAAAAAAAAAAATATATATATATATAATATATTTTTTAACATTTCAAACATCCTGAGGGCAAGGGCTCTGCACCCCCGGAGGCTGGATTTTGTTCCATTGCCTCCAGCCAAGACAAAAGGCCACTGCCAAGAGGGAGATCTTAGCTGTAGTATCACTAGCAGTACCCATTCTCAGAACACACTGAGCAACATACGGAAAGACACATTTTACAATCTGGCACTATCTGCTTACCCATGAGGACCTATTTACACTCTGCTGGAACAAAGACCTGCCTCATGGCACTGGCCTCTTGGCTTGGCCGGAGGGTGTGGAACAAAGCCTTGCCTCCTGGTATTGGCCTTTTAGCTTGTCTGGAGGAATATAGAGTAAATACTGTAAGGTCCAGTCCTGCCTACTTTGCTAAAACATGCTGTATATTCAGTTTCCATATGGGAATGGCTGTGTCTGTGAACAACTAGACATAGTCATATTGTAGATAGATATATTGGGGCTCCAATAGTTTCTGTCACTTATGATCTGATCTGATTTGATTCTGCTTTGATTTTAGTTCAAGCTTCTTGTCTGCTGCACTCAGTATTCATGGCCAGCTATTGCTCAACCTTGGCAGTTTATCTGATGGAGAGCTTGACTGTTCCAGTTTCTTGCTAATTGGGGGATTTATTGTTGCAGGATACCTTCCTTGTTAGGTTTCAGTAGTTGGAAGTTTAACGGTTGAACCACAATGTTTGCACATTATGTCATAGATGATGAGCAGCTTTTGCTTACATTTTTAATTATGAACTAGGTTATAAACTGAAGAAGGTGGTCCAGTTGGCTAGTGGAGACTTAAGAGACACTCCCAACAAAGAAGTCTAGGTAGAACATTTATTATAGTGTCTAAAGGTAGCCACCATACACGGGTCAACTTTTCCAAGATGGTTTTCATCGTGTGCCGCTGTGATTTAAATCAACTGTCAGTCCAACATCGATTGATTGTACCACCATACAGTGTGATCGTTTCACAACCGATTTCGAGTTCTGCGCACATGCTCCATATTACAATCGGATTCAAATCAATATCAAAATACAGGGAAAGCCCGTCAGATACCTTAACAATCGTCTGAAATTCACAGACATGTCCAATCATTTTTTAATCCATTTTCTAAAATCACTTTGGGTCAATTTTTTGGTTAATTGAACAGGAATAATAAACTGTGTATGGCTACTTTATCTAAAGACCCAACTGTTAAAGCCCATACATAAAGGTGTATAATAGGATTGAGTTGAGGATAGTTTGCTTGAGTTTCTCCACACTAAACTAACCAAGCTGGACCTTACTCTCTGAAGTTAGTTGTTTTTTTCTTCTTAAACATGGTTGTTTTACTTTCCTCCCCTTTTTTTCTTCTTTCTTTAGCAGACTGAATGAAATTAAACTAACTGACTGAAACATACTTGTAAATCCTTTATCTCAAAGGGGAAAACATATCAATTTTAATGTTAATAATGTTAAGCATGATTTGGGCTTTTTTAACCTCCTATTTAAATCCCAACTAAACCTATAAGTTCACCCAACACAGGATGCCAATACTTCTGTCCAGCTCATTCATAGCTATTGTCTAAAGCTGTCCATACATACTGTGTCAGATATCCTTTAGATCTACCAACAACTATGTAGTGCCGGGTCCTCTGCCATTGAACACAGGTAAACGTGATGGTTTAGAAAGTCCCTCGTATTACATGATTTTGGCAAAAGAAAAGGAGATCTAAAGGAAATCTGACAGAGAGATCTAAACGTGTATGGGGGCCTTTAGGTGGACTCTACTGAAACAGCCTTAAGCCCCCCATACACCTTTCAATTGCTCTGTACAATTTCCTTTAGATCTACCAACAACTATGTTGTATAATGGCCTCCCTCAAAGAATACATAGTGATTGGAAGGTTTAGAAAGGTCCTCATATTACATGGGGGTTGGTAGAACAAAAAATGATTGTACAGAATTTGTACATCAAGATTATAAGGTGTATGCAACCTAATAAAAGCAAATTAATGTAAATACATGTTACTAAGCTGCAATATCATTCTCAATTTGTGGGTTTTATAACCCTTTCATAATTTGGAAAGTGTATCCACATACATTTGGCAGTATTGAAGTGTAAAGGTCTGGTGCCCATGTTTTTGCCATATGCGTATATATATATATATAATATATATATATATAGTAAACTCTACTTATAGAATATATATATAAATATATTTAGTCTGTGCTTATATTCAGGTTACCATGCCCCATTGGATTTGTATCCAGAGCTCCATCGCATTGCCAAAGACCCATCTATCCACACTGTTCCAGAGGGCAAAAGTGTGAATGTGTGTGTTGGAAAGGAATGGTACCGGTTCCCCAGCAACTTCCTTCTTCCAGATAAGTAAGTGCATTAACCGATATTTTACTAGTGACATATAATTTCCACCTATGACCTGAAACAGAAACCGTTTTTATCTGTTGTAACATAAACAATAACACTCTTGTTTCACCACCTTCTGGCTTTAGGATAATAGTCTAGTTTTAGGTTTAGTTTTGGGTAAATCTTTGGAAAATATCTCAAAACAAAGTTGATGTGCAGCAAATATTAGGTTTAAAGTTTATTTGCAAAATGTGATCTTACATTTACTGCAACTACTACTGAACCTATATCCTGATTGTGAACAATTTTTACACTGCGTACTTTTCGTTTAATAATTATGGATACCAAGGGGTCATAAAGTAGCTAACGGCGTAAAGTAGCCATAAGTCATCTTGTATTGCACTTGGAGCTTCCGGACCTCAGCCAGATCTGAGATCTGCTGTTCAGGCTGCGGTCCAGAAGCTCCATGTGCAGTACAAGACACCTTTAAACAACAAGCTAAGAGACTACATTGTAAAGCTGTTGATATCCAACATCAGTTTGTGTCATCCTTTCGAACACTTTGGGGATAAGACCAATTCTGGGCAATAAAACCTACTTACTTGCTACCATTTGGATACAACAGGCTACTCTTCTCCCTGCCTGTTGGCTTAAAATTGATCTGAGACCCGGATTGCCTCCTCAAACTGCACATGATTTGATACACAAGGATAAGAGCGAGCTATAGCAACAAGGTGCATTTAAAGCACAACACCCGGATGTGGATAACCCACGAAACGTGTCGGTAATGTGCTGAATTGGGTTATAATGTGACTTTACTGACAAAGATCTGTGTAGTGTAAAAATGATGTGACTAAATTAATGTATTGAATAATTAGTTTTTATTACATGTCTAAAGGTGAACTATTGTGTACCATATGGATACTTTATGACTAAAAAGTCCCCATTGTCTCGTAGCTGGGAGGTGTCATTTTGGAGGTGGGTTTGACCCTTTAGTCTCCATAAGCATTATTTATTGGCTGCAACTGGGATGTTGGCATAGACATATGTATAATGGTTTGGAACCATTCTCCTTAAAACATACTTTTCTTTTGCAGTTGGCAACTTCAGTTCATTGAATCAGAATTCAGGGGGCAACTACCTAAACAGTATGCTAAGGGTAAACGAGCAACAAGAATAGTTCCTAAAGACATGAATGATCAAAATCTGGAGGAGACCTCAAGATATGTGAGTTCCTTGTTCATTATTGAATTGGGTAATATTAAGCAATTACATTATTTATTATTCCTGGTATTTCATTCAAAGTTAAAATTTGTTGAACTGCATGCAGTTGATCATGTCTAGTATTTTAGGTGCTACCCTGTGCATCTTTGTGATCACCAGTTCATGATTGTAGTTGTTAATTTTCTATACTGTATTTTTGGACCAATAGACGCACTATTTCACCTCCAAAATTGGGGGGAAAGTGCCTGCGTCTTATGGTCTGAATGCACGACCCCTGCGGCCACTTGGAAAAATACAGTATATTTAGGTATATTAGTCATAAAGGGGTTGTCGAGTTAATCAGTTAGGGCTTGTTTCCACATACGTCGGAACCCTCTCCGCTAAGCGTATACGCTTAGCAGGGGTCCCGACATATCCGACAGACATTGCCTGCCAGCGGATGGTCTGTTTACACATCCGCCGGTGTAAAGGCTGAACGTACTCGACTACGTTCAGCCTTACACCGGCGGATCGGCTCTAAACAATGAAGACAGAGTCTCCGCCGAGCAGGTTATGTCTATCTGCTACGTTGGGACCTCCCGCTAAGCGCTCCCAACGCAATGGAAACAAAGCCTAACTATTTAAACATTGTTTACTGTATTTATTATATTACACTTTGGCTATGAAAGCATTGAAACACTAAAGATAAAATTATTTAAAAATGACTTATAAACCTTCAAAAAGCATAAAGGCAAAAAACATTCACCAACAACCAGTCCACCTATGAGACACTATGAATGTGACATCCAAGAAGTTTCGCATAGTCACTGGTATATGGAAGCTGGTTGAATACAAATAAAAGTTTGCAGCACATGTCCTGTATGGCTTATATTTCAGTTACAGCTGTAATATATGTTGCATACATTCCTCTGGATGTTGTTGTTATACTTTCAATATAGAGCTTGTATAGAAGAGATTTAAAATACTGTTGTGGAGATTTGTTGGTGTGCATTTCCTGTATATAAATTCTTATTTCCAGTCACTGCTGAGCATATATTACCTTTAATAGCAGAAGAATTGCACCATTTTTCATTAATTTATTATGCATATAATATAATAAAAAAAAAGTTTCCTAGAACCTCGCATCTCAGAAATTTAAATATGTGAAATGTCCTATGAGCTTAAAGTTCATAGTCCACCATATACACTGGCCAATTCATATTAACTGCCTGCCTAATATTGCATTGGTCCCAGTTGTGCTCCAAAACTCTTCTTACCCATCAAAACATAGGCTCCAGACCTTAGAAATTGTGCTTTATTATCAGAAGACAGAAATTAGAAGCTTGTACGTTGTGACTCTTGTACGTTGGGCCTCGAGCATATCTTTCCACATGAAAACATATTCACACCGTCCACTTGGTGCATGCTGTAATTTGCTGTTCTGTAGACCTTTTACATGGCCATCATCAACTTTTTCAACTATTTGTTGTACGGTAGCTTTTCTGTGGCATTAGCACAGGAGGCCTAACCCTAAGAAGTTCACATACATAAATTAACTTTGCCCATGGTCCTATTGCTTGTGTACTGGTTGTCCTTCCTTGGATCTCCACTGATCGTTCCATAACCGGAGCACCCTACAAGACCTGACACTTAAAAAAAAAAAATTCTGACCCGTTTTGTCTACCCGTCACAATTAAGCCCCTGTTCAAAGTCACTTTGATGCTTCAAAGTTCTCATTTTCTTGTCTTTACCATATCACATTACCCTGGGGGGTACCATTTCACTTGTCTCCACGATGTTACAGGCTCTGTTGACCCACCTGTGTTGAGCACATTCCTTCATGGGGAGATCGAGGGAGCCCATATATATTTTATATATATATATTACCTGCCTGCCACACTGATTGAAACTTAGTGTGGCAGGGGGTTAATATATTTGGGCTCTGTCGCAGGGGGGGGGGGGGGCAACGGAGCCTTAGGCGCAGTGGAAACATGGCCTTTAAGGCCAAGGGAAACATGGCCTCTGGATGCCAAAAGTAGTACAAACAATGTCTGAAATTGTTACTAATGTAGTTGGGGACATCAGGGCAGCCATAGCCACAGCCATTCTCCAACAGGCATAGGTGTCCCAGGCAGAAGCAATCCCTGGCTGGCATCACTGGTGGATGCCGAAGGATTACCAGGAGCAGCAGATAAACTACACCGATTGTGGCTCGAGTTACCACTTTCTGCAGGGAAAATGTTCCCAGAGCCACACTTGATCTAACCACTAGGAAGGGTAAAACAATGTCTCTTCACTTGCTGTCCAATGCGTTCCATTATCCATTCAATTATGACAAGGTTTTATTTTACTAGGTCAACCTATTTCCTTCTGATGGACTGTTTTAGACACAAAATGTATTTCATACTCTCATAAATGTATCATTTCCTCTTCTGACGCACTCCATGGCAGCACATTTGCCACCCCGGTTCTGGGCTAGCTACTGAACGAAGCTGTAGGTAATTTAGGTCCTATGGGGTTAAAGGGGCGGAGACCATGCTTTCCCTGCCATGGAGCGCACCAAGACAGGAAAATTACAGAAAGTATGAACAAAATGTGCTTTTTTACCAACCACCTAAATCTGAATGTTTCATTTTTGTTTAAAATCATGCAGTGCTGTGGCTGTATAAATTATGTGTAAATGTCCTGTGCATAAAAAGCTAAAATCTTGTTCAGCCTCATCTTCCAAAATACCCAGGTTAATTTGTTGTGACGTTGGTAACTTTTTTAGCTTAAGTGCTGCTTCGTTGAGCATGATTTCTTGGTAATCTGTCAGTCTTCAATCAGAATAAGACCCAACATTCTGCACGTCTATTTGCAGACCTGAGTCAGAAACCATTTCTATTTCTGACTGCACGCAGCATGTAGCATACATTGACGTCATCGCACTGTGTGCACCGTCTGCACTGACACACTGGTTATTTTTATAAACATGAAAAGTAGCTTTAATTTCAACATTTTCAGTATACACAGATTTATGCAAATTTGGGGTTTAATAAGCTTCAGTGTTATTTTTGTACTTAAGATTAACATCTTCACCACTACCACCACAATACGTTGGACTGTGACTTAAGCTTAGCTGTAAGATTCCCTGAAAAAAAAGTTTGACGTCCATTTGAATTGTTTTGTCAATCATTTATGTTAAAGAGGGATTATAATTCATTCAGGATTTTCATTTTGTAAAAGATAAGTACACTTGTTCCCCCCTCCACCTACCTTGTGAAACTTTACCAGAACTCTTTGATGGGTTGAATGCTTGAAACAGATTTACTTTCTTTGGCTTAAGGTGGGTTTACACATGTAGATTTTTTTTTCAATCAACTGCCAATTCGATTTTTTGGTTTGATGTCTTTGTCAAACATCGTTCGTTCATTTATTGACTGTAACATTAGATTTTTTTTTCATCCATCCTGATATAGAATGAAAATACATTCGAAATTACAACTACAGATAAAAATTTTCCAACATGTTTCCAACATGTACATTGGCCATTCTAGATTTTTATTCAATCAACCACAAAATAGTTTGTTCTTCCTTGGTCAATGAACAAATCTACACGTGTAAACCCACCTTTATGGGTGTGAACTTATCTCAAAGAGACCAGTTTGCAAGGTAATTGCTGAAAATGGTGAAGCCTTACCAGTATCGGTTGGTTGTTCATGCAAGTTAAATACTAGGCATACACGGTTCGATTTAAGCATTCAATCGACCTAAAACCATTAAAGTTTAGATCAATCGGATATAAATCTTATACTGCACACATGGTTCGATACCGATCTAAACATAGATCGGAAAATGATCGGACATGTTGGAAAATTTGCGTCGATAGTACGATTGAACTAAAATTTTACCGTTTTGTTTGTTGGTCGGGTCGATTGTATTCGATGAACATTTTTATATATGACTCTTTCCAGTGTTTTGTGATCGAAACTAAAATTGGCGATTTTGTTCGTATTACGATCGAACCTTCCGTGTGGATCTACTTTGGATACGTGTATGCCTAGCTTAACAATAGGACAACATGGATGAAGGCAAAAAAAATGTTTAAGAAAGTCTTTTATCATTGCCTTTAGGCAGCATTAACATACTGACCAGGAAGCACCTGCCCGAACGGCCCCACCCCCAGTGCTTGGGCGCCTATGCAGGCACTCGCAGTTCATATAAAAATGGCACTATTCTTTCACTGCGTGTGAAAACCAACTGGGGACACTGTATGTTGCGTCTTCCAGGCTTTATCACTTAAAATTTTGGGGCATGCTGGCGATGAAAATGCAGTGTTTCCAGATGTCCGTGCGAATGCTGTCTTACTCCTCTTTTGTAAGGGAAGTGGCTATCTTCATCATCGATGTGTACTAAGTCAGTACTGTCTTTATTATCATACACAGAAGGTAATTCATACTTTAATTCAGCTGTCACTTCACATTTCAGGGTTGAGCCTCATTGGCTGCCTGGGCTCAGTGCGACAGCTTGGTAATAAATCAAGCTGTTTGCCTTGGAAGCTTAGAGACATCAGTTGGTGTTTTGAGCTTGTCACGACAGTGTGTATCTAGAATTGTTGTATATATTTGTTCCCTTTTGAATATACGGTAGTATGCATCTACAATTTACATTAAATGACGTTATTGTGCATCATCATGTGGTTTTTATGATAAATGTACTTTGTATTGGATGTCAATACATGTCATAACGCACAATAACATGATTAATGAATGGTGTTTAGGATCATAGGCGCATTGAGAAGTGTTTTAAAGTGTTTGATAGAACAATTCATCAATTTAAAATAAATGGTTAAGAGAACCCTAAGTAACGTATTGAAGTGAGTGGCAATGCGAATAGGAGTTTCAGAATGTCGTTTGTAATAGAACATGTATTTCTTAATGGGAAACTGCAGGCTTACAATGACATGGAAATAATATACAGTTCATATATGTGAACGGTTCCATTTTCAAAGGTTTACAGCTCTGTGTGTGATGTATACACTTTACCACTACAAAGAAGGATACTACGTCCTCTTCTTTAAATGTGATGTATAGACCTTTACCATACTGCACAGGTCAGGTAGGTGAGCTTGGAGGTATTTCTCTATTCCTTCGGTCTGTTCATTGGGAGACAAATTCAGTCAATCGCCTCTATCCAAATAACGGAAAGCTCTATTGACTCCACTTTTATTTCTTGAGGAGGCATAGAACCTTTATACTAGTTTCAGAAATCTCTACCCTTAAAGGTCTGTTCAAAGCTAGGGGGTAAGTAAAATGTATATCCTGGTAAAATTACCTTTTCTGTACATTTGTGCAGTTTCATAAAATTCTGATTTGACATACCTAACATCTTTCGTGTTGAGCCTATACTAGTCGGTTGTTAAAATGCTTAGGGGCCCTTTCACACGCTGCAGATGTGGTGTAGTACAGTACCACAACGCAGCGCGGCTAGCATTATGGCAAGGTTCACAGATTTTCATGGGATCACTGACCCTGCGCATGCATATCTGGTAATGCACAATCCCGCTGGTTACGGGAAATTTATTTCAGGCATAACACACAAGCGTTGTGCAGCATCTGTTGCTGGACAGAAATTGCACTGCAGTCTCATCTGTGTGTAGTGTGAAATCTACCTAAAAAAAAAGATTCCATTGTCACCCCCCAAACACCTTCTCCCCAACAGTGCCTCCCCACAACTTTTTTCCCCCCTTAACTCACAGATTGATGAACTGATCACGTCTACCGCAGTCCTGCAATAAGAACTTTAGTGTCATCTTTGCAGTCACATGTCATGCAGAAACAGGTAAAACAAAAAGTATTTTTTATAGTCACATTTTTGGTGCATAGATACATAGACATATCCTCTCTCTGAATCTGAGATATCTAACAAACCTACCTTTGAAGCATCAATAAATGAACTCTGCATTTCTGATGGTGAAGCGGGAAGTGCTGCTGGGCACATAAAAGGTTAATACTGAGTTAATATATATAGATTTTACATCCCCACTATTTCCCTCTGCCAACCACTGACTTAGTTAATTGTAGTATGTTGTAACAAGAAGTATGGCTAATGAGACTTAAATCAGCTCGCTAGTGGGGACAAAAGAAGAATGAAGTACCAATCTGGATTTTTGGCCAGCATTCACAGTTTATAAACCAGGCTTTGTCTTTCCTCAGCTCCCTTCCCCATTGTCAGGGTAATAGCATTGCTTGTGACCCATCTTCCAATAGCCCTGATTCCCAAAGGGTGGGTAGAAAGCAGGCAGAAGTGTTAGTTGTTACCATCCTATTCAGGGCATGTCTTGTGAGTGGAGAACGTATCTCCACACGTTGCCATCAGCGGCATATTCAGGAGAAATCAGCACGGGCTGCAAGTCTGAAAAGCTCGTCAGCTCTATTGTCAAAGGCTATTAGAGGAATGGTAAAGATTGGATCAACGGGGAAGGAGCGAGGGGAGTAATAATAATGTACGCATTTTGGCTGGAGATGTGCTGCGGGAATGCTACCGAACACATTTCTTCAGGTTGGAAATTTTGCATATAATATTAACTGTTTGTTGCATTTTGAAATTGTACAATTGCTTCACTTTCCTTTATGCTGGTAGATCAGTGTCTGTGTTATAAAGAAGGAAGAATGAAGGCACGTACAATGCACCAATGCAATATAAATGTAGACTTCTAGTTACAAGTTTGTAAAAATATGTTCAGTAACAGCTGTTACAAACCTGTTTAAACCTCCATTATGTCTATATTGGCATAAAGAAGGTTCATGTAATATGTTGATTCCACTGGCACTCCAAACTATATTGAGAAGAGGCATTATGTAAAGGTTCCTATTCATCTAGGTCCCAGGTGCCCAATCTGCGGTCCTTTGGGTGTTCTTTAGCGCCTCCCTCGGTCCTCTACTTGTGACTCCCAACACCTAACTGTTAATTCATAGTGCATAGGAATTCACCTGTACACGATCCCCCGCTGACATGTCCTTGCCCGGGATTACCTTAGATCGGGGAGAGGAAGAGAGGTGAGTGACTCGCTTACGTGAAAGACAATTAGCGACCCAGACAGTGCCTGAGCAAGTGTCTTGCCTCTCCTCCTCTTCCCGTTCTTAAAGATCCTGGGCAAAGGTGTGTTGGGGGGGG
>CM070038.1:75267071-75278754 GCA_036250615.1 Ptychadena robeensis
CAGTCAGGGGCAGAGGCAGGTCGGGTGTCCAAGGGGGGAACAAAGCAGGGTCAGCCACAGAAACAGGAACGGATATGTAGTCAGGACAAGGTGTTTGAGGCCAGGAATTGGGAACGCAGGGTAAACCCAATGAACCAGCAACTTCCTATTCCACTGGCTGTGCTTAAATAGGAAGTTTCTGAACCCTGGACCAATCAGCTGAGGACCTGTCAGACTACTGATAACGTGATGGAACTCAGCTGGACAAGGTTCCCATGAAGCAGGCTGTGTGTCCACTCCTCTGCAATTCCAGTTCAGGTTACTGACCAGAATTGCGAGTGGCACACAGCCAGACTCGCCACCTCTGCTGTTCGAATCCCAGCAGGAACCTAACAGTTACCCATTGTATGATATATTTCTTGTAGTGTTGGCTCACACAGCCTGCTCCGTGGTATTCAGCCTTTTTGATCAGATCTACACAAACGGACACATCTGTGCTGTGCACCCCATGGCTTGCTGTGTCGGCGGTTTTGGCAGGACTGAAGTATGGCCTCTGCCAGGGGTTAAACCGTGGTTAATGCCATGCGAATATTTGCAGCACGGCAGAGAGCTGACTCAGGAGCGAGTTTGTATAGAATATGAATATTCAATCATAATGTACATAAAATGTTGTAAAATGTACCAACCTGGCACATTAGAGACCTGTGTAGGGAAGATTATGGCTGTCATTCTTTTTTTTTTACAGGATTTGCAACTATTCTTCTTTGTCTTCTGAGCTATTATGGTTGTGTTATACGAGTATTAAAAAAGCTGAAAGATCCAAATATTGCATTTTAAACTGGGGGGTGGGGGTAGACAAACACGTGTAGGTATGGCAGTCATTTCCTTAGCAGAAACATTTACGTTATATAGGAATTGGCCATGTTGTCTAGTTGTACGATCATTTCTCTCAACAAACTAGTGACATTGTTTACATTTTACTATATAAATTGCCCTAACAAGGGGATCCTCAAATGAAAAAAGGAAACACGTCTACATAGAACACTAAACTGGATTTTTCAGGCACCAAAACAAAAGATAATATGTCAGACCACAAGACGCAAATTTTTCCCCTCAAAAGTGGTAGGTAAATGAGCGTGCGTCTTATGGTCAGAAGAATGTTTTTTGATCTCTCATGGGTTCGTTCAGTAAGCCTCTTGATTGGCCAGCCAGGCCTATGTGATGCTGCACAGTGCCCTGAAAGGCAGGCAAGAAGCCCATCATGGCAGGAGAGATGCACATAGTCAGGGCAGTTTAAACTTACATTATTGTTACATCACACCACATCTGAGTAGTCTGGCTGTGAGCCTGGGAGAGATTCATGCAGATTCCACCTTCGCCCCCTCTTCCCTGATGTGTGAGAAGGAAGCTGTGATGTCATCTGTATACTGATGGCAAGTGTTCACTGGGGGCATCTTGTGGCTGAAATTGATATTACATGAGGATTTATTGCCCAATTGAGATTGATGCTCTTACACTTTAAGTACCTCTCTTTCTTGTTTTCCTGCTCTAAAAACAGGGTGTGTCTTATGGTCAGGTGCATTTTATGGTCCGAAAAATACGGTTATAAGTTAACGGTCATTATTTTATCAAATAGTGTTCATATAAAATATACACGTTCTTGACATCAGTATAATTATTCATTAAAAGTTAAATGTCAGCGTTCAGAGTGATAGTCCAGAATAACATATAAAGTCCAGATACCATATAAGGACAGAAATACCATACAGTTTGAATTAAAACAACTCAAAACGCATTTCGCCCAAATTTAGGCTTCCTCAGGGAGACATAAAAAAGATTCATGTTTAAAGGCCCTCTAAACATGCTATAAAGAAAATTGCGTTTAATGAAGTAGCGTGGCCAACATCCCAAATATCAATATATAAGGTACTATAATGTGGAACAATTACCACACATAGCAAGGATTCCCCCCGACAGCAGTCAGGGGCAGGGGGACTTTAACGGCCACTTAATCAGAGTAAATCAAAGTAAAGTACAATGGATATAGTAGTAAAAATGAAGGTCACATTTATTACATAGTTACAATTTAAAAACATGTAGCATAGCATGGCAGTCTTGGCAGTCATCGATACATAACATGAGTGGCAACAGTAATGATTCTTAGTATCAGTCCATAAGATGTTTAAACATAGATGATGTATTTATAAACAGATGTTAAACAAAAAGCCAGGATAAGGGAGCCTGCATTCATCAGGATCCACCCCAACACGCGTTTCGTATGAAATAACTTCCTCAGGGGGTGTCTTTTATCCTCGTAATTTTTGAATAGGTTCCAAAGCGCCACAGGGAGATGCATCTGCTCACTGCCCCAAAAACGGGGCCATACACGGGAGAAAGAACGGGGGGCCAGGGAAAGGCGACCACATAGCAGCAAGGACCTGTAGGAGTATAGTAAGGTAAGTAGGTTTCAAGTCTAAGGTACTTTGGATCAACCATGTATTTGTGTCAGGGTATAAAGTTACAGATCAGTCATGTCTGTGGTAGCGCCTCCCTAAACATGCTATAGATATTATGCAGGACTGAGAGACATGAGAAGGGAGCTGTCATAACCTTAATGATGTTCCCTTCTGGATTCTTGGGAGATTGTTTTTAGCACTGGAAAACATATAAATTAACAGTATAACAAGAAGGCTGATACAGGAAGCCTGGCAGCTGAGGAATCATGTTCCAGATAAGTTTATAGTATAGTAACAGTTTTTCTTTATAATAGATCTGCTGTTTGTGGCAATTTGGATCCATGTGCTCACTGGAGATGAAGCTCTACAATGAGCCCTCTCCTACCCACAGCAGCTAGGTGACAACATAGAACCCCCATGCCCTGCCTTACATGACTACGTCATTAACAACTAGGATCCTGGAAGAAATCCCCCTTTCTAGTTGGAGTAGGACCACAGGGCAGCTTATGGGCAACACCAGGGCTGTCACTGTGAGATGTTGCCACTTTTGATTGTGAGGTCTGCAAAACATTGTCCATATTTTTTTTCATGTAGCCAGCCCCATGACAATGTGGGTAAGATGTGACATGTATCTAACCAGTGGCTGCAGTTTAAATGGAATGAGGCAGTGGTTTCCAACTAGCTTCTATAAACTTATGGCCCTTCTTCAGGCAGGAGCGAGGAGAGAGAGGGATATTTACCTCTCGCTCCTGCCTGACATCTATTTACCTTTGAACAATATATAATTGTAGTTATAGTTGTTGCCACCAACATTCTACATACATTTTTCAAACAATTTGCCTTGGCAAAAAACAAGTTCATTGAGATTCACCCCAGGTCGCATCAGGTTACTGTAAAGCAATGGGCCACCCTGTGATCGGGTTTTGTTCCTATTCCTCTTTCATGAACAGATCACAAGATCCCTTGCATTCTCTGTCTATTGTAGTGTAAGCTGTCTTTATTTGTCTAGTGTAACTTGGCTGAAGTCTTTTGTGACTTGATAACAGTCTCTTTACAGTTTCTTGCAGATGACAGACTTGTCTTTTATAGAAATCTTTGTAACGTGGGCCAACATCAACAAATAATATGTTATCAGACAGGAGCTGACGTCCAGACACTGCTGAAAGGGGAATGATAAAAAACATAGGCACTGATTTTCCCTCTTTCTTATTTTGTCCTTCGGTGTGAATTTGTCTAGAATATAATAGAACGCAGAAGCTGATATGCCTGTCCTGCTCGACGCAGGTGGAGCAGGAAATTTTTACTATTTTAAATTTTTACTATTTTAGATAATCTTGGAACCTGAAGGTTTTTTCTTTGTGTCAAAAACACTATGATTGGTTGGTCAGGAAAACCTAACCCACACATGGTCAGGCAGAGTACAGTGTTGTGTTAGGATACATAAAACAGTACATTCCATGCGCATGTTTGGTCACGACAAGCAATTAGATTTAAGGAAATAAAAAAAAAAACAACTAAGTAATAGACACTTGTTGCCTCTGGAAAAATAAAGGGTCCAACAATCCAAACAACTCTCAACGCGTTGCGGCCTTTTGAATAGGGCTTCTTCAGGAGATAAGGTTCACTTTCAACTGATCAGAAGAAGAGGCACAAAGTGTGTCAGATTTAGTCACCCTAAAGTGGAAATAGCCTTAGTTATTTCACTGGACCATACTGTCATTATCCACCACATGTTCAAGATAATAAGGCTTTGTTTCCATTGAAGCGTTCCCGTGCGGTTGCAATGGAAACAAAGCCACTTTAGGCATGCGTTCATGCGTTGCAACCGCGCGGCAGCCGCGTGGCTGAACGCATGCCTGAACGCATGCCTAAAGTGTCGCGCGTTTCCCCCCTTTTTTGGCGATGCGATTTATTTTTTTTCTATTGCAGATGTGGATGCGGTTGGGGCGCGGATGCGTTTCAAAACGCTGCAGCTAGCGTTCAGAAACGCACCAGTGGAAACTATATTGAAGTTTCCAATGGATGCGGTTGTGTGCGGGGGCGGCCGCGTGGCTGCAACCGCACGGGAACGCTACAATGGAAACAAGCCCTCATAAATACAAAAAACTATATACAAGTCAAAAAGATCTCAATTGGTGTCCATATAATAGAATCATATATACATAATATCTAAAAATCTATTAAACAGTATGTTTACAATGTCTAGGTACAGCAGGGAATATCTACCTGTTGACCTGCCAATCATCATGAGGTCATGTAAGGTATATCACATGATGCAAATGTTATGTGGGTAATTTCTCAAACACAAGTCAAATGAATAGGGCTTACAGGATAGGGGCTTCGTTAACTGTAAAGAAAAAAGTCCAAATGATCACACATATAAAAGGAGATAGGTCCAGCATGCAAGAAGAGAACATAGGCTTTGATTTTTCTCCTTTTTTTTTGTTTTAATATTTAAAGCCTCCTTTCTTTTCTTTTTTTGTCCTCGGGTGTAAATTTGTCTAGAATAAAATAGAGCGCAGAAACTGAGATGCCTGTCCTGCATCTTCTAGACCTTTGTGGCAGGTTTATAGTGCTTGCGAATTTTATTTGTAAAAGTTTACTATTTTAGATAATCTTGGAACCTGAAGTTTTTTTCCTTTTGTGTGTTTAGTTTATATTTGGTTACACAGGTGATGCTGGCTTACTGTTTGTATTCATTGTCTGTTATTTTGGCAGTATTAAAATTGACCCTTTAGAGCTGCGGTTCTCAACTTGTGGGTTGGGGACCCTCTTGGTGGTCGAATGAGGATTCCAAAGGGGTCGCCACATTCAATGATAGCATCAGCGATGCCCACAAGCAGGGTGGGAAGTTAGGAAGAAGTGTAATGCCCCCTTCTCCATTTCTAGTATGTTCTAATGTACACTTTAACGGTTTTAAAAAATGGAAACGCGTCGGCAAATACTTATTGAAGGGTGTCATGCATATAGCCTCTTTGGTATAGCAAGCCCCCTTGAAAAATGTAGCAGTACCGGGGCTAGCCCTGTGGGCTGTATGTAGCAATTTTTGAGACTTGGTTCAGTATCTATTTTGATGTTGGGTATTGGGTATTTATTGATTACCTTTTAATCATGTGAAAATGAAAGTGTATTTTTTTAACCAGAATGTATATTGGTGTCACTGTGTAGGCCCAAGTCCCCAGGGGCCAGCCCCTATAAATTAAAGCTTATTAATTCGTGTTTTTCTGGATAGTTATCAAGGGCATTCATTTACCTGAGTTCTCTATTTTAACCTATTGCATGAGCTCACCATTCACTATAAAAATGAAAAAGACCTTTTTCTAAAAAAAAATAGTGTTCAAGCTCTAGCAGTTTACTGTAATAACTAAACAATTTAATGTTAGAGGCTGCTATTGCTTGTACAATGATTTGCATGGCTTCTAGGAATCTGACACAGACTGCCTCCAGTGCAGAATGGACACATTGGCTATGGCAAGCAACAGTTGTCTTGATTAGAGGTTGATCTCTTAAAAATTATGTATCTGGATTTTCTAGAGTGATCTTCTCTACTAAAAGCATATTTTTGGGAGATTTACCCTTGCTTCCAGTCTCTATAAACCATGGTCATAGACACAGTAGGGGAATCTCTCTAGACAAGTAAAGCACCCAATACAAAATCCAAGAATGGCAATTACTTGCTATTGCCTCTGATATTTATCCTGTTCTGACACTGTGGAGTAGACCCTAGGTTAAATGGGCTGCAGTTCCCATGACGGCCAGCAGAGGGAGCTCAGGATCAATTCTCATGCTGTGTGTCCTTGCATAATTGCATCCTTCTTTTAGTATATATAATGTGTTAGGGTCCCCATACACAGGTCATTACGCTGCTCTGGAATAGTTGTCGGTTGGACCACTGGTCCCCACCTAAATTTTGAGCAATCGAACAGTAAGTTTAACAACATGTTGGTTTCCTATTCGATTGAGATTTTTAGAAAAGGTGGCCGCATTCGATTTGTAAACAATCGATCACTGTGAACGCATATGTGATTGATTGTTTGGAAATCAAACAAAAAATCAACGCATGCATGGGGACCTTTAAGTAGCTAAAATACATCAAAGCAGTTCTAATGTTTTTCAATTATATCCAAACCTTTACTTATATGGGTAAAATGTTTCCCCAAAAACCTATATAAACTGTATGGACATACAATCCACATACGTAACAAGGAAGATATTAATGTAACTTTTTTATCCTATGCCTTTCTTGTAGGTTGATATTGGCAAGTGTCATTACTTGGTTGATTTGGATAGAGACACAGAAACTGCACGAGAGCCTCGCTACTCTACAAAGGAGGAGTGGGTAGCTGTAGCTTACAAACCATTCCTGGATGCCACAAGGTAAGGGGGTGTGGAAACTATTTAGGTTAATGTTTTTGTCAGCATACTATTTCTGCCTGTATATAGGTTTCTTCTTCACTTTCTTTCCATGTAATGAGCTTTCTTTCCATTTCATAAGCGCACCAATGAAATTAGGAAAGACATTATTCTATATATTTATAGAGCACAAATATGTTACACATATTGCATAGAAATGTCATGTGCTTCGCAGAGTCTAGGGCAGTGGTTCCCAGCCTATTTTCCTTAAGGCCCCTTCAGCTGTTTTGTCAGCGATCAGATTCTGCTGCACATTCCAAACATACAGGGGTATACATGGAGCCTAACCTCATATTGGTGATAAGTCCAGTTTTACTGACCATCAAATTTAACAGTGTCACCTGGAGATATACATGGAGATACATAGACTAAGTTCACCTCTAGATCTTAGTGATCTGGAAATCGACCTAAGAGACCCAGATTGCCTCTATATCATTTCCTCGTTCCCTCGTTCTGCAACTTTCTGTTACCCCTGCATGATTTTTACTTAAAAGACTATAAAATATGTGTCAAGCTCTTCTCTAATAAAAACGTGTCCACAAGATGGCGCTGCCACTTGTCTACACCTCCCCAGCTCCACTTTCAGTGAGGTTTTTTTAGCCTGAGCTAAACTCAGAGAGATAAGGGGGGAGCACAGAGCTTAGCACAGGGTGTCACTGCCCTCCAACACCACTGATGGTGGGGCCTATCTGTTGAGAAGTCAATTATCTTACCAATATGTATTTGGGACGTAGAACAAAATAGAAATACCCATAGGAAACCCAAGCAAGCAAATCAGAAACATACAACATACAAACTCCATGTTCATATTTTGGCTAAATCCAGTACTGGGACCCTAGTACAAGAGTGCTGGTACAAAACCTATGTTCCTGTTTAATGACATTAAAAATAAATGTCCTAAATTAGGAAACTAGTTTGCAAAAACACTTAAACATAAACAATAGATTTTTCCATAAAATGCTTTTGCATGGCCATGGCTGCTGCTCTTCAAACCTTTTCTGAAACTACAGGTCTACCTACAAGTTTTTGCTCTCAGTCAGTTGGCTGATAATAGTGACAATAGTTCACCTTACCTGTCCTTTGCCTTGGCATTGCAGCAACACAGGGGCAGTTGTCACCCCAGACCAGGAAGTACCAGGATCTTTATGGCATAATTCATTGCTTAGCTCAAAAATATTTTATTCCTTTATTCCGTTTTATATGTTCGGTTTATATGTGATTTTGTCATGAGGTTCTATCTTAAACTGCAGCTGAATCCCTTTCAGTAGTCCTATTGGAATTGCTTTGAAATGTCTCCTTCAAATGTCCTTCAGCCAAAAATGTGAGCTAACAATAGACCTGACTGCAGTGTACCTTGTTATAGAACATCCATCTCTATGGGTTGTGTTTAAATTATTATTAATTAATTATCTCCTTTAAAATGCAATATTATTTTATTTTTATTTATTGCAATTAAATATCTTAACTAATTAAATGCTGCATGTACTGTTCTGAGTTATTATGGCTCTAGGAACTGCATCTGGACCATGGGTCTGAAACTCTGGCAGACGTCCTTGATGTCCTGTCATAAAATCATTGCATTAAAGACTTCTAGAGAAGTTCTATATATGTTTTGTGCTGTGACTGAAGATGAAAAGTTTCTGCCCTCCCCACGTTCTCTCCGGTAACTAGTTTTTTAATGGCTTCGCATTAGGTAATAGAGGAAGCTGCTGCAATTGATTCGGGTGGTACGGCTGACTGCTCCTGACAGAGGAAAATTTGCGATCGTCATAAAGGGCACCTTAACTTATGATGGTCCTCACAAAGCCTACCGGCAGCAGCTGAAACTTGTCCTGCCTCCATATCTGTGCGCATTCCCCGAAGGAGACCAATAAAATCAAAACCGTCCCATCATTTTTTTTCCTATGCACTTGCGTCAGTGTTCTACCCTCAGGTGTAGAGGACAGTGTTCCGATTCCTGAGGTCATGGCATTACCATTCGTTACATATATAGCCCCAACACGCAGATAGCTCTACACTCCCCTCTGGAGATCAGACACGCATTTTGCTGCTTTCTGGTCCCAAGTGGCCCTGAAAAAAAAAAGCGCTTCGCTCAGCATGGCTTTCTTTGTCCTCCTGCCATTTGTCAGAGTAAGGCACAGCAATGACGTAAAAAGCCTACGTCTTAGCTTCTGTTAGAATACGAGACTGACAGCTCCTCGCCTGCATGGATCCTATCCGTTTCACTACTTCGGCACACAATCCAGCATGCAGGTCATACTGCATGGATTAACTCATTGTGTCTACCCAAGTGTAGCTCCAGCATAGCGGTTAATTAAAAAATGTCCGTTATTTTTCTTTTAAATATGTTGGTTTAGGATATTTGTAATATTCCTATTTTACATGAGTTATTTTAAATGATAACTGTATTTTTGTTTAGCAGTCCACTACCCCTCTAATACCAACCTCAAATCTTTTCTGCCATTCCTGCTCATTGCTGGGAGGGAGGCACATTACCTGTTTATGAAAAGTCGCCCAGGCTTGCTATACTTGAGGGCTAGAACACCAGTTAGTGAAAAGAGAATTCGCTATTGGGGTCAATGGTGTGCCCTATTTATAGATATTGATCCCCTTGTCAGTATTCCTGAGAGTAGATTTGCAAATCCCAGGGTTGCTTACCTCCTTTAACCATGCCTGCAACATCCTTCTCTTTGGTGTCCACCAGGCTTGTCGCCAGGCCCACCTCCCTGACATCAGTGATGACCCTGGGGAGGTTGGGGGTGCATGCACAATTATAATGCAGGCATAGGCATCCTGGGTCCTTGGGTAAGCAGTTTCCACAAATAACAGGACAGCCAGTGAGGTTAATAAGCAATCCTCTGCGTGAATTCCTTTTGTACTGGATGAATCAAACAAAAGTGTAATGGAAATATGGAATGTATGGAAACAATGAAATTCAAAAAGCCATGGTTAGCCATGTTGGAAAATTTAAGTTGTATTCAATGGTATCATCAAGCACAGGAATTGATTGGTTTTGCATTGATCACATTGTGTGTCGGTACGATTGATGATCAACTGATATTTACATTACCATGAGCCGTGGATCGTGGGTGCCCACATGGGGAGACAGATCCCTGGTCGGCCAGAGAACGGACATGTCCGTAAATCTCTGGCCGATGCCATTAGTATGAATGGGGACCAGCTTCAAACTTAAGGCCGGCACACAAAGGATGCCCGCCGATACTAAATGCCGTCATCATGTTGCACTCCACCGCTCATCTGTCGGCCCCTGGATCACTATGTGTGTGGGGGCCTTAAGATTGATGAACAAGCAAGTTAATATATGCGTGTCTACCTTAAGGCTGTTGTTTGATCTGATTCCTAGAAGTCCGTTCCATGATTGTTTGTAGTTACTGATCTTAATATGTAAATGTATTTTCCCATTTTATTAGTATTATTCGGTTTTCATGGACAAAGTCAGTGTTTGATTCCTACACAGGAACTGTGGTGCCGTATGTTTCTTGTGTGTGCAGACGGATAGAAGCGGCAGACAGCTAGCGCAGTAGTCACAGCGGGCCATGCGACGCGCAGCATAATGTGCAGATATGTATTCCTTATCGGCAGCTACAAGTCGAGCAGTCAGGAAGAAAAAGTCAGGAAGGTTTCCAAGGTAACCAAGTGATTAGAATTCCTGCCGTTCACCTTCGCGGTTGGAGCTGTCAGGGCTCGGGGCTCCCTAATAGGATCAAGTTGAAGAAGACGCTGGTCTGGTCAAAACACAAACCAGCAGATATTAGTACTTGAAAATGGGATAAGCGCACACTGTGGAACCCTGCATTGATTGCAGCTAATGAACTCTTTTGTAGCTTTGCCAATACCAAGTTCTTTGTTAGCTCTCTGATAAGACAGGCAGTATCATACATTTCAGATTGTTGTTAGTCATTTCCAAATGTTTTGAAATATGATTTCCTCTTTCAGTGGGCTACAATTCCTGATCTCCATCATCTTTCTTAGTAGGGTTACTTTGTTGGTTTAAATAGGATATTTATGTGGGTGTCAAGGTAGATAATTAGTGCCACACCCAAAACGACCATTCACTGCGATTGTCCGCCCACGACCGCAGTCCGCGATCAGAAATGCATTGACCCGCATTTCAGATCGTGGGCCGCACCACGTACGCACACGATCGCGCCCTTTAGTTGAAGTGAGGTGAAGTGAGGACAAAGCCCATTCAACTAAATGGAGACGATCAGTCGCGATTGCTGCACGATAGTAAAATCGTGTCCGTGTCGCTGCTGATCGCCTAAGTGGGAACATATCCTAAATCTAGGTATGGTGAAATGAAGGCTAGAATCACACTCATCGTAAGGTCTAAGCGTCCCTGGGTTTGTTAGAACTCGCACATTCCAGCAGATTTCCAAGAACACCTTAACGTTTTTCATTAAGACGAGCCTCTTCACAAGGGTTATGAGTAATATGTGCTAAGGTATTCTTGGAAAAACTAGAACTTTTGTTCTTTGATTTATATATTCTCCCCAATGACGTTATCAGTGACTTTTTTTTCTTCAATACAATGCTGATCTTTAGCAGCACATACTAAACTGTAACAGAATTAAATGTGTATGTGGCAGCTATCCTAGTATTATAAAATGGAACATTATATGTTTTCCTCACAACCCTTTGTGTGAGCTTTCTGCAATATTGTCCATATGTATCATATGACCAGAGGTTCTATGCCTATCTAAAAAGCTTTAAAAAGACTGATGCTCTAAGGCTTCATTCAGAATGTCTGTTGCCCTGCAACCCCAATGCTCCATACAGCGGTTGTAAACTCTCTGCTGCCAATCACCCCCTGA
>CM070038.1:75278764-75297876 GCA_036250615.1 Ptychadena robeensis
CCCCCCCCCCCCAATTCTATCCTCATGAGCTGCCGCATGATTTCGCATGTGACATGTCGCATCTGCTCTGTGCCTGTGCTTTAGGGTCGGCTGGAAGCAGCAAACAGGTCATATTCTCAAACGACCTAAGAGAGTAGATGACTTTGCAGAACACTTCTGCTTGTTAAATTTATTGTGTATAACACATATTTTTTACTTGTCTAAATTCAGTGTTGACACCATGACAGTATGCTATAAAATCATTGTTGTGATATCATCTTATAATCTAAGTGAAATTAGGACAAATGCCAATTATCATTGCTCAATATTCTTGCTGATAATCGAAATGTTATTCTATTACAATGGGCAAAACCTTCTCAAAGGGTTTCAAATGCTGACCAGGTCAGTAGAGTTTACAGAACTGCTATTAGAGAAACTGAAATACCCCCAGTGTTAGGCATAGTATCCCAAACCATTTTCTTAAAGCCTACTTACCTTGATGAACACCTTTGCACACAAAACTTAAACCATAACTTCACTCATGTTCACAAAGCTTAGTCAAAAATGCTGCTATAGCCCCCCATACACCTTACAATCTTACCATACAATTTCTGTGCAATCAACTTTTGTTCTACCAAAACCATGTAATATGAGGACCTTTCCAACCCTTCCAATCACTAGGTATTCTATCAGAAAGGACACTATACTACATAGTTGTTGGTAGATCTAAAGGTAATTGTATGGAGGGATCTAAAGGTGTATGGGGGGCTTAACTCTTTTATATTGGAAGGTTGCAGCAAGGTGAAGCAAATCATTATAACTCGGACAAGCATTGGACAAATGTCAGATTGATAATTATTTGATTTAAATTTTTTTTTTAAGAATTTGCAGAAAGCAAAATGCTCTATGAAACCGTTTTTAGTTACATAAGACCGTTTTGGAAAGAAAAGTAGAGGAAAAAAGTCTTAGACACAGTCATTCCCACATATAGTGAATATACAGCATGTTCCAACAAAGTGTGCAAGCCAAAATGACAGCAGAAAGCAGGGCTTTGTTACATTACCCTTGGCCAAGCCAAAAGGCCAGTGCCAGGAAACAGAGCTTTGTTTAACTCCCTCTTGCCAGGAGGCAAGAAATTATGAAATATGCCTACCCACTAGAAGTATAGGCTCTTTGTGAACCCATAGACGCATTTTACAAGCTGGTACTGTCGAATTACCCATGAGCAGCTACCGTATTTTCCGGCGTATAAGACGACTGGGCGTATTAGATGACCCCCAACTTTTCCAGTTAAAATATAGAGTTTGGGATATTCTCACTGTATAATACTACCCCTCTTCCAACGCACACCAAATAAACATTTTTATGTCTATTCTGACTTTCAACCCCCAGATCTCCAACACTCTTAGAAGTTCAATCTTTTTTTGGATTAGTAAGTTACATTCCCAATGTCACACCCCTAACTGCAACCTTTCATAGTTATTAATGTTTCCCTGCGGTTAACTATGGGACATAAATTGTATACATTTGACAATAAAATAGCTTTAATCTCAATGTCCCTGCAATACCAATTTCAGCCACAATAATGCTAGTGAGCACACTTGCCGTCAGTAGCAGCCAGCTTCTTTCACTGATTGGCTGAAGGAGAAGGAGGGGGTTGATGAAGATCTCTCCCTCTGCTTATGTCCGCCAGCACGCAGCCAGGGAGCAGACCTTCGAGCTCCGCTAGATGATCAGCCAGGGACAGTAGTGCCCCCTGCACCCCCCTGACGGTGGCACCCGGCTTATAAGATGACCCCTGACTTTTTTACACACGTTCCTGTTTTCAAAAGTCGTCTTATACTCCGGAAAATACGGTATTTACAGATGGGAGGAGGTATTTTTTCTATATTCCCCCTATAAGACGCATGCACATTTTCCCTGGTTTTGAGGGGAAGAAATGTGTGTATGAGAGTGAGAAATAAGTTTAAGGCATAGACCAGATCAAATGAAGGAGAGTTCATATCTGGTTTTCATTAGGAGTTTAAGCGGACCTAAACCCACCAGACAAACTTTTTCCCCTAGCTAGCCAAACCCCCGTTGTTGGAGCAATATGTAAATAACATTTTAAAAATCCTTACCTGTGAGGAGATATCTGTATATTTCCCCTTCACTCCTCACTGTGTGTTCCTATGCTCTTCCCAGGGCTGATTGTCTGGCACCTGACATTCTTCTGCAGCTATTCACAATTTCTTTGTTCCTGTTTTCACTCTGTGTCCATTGACAGACGTTGTATCTGGTGGCCGCCGGCGGTATTGCAGCCTTAACCCATTCAAGGCTGGAAGCCAACACTGAATAGCAGCAGGATAGCTAAATATATATTTTTAGGTTTTTGAGCAACTTTAAACTATTTGGACAGTTTAGAGGTAAGTAAAAATGTTATAAAATTTTTGGGTGTTTTTTTTATTTTGGAGTTTAGGTGCGCTTTGAGGAAAGGGTTTTAACCCATATTTAGTTTTTATTTTAAAAGATGTAAACTCAATGCACTCAGCTATATTTTATGGAAAAGCTAGGAGGTTACAAAGACTAGGTCAGCAGACGCAATGGAAAATTCCACTGTAACCAAATTGAAGCTTGAGACCTATCCTTAGAATAAAATAGTATCATTAAAACCATCAGGAAGGCTGCGTTTGCTTTCTGACGTCACTGTTATTTGTAGGAAGCAATTTCAAACGTAGGTGAGCGGCAAAGTTCAGACAGAAGGGCAAAGGAAACTTTATTATTTACATTTAGAGGAAAAATGAAAAATATCTTTTATCATCATCTGCTGCTGTCACTGACAATACACAAAATAGATACAAACTCAGAGGTTGCTTTAGTGTCAGCCAGTAGAGAAATTCAGAGGAGGAATTGTGCATTTACATCAGTTGACGATATCAATGTATATGTTATGTTACTCATAGCCCCCTAGCACTGAACCATAAGACACACGTCTGCCCAAGTCCTTTGCATCATTAATCACATGTCACCGCCCGGCTCCCTTGTAGGCTTTGTATTGCTCTACCATAAGATGCCCCAGTGTTCTACAGTCTCTGCAGGCAGCTGCGCTTCCTAATCCCCTCTGACGCACGCACTTACGTATTCTGTATTCCTTCTTTTTTTTCCATAGTCTTACTGTAGGCTACTCTTCACAAGAGACAACCCTGAATTCAGACGGAATTAACCTCTAGTTTTTAGCATCATCTGGCAGTGTGCCCTTTAAACAACGGTCTAAAAAAAGGAGGGAGTAAATCTAAATGAGATGTACATTTTCTAAATGCTGCAAATTCCAGATATTTTTGTATGTGATTAATCCCTATAACATATTACATAGTGGCAGAGGTCACTTGCCATGCTGCATTGTTTTTGCCATGTCCTATGTCAATAATTTCCTCAAGATTCTGTTATCTCGCCCCCTCATTGAGTTGCTTTAACCCTAGCACTCTTGCAAGGTCCAGATTTCTGTATCAAAAACGCACCATAGACTCTAATGGAATTTATTTTTTTGTGTTGTAGGACTGTAACTTCCAAAAATATGGCCGTACAAGGGTGTAGTAGACATCCTGAATATAATAATGTTTGAAACACACAATTATTAAAAAAAAGTACATTCATTTTTTTTTATAAAATGTATCATTTGAATGATAAAATCTCTTGAATACTTATTTGGTGTGAAAGATTTCAAACAGTATTTATATTTGTTTATAATAACATTTTTATTACAATTGGAAATGTGTTTTGTTTTACTTTAAATTGTATTGGACACAGTTATCACTGTATCCAATACAATGTAATTTGGCACCCTCTGAAAGGGTTAACTTCAAAGAGCACATCTTGAAATTACACTGGGGGTGATTTTCCAGGTGTGCTCTTTGAAGATAGCCCAATCTGCATATGAATGCAAATTGGGCTGGGAGAGGGGTGACATTGGCCGGCTTTCTTCAGTAAGGAAGCTAGCTTAGAGTGAGTATGTGCTGCTGCGGGGATGGCTTCATCTCATCAACTGCAATACTGACAAGAAAGTGCTGGATGAGATGGATCCGTCAGAGGCGCTAGGGGGGTTAATTGACCATCGTCACACCCTTGATATAAAGTAATTTTAATTAGCTCAAAAGTTTGTAGAGATTAGTGAGTTATCTAAGAAAAGCTGTTACCAAAATTGCTAACTTCCCAAACTTTCCTTGCAGGGCCCTCATTTTCTATTTATGAACATTATTGAGCCCCCCTCCCATTTCAAACACACGTTAAAAATGGGGGCCTGCACCCCCCTGGAATACCTTTGCGCCCCCCAGTTTGGGAACCACGAATCTAGAGAAAGGTTGGGAACTTGCACGTCTTCAGAAAAGCACATGCAGCAAGTGAAGAGCAAGTGTTTCAAGAGAGATACTCCTGCTTATTCTGACAGCTTTAGAAGGCCTAGACTACGCTGTGTTTGCTATGGGCTATGACGTGCCTGTATACACAAATGCATCATAGCCCGTGACATGCTGCACGTATGTATGAATGTATGACACGGGACGCATCCATTGTAAATCAATGGGTGCATTCTGTGGCACATAAAATATGCGTCTGTTTTTTGGGGTGTGTATTGTACTCATCATGCCACAAGTTTTAAATCAAGTTTAAATGTGATAGTGTAAACACTGAGATTAACGTGCCCTAAACCAGGGCAAATTGTGTCCTGGACACATGACGCGTGCATTGGTGCTCAGTGGAGACTAGTCCTTTGGTTTTCCTATCCATGTCAGCAGAGATGAATAGAATGTCTTTACCCCACTCGCTATTTAGGTGTAGAATGTACAGGGTGCCCTGGACATGTCAGTGCTGCATGCCCTGGTTTAGGACAATAATGCATGGGCATGACACGTACAATACGCACCTGATAAAACAACAGGCCCATACTGTACATGTTACTGGGCGCATACATACTGTGTATACAAGCCAGTCATAACCTTTATATAACTGTGGGTAGCTTCTCCCCCACGCTGAAATGCCTGGGGACGTCTTAAGATCCCCATACATTGTAAAATTTTTCATTTGATTCGCAAATGATCAATCACCATGTGCGTTTGCAGCAAACGATGGTTCACAAACGTTTCCCACCTGGAGCGATTGATCCCCCAAGAAAATGCAGATCAAACATGAATCCATGTTCTTGGTAAATCTCTTTTCAATTGCCATTACGTTGCATAGGGACCCTCTGTCCCCATCCAAAGTATCAGCCAGGGATCGAGCACCCAAATGATCATGAAATTTTTGTGTTTGCTGATTGCATGAGAATCCATGCGTTCATGACTACTTTTAGTGCAGAAAAATGCATGTGGTGTCAGTCCACAAAAGGAAACTGAAGATGCAGATACCACAAGCATTGACCAACCTAACACCTGGGAAATGTGCATATCTGCAAGGTCACTGGATGTAGGACAGTTCTTGTAGCTTTTAGTTTCAGAATTACAGGGAATGTTCAGGTGGAAAAATCCACAGAGAGGGTTATAAGTTCTGACCAGTAGAGTTACTAATCAATTCGTGAGGGAGATGGACCCTACTGACGGTCGAACTTGACCTTTCTTAAATACAAGGAGACAACCCTCCCCTCCATTTGGGAAACCTGATATTCAGGTAGCTGTCCGGTTCTAGCTTCTGGCTTCCCATTTGGGATCCCAGACACCCGTACAGGGGGGACTTTAATTGTCTCCCATGTGGGTCATCTTGTGTGGCCTCTGGTCCCCAACGGTTTTTTTTTTAGTCACACCCATATCGTCTTTCATCGCACTTCACGGGTTGGACAACCCTGGGTTATTTCTACATCGCAGCTAATGATTGGACGACTTGCATCCTCCACTGAAGAAGCCCAATGGGGCGAAACATGTCGGGGTAGGGTAGTCTGCCATTTCCTTTAATCATCAGGTTTTACAGAAAGTTACTCATGTTTGTCCATTTTCCCCCCCTTTCACATTTTTCCCTTTATAGACCCTGATCTATACTTTCTTATTTTCCATTACGTGGTTTTGTTTTATGAAGGTCATCCCAATGTATGGTGTGGCTCTGAACCCCCTGACGTATGCATTCTGTTCTGTTCAGATTAAAAGTGTTTTAAAATGTTTAAATAAATTTGGTTTTTAACTAATTCAACTGGTTGCCTCTTAAAAGCCTCACAAATTACCTCAAGAAGTGTGGTAGTTGTTAACAACCCCACACTATTGGCCCAGTGTTTTCTTTTCTTTTTACTAATCAGTTATTTGAAACAACAGCTAAGAGACTGCATATCCTGAATGACGTGGAATAGTACCAGGAAATCTAGAGAATATTGCTTTCGTACACAGTTTTATGGGAATATTTGTATGCGTCATTGCTCAAGGAACATGTTGGTGGTTTTTGCAAACATACCATGAACAATTTAGATTGATGTAAATCATTTTATCTGACTTATTACTTTATACGGGTTTATACTTGACGCAAGTACACAGAGATATAACTAGTTTTTCTGCTTCTTCTTTTAAAATGTTTGTGTCTTAGATTTAAAGATAAGGATAGGGTCATCATGAAGTTTGATAGCAAAGTATAATTATATCTAGTTCTTATATTTGTTAAAGGATTCTGTTTGATGCATCTCTGCGCTCCCATTGCAACAAGTTTCTGTCACAGATCGCAGTGTCACCCAGTGATCTGTAATTGCAGCTGTGCCCTCTACCAGTTCTTTTTCTCTTTTCAAACCTCAGAGGACCAGGGCCTTCTGTAGATCAGCTCCCTCTGCTGGTGGAAGTGAGGGTGGCACTTGATGTAACTCTTGCTCCCTCTCCTGGGCAATACCTGATGAGCACACACCTGGAGCCCTGACCAAGTACTTAAGGAGTCCTCAGACAACAGGAACATGATTGAACAAAGAGGTCTTTCTGTTTCTGTTCCACAGGCTCTGCTTTCATTTGTCTGCTTTATTGTGACTGTCTCGTGGACCATCTTTAACTACCCTGTTTGCCGCCTGCCCTGACTTTATCTCTGCCTGCTGTCTCTGTACTTTGCCTTGGAACTTAATGTCAGCTGCTGCCAGTAAGTGTAATAAGGGACCGCAGCAAAACCCATCACTCCTTGCAGGGCCCTATGGTGAACCAGGGGGCTCCTTAGACTCTACGCCCTGGGTTAAACTTGTCTGGTGGTACTGTGGGTCAAATACTCACATGGTTCACCTGTGACAGTTTCTCTGTCGCTCTTAATTTCTATATCAGTGGTTTTTGCCATCCTGAAAAGGTGGTGAGAGACGCACTAAACTCATCATGCCATCCTGATGAAGTGGTACGAGGACCACAAAGCATGTTTGATGCCAATTGTTATATGTACCAAAATAAAAAATATGTTTTCTATCAACAACGGGCGCCTCAATCCCCCCCCTTTCCCTCCCAGACCTGTTTCCCCCGAACCCCTCCTGGACCTCACACCCAGGGTCTGCACCAGGAGCGTGCTAGCACAGGGGGGTGATTGGGGGTGCACTCCTATGTCTCATATGTCATTTAGTGTAGGTAGGGGGCCTTGATCAAGGGGGCACATTACAACAAAGAAAGTCTTGCTCTAGCATGTGCAGTTTTTGCATATACTGTATAACATGGTGGAAAGTGGAAAATTCAAATTTGACTTTGAAGTAAAAAAAAATGGAAGTGCTACAGCAATACTTTCTTTTTTGTTAGATTTACTCCACTCCTTTTCTCCAGCAATTTGGGGGATTATACCATGTTCAGGGGTTTGTAATCAACTCACAGTCAGATAGTGGAAAGTCATAATGAAATTCGACTTCTAGTAAAAATGATCACAATGCCCACAAGATGATTTCAGTTTTAGGATTATGGATTTCAGTAAGCTTTATCACCCCAAGCTGGACTCTGGAACAACATCCAGGATGTTAACTGTCAGGAAAAGAGAGACAAAATAATGATCAGTCAGCCCAGGAGCCCCTTTGTGGCTAGGGGCCTCATACTGGCCGCTTTAGCTGCTATGGTGGTTCCTACGCCACTGGCTTGCATGTATTAGGTCCCAGATGCATAACCTGCGGCCCCTGAAACCTAACTGTTAATGCATAGGGCTTAAAAACTCACCTGTCTGCCGATCCCCTGCAGACAGGTCCTCATCCGGGATTTTCTTAGAAAGAGAAGAGGAAGGAAAGAGGAGGAGAGGCGATAAACTTACGTGATAGGTGTACGTAAAAGCCAATCAGCGACCCAGATGTCGCCTGAGCACGTCCCTCGTCTCTCCTACTCTAGTATTGGCGGACGATCAGCAGACAGGTGAGTGCCTATTCTCCTACTAGTCCACCAATGAATCGGGGGTGATTGTATAGTATATATTGCCAAACATACCTGAGAATAGGGGCACATAATAATTGAATCAAAGGTTATGTGTCCCATAGATATCATCAGAGGCTTTGAAGATAAAAATAATGTCTTATAGCTCAGCCTGCTGTCATTTATTAATTATAAAATGTTTATACAAGTCAGTATAGATTGAAAATGTTATGTGCACTTGTGGCGCACCAAATCAACGTCATTGGCCACCACTGTATTAGGCCATAGAGAACTTGCTAGCATAATAGATGCCCAGCTATTGTTTTACAAAGCTCATCATCTTTTGTCTTTCTCTACAGTATTGGATTTGTCTGAAATTGGGGTGGGAAAAGTTTTTGACACAAAGGCCATAATATATAAAACAATATTAATAAATAGAGGCTTTTGATAGTAAACATAAATATTCTATTGCAGGCAAACAACAGCCATTAGGAGACCCGTCATCCTGTAGACTAGTGGTTCCCAAATTCTCCTTGCAGGGCCCCCTTTTCTATTTAGGAACATTATCGAGCCCCTACCCCCTTTCCTATTCAAACACAGGTTAGGAATGAGGGCCAGCGCACCCCCAGGGGGGCCCGCCCCCAAGTTTGGGAACCACTGCTCTAGGCATTATCTTCACATATTACTTTATGAGTTTTTGAATTATTGAATAATGAAGAAAACAGGAATTTATTGATAGTAAAGGCTTCAGCAGAGTAGTATAAAGGGCGCTTTCCGAAACCTCAAACCAACAAGCTAATTTCATCTGTTTTATTCAAAAAGCTCCACATCCCTTCCTCTGTGATGTGGTATAATGCCTTTTAGCCTAAAGAACACAAAGTGTTCACAATTGGGATATGATGTTGCTCTGGAGTTCAGGACCTGACGTCCTAGGCAGGTAATTGTAAACACTCACTTTACTTTTTTTCAATGTCGGCCACAATTGACCATTGTTGTCTCTTAATGTTAAAAATCCCATTCTGTGTTACTGCTTTACTTTTTTTCTACTGAAACGATTATTTGTTTATTTAATGACTCAGTGAATCATATTAAATTATGTCTAGCCAGATCTAAATGCATTATATTTTTTGAAGTTTAGAGTATGGTTATTATCTGATAGCTTGTCTTCTCATTAGCATACCGCGGTGGATTTCTCCTGTGACTATACTATGCTGACTCATAATCATCTGCTGCCTTTGCAAATGATTGCGGCGTTTCTGCTTTCCTTGTGGGATTTTAAAGGTCTAATAAGCAGGATGTATATACCTTTAGCTGCACAAAAATTTATAGATAACTCTGATAATGATTGCAATGGTTTTCGTGTAGTGTCCCCTGTTATATTTCTGTTAAACAATGCATTATTAGGAGACGTGCTCTCTAATGAGGTAATTTTCTATCTCCAGCATAAGCCTCGGACATCACTGCTTCAGGTGCTTCAATTTGTAACGCCCAAACATTTTATTCTGTCTAGAATTCATAGAGATATTTAGTGTTTAAGCTATTTACACCTTCATTAGTCAGATATGATTTGCCTGTCTCTGCAATGACCCATGAAAAATATAAACCCAAAGGTTTAATGGTGGCACAATAACACGCAGTACTATAACGCCTCCATTTGCATCCCTCAAACAAGGGCACAACGCATCAAGGGCACCCATCTGGGTCACGCGTAAGGCCTAGCCTCCACTGGGTGTGTCATCCTGGGTGTGTCAGTGTAATGTGGCCAATGGGGGGCTCTCTGCATTGTGCCCTTGTTCACATCATTTGGTTTTCAGAGCACAACATATCCTATAGAAAAATGTGTCTTCACTGTGTGCCAGAGGCATGGATTTCAGCTCAGTGGACTAATACTTACATGTCCAGGGCATCCAGTTGAAACTAGGCATAACACTGACATGACTAGGAGGTCCAGTGGAGGCAAGGACTAATGCTGACATGTCTAGGACATCCAGTGGAGACTAGGCGTAACACTGAGGTGTCCAGGACATCCAGTGGAGACTAGGCGTAACACTGAGGTGTCCAGGACATCCAGTGGAGACTATGCCTAGCGCTTACGTATCCAGGGCATCCAATGGAAACTAGACTTAACGCTGATGTGTCCAGGACATCCAGTGGAGACTAGGCCTAACACTGAGGTGTCCAGGACATCGAGTGAGACTAGGCTTAAGAATAGACCTCTTGTGTTGCATCATGATTGTATTCCTGTGCACAAGTCCGATCCATAATGATTGTTTGATGAGTTTGATTTAGAAGAACTAAGATATCACGAATCCTGAGTTCAATCCTGTTAAATGTCTTTGGAATAAATTGTTAAATCTTCTTCTTTAAAATTTGTATCTGGCACTATAGATAGCTGACTGTTATAATAGATGCCATGAACACTATAAAATGTAAGTAAAGCTTTCCAGAAATGGAGACTGTCACGCCAACACGGGTTGTTTAGGGTGGTGCAGTCACTGGTATCTCCCATCATAATGCCCATGATTCTGGTATAGAATGTCCATTAAGCTATTTAGTGTGAAAGTCAGGTGTCCACACACTGTTGGGTATATAATGGAATTCATTCCAATGGTCAGGATCTTTGTCATGTTTTCCTGTATCATTAGAAAGTATGAGAATGTGAACTTCTCGTCCGTGCAGTGAGAACACCTCAGCTTTGCTGGTGCATGGTTTTACGATGTTAGGGAAAAGCTGTACATTTTTCTGACATTTTATTTATTGATTCATTTCAAGTTTAGAAATGGCTGACAGCTCTACATGGGTCTCCTATTGTTTTTTGCAAGGAATGCATGATTGGTACCTGCTTGGTACATCTCTTCTCCTGCAGAGAAAATCATATTGTTGTTTCTCAACAATAAGTAACTAAGGAAAGCATTCATCTTACCATTGTTTCAGAGTGATTTGTCTTGGTTCGGCAATGGGGAAAGACAGCAGCTCCCTAGCTGTGTCAGTCAGCAGCACAAATTGCAGCATAGCATAGGTTAATAATGAAGAAGAGCTCGCAGGCACGTTGGCCAGCATTATACTCTTGGGGATTCATAGAGCTGAATTGACGTCAGGTCCTGTACAGTCACAGATGAGCTTCTGATACATAGAGATGGTAATTGAATTAGAGAGCAGCCACCTAATTACACCGTGCAGACACTTCATTGTCAGGAAGCATTTCATTACAGATAAGGCGAGAGCTAGAATTTCTGCGTATCATGGTACAGACGTTTCAGCTCCCGGCTATGACATGCTCATTCCTTACTCAATGCGTAATTAGTCTCCTGAGATACTGCTCTACAACTGGCACTATATCCAATGTAAGTGTGACCATAGTAGTCACGTTGTGGACCTCTCCTCAATGAGAACTTTAAGGACTTCATATAATGGCATCTCTTAGTTGTTAATAAAAATAAAGTGTGATCATTTGTTGGTGTTATATATCCACTGAATTATGGTAGGTGACTACTGTTTAGCCATAGACTGTAAATGATGGTGGGTCATTATGACAAAACACTTTTGTTACTACTACTATACATGTATAGATACCGGTAGAGGTAGTTTAGGATGCTCCAGACAAATGTCTTATATCAGAGTTCACTCTCATATCTCCTTCTGTAGCACATCGATACCGATAGCAAACAGTATACCCTGTTTCCCTGCAAACAAGGCATTCCCCGAAAATAAGGCGCCCTTACATTTTTGCCTCACGCTGAAATATGTCATCCCCCCGACAATAAGGCACCCCGAAGATACGGTACTGTAACTCTGGACAGGGGGGATCAGAGGGGGCAATCAAAATGACACAGGAGGATCAGAAGGGGTTACTACAATGGTAATCCACCCCCTCTGAGTATCCTGTTTTATTTTGATTCCCCCCTCTTATCCCCTGTGTCATTTTAAGTGATCCCCCCCCCCCCACCCTGACCCCAGTGCCGTATTCTCATGGAAAAATAAGAAATCCCCTGAAAATAAGGCGTGGGGCATCCGTCGGAGCAAAAATTTATATAAGACGCTGTTTTATTTTCGGGGAAACAGAAATATACCCTATTATTCGCACAATAAAAAAGCATCGGACCGTAAGACTTGCCCCATAGTTTTGGAGAGAAAATTTTAAAAAATGTAAAGGGTCAGAACTTCATGGAGATGCTAACATCATTTTCCAGCAGGACTTGGCACCTGCCACACTTCCAAAAGTACCAAAACCTGGTTCAATGACCATCACATTACTGTGCTTGATTTGCCAGCAATCATACCTGACCTGAACCCCATAGAGAATTTATGGGGCATTGCCAAGAGAAAGATGAGAGACATGAGACCGAAGAATGCAGAGGAGCTGAAGGCCGCTATTGAAGCCTCCTGGTCTCCCATAACACCTCAGCAGTGCCACAGGCTGATAGCATCCATGCCACATTGCTGTCTTGAGGCAGTAATTGATGCAGAAATTACCCAAACCAAGTACTGAGTACATGTGCATGATGATATTTGTCAAAGGTCTGACATTTTTCAAATTAAAATCTTTATTTAATTGATCATGTAATCAAATTTTTTGAGATTGTGATTTTGGGGTTTTCATTAGCTGTAAGCCATAATCATCACAATTATACAAAATAAAGACTTGGAATATCTCGCTTTGTATGTGATCAGTCTATTTCATATATAAGTTTCACCTTTTAAGTTGAATTACTGAAATTTGGGCGATATTCTAATTTTACATAGGTCACCAGTATGTAAATTTGCCATTGTTTAGACAGTATGAGAAATAATATGTGTATACAGCTCATACTAGGTAAATAGATTTGAAATGTTTTTGGCTTTTTAAGCAATTTAAGTAATTCTTTTTTTCTCGGGTTTTTTAGGTCTTCAAAACTCTTCCGCTCGTTTTATGTTCCATTCGTCTCCAGCTGGCACACAACATATGCGAATTACACCATTCTAAAAGCTCGGCGGCCGAAGCAGGTAAAGAAGAAGAACCTCGGGTAGAGGAAACCCAGTGTGACGCCATCAGGTGGTGACGTCCTCTGCTCTGCTGCTTACACGGGTGAAAGAACTTGTTGTCTGGTGCAGCTGTAGGATGACTCGAGGCCTTGCCGCCTTCTGGCTGTACCCAACCATCTTCTGATATTTTATTTATACTTCTGCATTTACAATGGGCAGTATCCTGTACAATATTACTTTATATTGTAAACTTGGAATCTTTACAAGGTTGCCGCTTACATGAAGGCAAATTCCATACATATTTTCATCTGTGTTGCTGATAAATGTACATAGAATGTAAACCCTGATCTTGGGAATTGCAAAATGCTTTCATTTCTGGAACTGGAAGTTAACTTAATAATTGTTGTATTGGATTTAGGTTAATTTATGTTAACTTTATTTATAATAGTTCTTTTGCAGGACACAGTGAAGGAACATATACCCCTTCTACAGCAGTTAGTTTTTGGTACTTGCATTGCTCATGAAGTATTAATTGTCAACAATAAACGATGCATCTTATGTACCATGTTTTTCGGACTATAAGACGCACTTTTTCTGGGGGAAAATTGGCCTGCGTCTTATGGTCTGAACATGCGATGGCTGCGGGTGATTGCAACTTGGCTCCCCGCCAGCTCTCCCGGCAGATGGGAGATCTGCACACAGCCGGATCTCCCATCTGAACTGTATTGGTTATATCTGCAGAGCCCCGCAGATATAGCCAATGCAGAGTGCGTGTGGGAAAAGCTGCACTCACACTGGTAGTTTAGTCACACACACAGCTGCAGAGGGCCCCCCTCCCTTCTCTCTTCCCCGTTTATGAAGAAAATGAGATGTCGTGAAGTGTGCTCTCTAGTGCTACCATTTTTGTGGCTGAAATTGGGTACTCCAGCAATTTTTTCCCTAATTCATTTAAACGCATGAAATAATGTTTTCTGTTTTCCTGCTCTAAAAAAAACTGGTCTTACAGTATATCATGTATAAGTACTATTTAACTGTAGAAGCTTAAAATGTTCTTCTTAACTCCCCCCCCCAGTTGATTCCACAATAAAGGGGCATTGATGTTTGTTCAGTGCTGCTCCTTCCTGTAGGAGAGGCCCCAGAGTGACATGCTGTGTGAGAGAAATGAACTTGTCATATCTCCTACAATATTAAGCGATTTGTGAAGAAAATCAGCTTGAGGGAAAGGGTGTGATATTAATAAAGTGGAACTCGCAATGGGTTTAAAAGAGAAAACCTTGATCGTAAGCCCCTAGAAATTCTATCATGATAGAGATGGATGCCGTCAGTACTGGCCTCCCAAAACCGAGTTTGTTAGATGTTGATAAGATGAAGTGTTGGTTCTTCTTAATGACTTTCCGGAGACATTTTTTGATTGTCCCAACATATATAAGGAATCTTCAATGAAAGCCCCTTGTCCGTTATATATTGAAGTAGAATATGGTCCAAATCAGAGAGGATGCTTCAACCCCTTCGACTGACTTAATAACATACTAACTAATAACATAATGTGAACTTTTTACGTTGTCTTTACTGACTATAGGTACGTCCTTCATGGCTGAACGTCTGGACAGCCACCAGCTCTATGCTGCTTTTGGATCTCTTATTATGACTTTACTTTAGCTGAACTTTTAAAAAAAAGTTTAGATTCTCAGATGCTGTTATCTCTTTAACGCTGTAATATTTCTGGTTCTATAGAGCACAATACATTGAGAGACTGGAAAAGCAAATCTCAAAAACTGCTAATTTATTGAAATATTACTTATAGAAAGCTGTGAGTCATTGTTCTGTTGTAGAAAGGACCGTTGTGTAATGGTTAATGGATGCACACAATGGATCCGGATTGTGTAGGCAGCATTTACCTTATGGATAATGCACATGCAGTACTGGTAATCATCATTTCTCAGACACCATTGTGCAGGCTGTATACAAGCAGCCTAATGTTAGTGTCTAGTCAATGGCAGAGATTGTCTGACCTTTACTGTAAGTTAATGAACGCTAAACACAATAAAACAATCATTGAAATGCATGCCAGAACAAGCTACCTACCTAGCTCTTAAAGAAACCGCCTGCATTATTATTATACTGACTGACTGGATACTGTTAACTCAATAACATTGCAGGGCTGTGAGCAAGCTGTATGGACACATGTGAGCAAGGATTACAGTACACAGTGGCAACTAACTGAGCTGTAAGTTACAATGGTCTGTAGAAGAGTCTCCTATAGAGATGGTCAAATTTTTGTACTAGCTGACTTTGTGAGCTGATTGCAAAGCCTCTGAAAATGGTATCATCACCAAAATTGCTGAAAAAAAAAATAGAATAGTTTTTCAAAGAATCAACTTAACACCATTAAATGGAAAAATCGAGCCATGTATGTCATGTATGAGAGTGATGCTGTCCTGCCATGGATATATCCATAGATACATAGGAAGGGGCCACACAAAGACAGGTGCATGCCTCACTGGCTGAATCAGCAGGTAGAAATATAACCTATATAAGAAAACAAATGCAGTCACCATATTTAATTGCTGCTGAGCTGCAAGAGATAAAAATTTGGGGTTTTGGGTTTAAAGCAGGGAACACATGCTTAGATATGGGCAAGATCGATGTCCATTGCTTTTCATGGGGATCGATGTCCAGTGCTTATTTGTGGGGTCTCCATGCAAGCAAAGCATCGTCAGAGCTCCAGCTCCTTTGTCATCGCACTGCTGCTGGGAACCTCGAACGGCTCATATATCGAGCCGTGTGTTCCCAGCTTAATTACCCTTTGGGCTTGTGTCCACGGCTGAATCAAGGCACGTGCCAGCACAGCTGCTGGCTGCTTGCATCAGCAGAATGGGGAGTGTCCTCTCTGTGTCGTTCTCCAGGCTGTGGACGTGGGTGTAGTGGAACAAGCCCTTCCAGGAACAAAATTTTCACTCTAGCAGGGAACACATGGATAGATATGGGCTAGATCTGATGGCTGCTTTGAGCACCGTGCACGCTCACGGCCGTCTGACTGGCCCTTATCATATGCGGCCATGCCTGTTTTTAAGCGGGAACAATCCATCCTGCTCGAAAACAGGGATATCAGACATGACCGTAAAACACAGTAGATGTCCATTGCATTGGGACAGCGTCTCCATGCAAAGCATTGTCTGAGCTGTGGACACAGCAGTGCTGCGCCTCCAGCTTCTTCAATGTCGGGCAGCTGCCGGTAATCTCAAACGGCTCCTATATTGAGCTGTGTGTTCCCTGCTTAAGTCAAATACTGCTGAATGTTAGATTTTAAGTTTAATTATCCTCAGTAATATTGTGTTTGCAGAACATTCCCAACCTCATTTGAAATGGTGAGGAATGACATGGGCAGTGTTTTATGTTGTATGTAAAATGTAACACGCCACACTATGGGCCAAAGGACCAGATGTATTCACCATGTTGTTCATGTTCATGTCATCATTCTGTTGTAAATACTTTTTAATAAAGGATTTATGCAAAAAAATATTTACACTTTTCCATGTGCCATATTCTTAATTTTTAACAGGTTTGCCTTGTGATCTGTGGCCAATGAAATGTGTTCGTGTTATGATGAAGCAGCTGGAAATGGCACCAGTTTGGCCTCAATAATCGGAGCTTCCGAACTCAATACTCATACTCCGGGTTGATTCAGAAAGCATTAAAGGCCTGAGGATCCCAACACTAACCAGACAAGCAGTATTATTTTTATAATCCATGTTGGCCATCTCTGATAAGGTCTTCATTAAAGACCCAAGACTCAAATGCAAAGTCAACTGAAGAACTCGCTCATATAGCTGCTATTGACTTTTGTTTAGAAAGCACCAACATAGCTGTACATTGAAAAGGGGTTAAAATGCAACACAAGTTTACGCACGGGTACAGGTTATGACACAGGAGGAGGATAGGACCCTGCCGATTCGGCTTACAATCTAAGTTTGGTGTACAAAGTATTCAATAGGTGATGGAACAGACTAGGTGGTGATGTTGAGAAGATAGGTAGGCCAGACTGAAGAGGTGGGGTTTCAGGGCTTTTTGAAAATGTTTGAAGTTTTTTTGTTAACAGACACATTTGCAGCCCACTGGAGGTAATTTTGCAGGGCTCTGGAAGTTCCTCCTTGCACAAGGGCGGAGGTAGCCGTGATGCTGGGTTGTTGCCCTCTTACGGCCTCCTCCATGTCTCCGTTGTACTCTCCTGTCTCCTGGTAGCACCTCAATGCTCTGGACACTACCCTGAAAGACACAGCAAAACCTGCTTTGCTTTAGTCCAGGTGTGGGAGGAGATCCCTCAGGAGACCATCCGCCACCTCATCAGGAGTATGCCCAGGTGTTGTAGGGAGGTCATTAGTGATGGCCGAACATTCGGCGTGTCCGTCCGCGAACGGGCGGAGCGGACTTTTAAAAAAGTCCGTTGTCCGCCCGTTCGCGGACAGATTCAAATTCCCCGCCTCTAGGCGGGGAATTTGAATCGGAAAACCCGGATGTGACGTCAGTGACCACATCCGGCACCTGGAACGCATAGTTCCTGGTTGTTCTAACCGGATGTGACGGTTTACGAGCCGGATTTTCACTCATAGACCGGGTTCTCTACCCGGTCTTCAGTGAAATATTCTTCCTGCGACGGGATCTCGCTGCTAATGATCCCACCGGAGGAAGAATAGAGGGCTCCTTCTCCCTGGCGAACACGGCAGGTCAAACACCTGTACTGTCCGCCGGCGAGAAGGAGGGCGAACATTGCGGCAGTTCGGCCATCACTAGAGGTCATACAGACACAAGGAGGCCACACTCACTACTGAGCCTCATTTTGACTTGTTTAAAGGACATCACAAAGTTGGATCAGCCTGTAGTGTTTTTTTTTTTCACTTTAATTTTAAGTGTGACTCTAAATCCAGACCTCCATGGGTGGATACATTTGATTTCCATTGATAATTGTTGTGTGATAATGTTGTCAGCACATTAAACTATGTAAAGAACAAAGTATTTAATAAGAATATTTCATTCATTCAGATCTAGGATGTCTTATTTGTGTGTTATTTGTGTGTTGTACATTTGCCCTCTGCTTTGCCGCCATTTGAATTGCAGCATGTTGCCTGTGGGAGATCGCTAGCACCCAATGATCTCCTACAGTCTACAACGATTCAAACTGTGGTACAGACCTACAGGCAGGAAGTGTGTGTGTGGGGGAAGGTGTCAAGATGTCCTGTCCCACCACTTGTTGACTGATTGCACCCATAAAGAGTGAATGGGTGTGGTTAGGAATCCATAGGTGGCTGATCGCTTAAGTGGAAATAATAAATACTTTATATACTTGTGTATTAGCTCCCCTCAGCTTATACTCCAATCAGGGGTCCCAGTTAGGGTCCACTCGCCTGTCCCGGATTCCAGGTGGCTGAATTTCAGGCTGCCAGAGCTTTCTCTTCAGCTGGCAGCCTCTGTGAGCTCCTTGTTCTCCGACAACAGCTGATCTAATGTAAACAAACTCCACACTGGCATTTGGTGGCCGGTTACTGTTACTGGTGGCCAATTGTAACTGAAGATAGAATATAATAGAAACTCCACAACCTATGATTCAAAAATGAAAATAAGTTTCCACTCCACGTATTGGTCCCAATAATGGACCAAAAATGGAAATTTATTTTAATTTTTGAATCATAAGAATTGCCTTGAAACCACATACTGTAATAACAATAAACGTGTGTTCTCTTAACTTTATTGAGGATGTGGCACTAAGATTCACCTGTTTGATTAATTCCTAGGGCTAATGATGCTTTATCTATATTTCTCTCATTTAGAAAACTCCACTATCTGACTTCACATTTCCCACCCTCGGCTTATACTCGAGTCAATATG
>CM070038.1:75328836-75352513 GCA_036250615.1 Ptychadena robeensis
TCTAGCCAATCACCATAAGTCAGGGTCACAACTGGAGTTTGATGGTAAAAAGGCACCTGACCATTTCACTGCTTATCATCCTATAAGGTCTTATAGGCCAGACCTGCCAACACAGCTACTTTAAACATAAGTGAGGCAAACTGATCTACCAATAATAAAAAAAATTCCCTGTTATAACACACAGGTACAGGTAATGACACAGGAGGCATAGAGGACCCTGCCCGGTCGGGCTTACAGTTAATTGGTACAGATTAGCAAAACCATTAAAAAGAAAAAGTCCCTTCAGATAGAAGTTAATCTAGAAAATCAAAAACTAGATAAAAATGATGTTAATTGTGATGTTAAAGCATTTTTTTCATAAAAATGATTGAAAATAAAATTGTTTTAATAATGGTTTGTCACAAAACAAAGCATAACGAAGCAAGAATGGAATGGCACTAAAATTTGTTCCTGGTGCCTCTGTAATCAACTGGCTGGGCACCCCGATGTAGGAAATTGACTTCTCTACCTGGCTATCCTTGGCCCTAAATCAGTTTGGCCGTCCATCAGACTTGAACTTTTCCGCTAGATTATACTTGTCCGAGTGACTATATAGCAGCATCCACTTCCCCAAAAACTTCCTGAAGGTTCTTAGGACTTATTGCCACCAATTTGTGGCCGACTGATGCGTTGCTACCCACATGGAGTGACAGATTCTTGTCGCCCAAAATCTCGATCGACCAGAGAATGGACAGGCACGCAAAGGGTGGCTGCCAATCCTCCGGGTGACCTGCCGCAGCGTATCTTGCATCTGTGTGTCTGGGGGCCTTTAGCGTTTCTTGGGACAAGACCAAATGCCAACCTAGTCGTTCATGTCTGCAATGCCTCCTGAGGTTGGGACAGCACAAGTGTGACTGAGCCTCTATATAAAGACATTGGTTAGGTAAGTATTGTCTCTTGGTGAGATTTAGGTTGACAATTAGTGATATTTTGGAGCATCGCACATATGGATTTGCGGTTTGTGATCCCTTGCCAGGAAGCTGCTATTAACTTGTATTTTCTCCAGAGTTTTGCGGTCATGTCACCACATCACTGCACACTTCACAATTGGCTGGGCATTGCAGCAGCTCTGATCAGATGGGATTGAACACAGGGAGACTTGATGGTTTAGAAAGTCCCTCATATTACATGGTATTGGTAAAACAAAAGGAGATCTAAAGGAAATCTGACAGAGAAATCTAAAAGTGTATGGGGACCCTAACATAGGGAACATTTAGGAATGTTTATTGTGCACAAGCAGTATCTAAAACCATTAGTTTTGTCTGTTGGTCTTGAACACTTGCAGCACACCTTCGATGTGTTAAGGCTTAGGTGCCCAACCTGAGGCCCGGGGGCCGCATGCGGCCCTTTGGTTGTTGTTTGGCGGCCCCCCTTTGTCCTCTACTAGCAGCCCCCAAAACCTGTTATTGCATATGGCATAGGAACTCACCTGTTCACCAATCCTTCACTGACGCGTCCTCGTCTGGAAACTTCTTAGAGCGGTAAGAGGAGGAGAGGGGCTCACTGAGCCTCTAGCTGAGCGCGCTAATTGGCGTACGTGAAAGCTAATGAGTGATGCAGACAGCGCCTCAGCGCCCATGCTTTCACTAGACTACTCTGTATATCTATAAGGCACATAACCTTTGTTGATGTATATGGAGCATTCCATATATCGCCATGTGTAGTGGTCACACGCTGACCAGGCTTTCCTAATCAACATTGGTGGTCCTACATGTTATGTGCGGCCCTTTAGTGATGCAGAGGGCCGCATTTGTGGCCCTCCATATCACCTCAGTTGCCCACCACTGTGTTAAGGCATAGAGAGACAGGTGTGTTAAGGCATGGTAGAAACTTCCAATGTTCAGCTGTCCTTTAAGTTTGAGGATTGTGCTAGGGGATTACATGTTGGTAAAATAATACAATTGTTTTTAATTAGAAAATAGCTGCTGATCCGGTCAGCTGGTGATCACTTTGTCTCTGATAAAAGCGGACATGGAAACCTATTTGTTCTGCTCAAGGTAGTTTGTCTCCTCTGCTAAACTGGATTTACCATCTTAGTGTTACTGTCTAAAGAACTCTAGACATGCTAGGCCATTGCCTTTTCCCTGAAGTGATGTGAGCTATTGGTTATGTGAACTTGGGATAAATATGATATCTAAGAGGGTTTGAGTGATGAGTTGAACATGGGTATTGAAATTATTAAATGACTCTCTGGCGATGCTTCACATAAACTTTAAGGCCATGTTACCTGTGATTAAAATCACGGCGCGGAGATCATGGCCATGTATGGGGTTCCCTCACAGCTGCGATCATGGCAATAGACTCGATTGAGTTCTAACTGTGCCCTTCATTCTTTGGGTGCCATCAGGCGAGGTGGGTCAAGATGTCCTGTCCTAGGCAGATCGTTCTAGTGGAAACATGGCCTAATACTTGTGGTGGCAAAAGGAACCAATTGTGACTACAGGAATCATACAGTGACAGGTGAGTTTGTCAGTGGTGTTCGTTGTAATCTGTTAAAGCTATGCACACAGCTCGATTTTCCATTCAAACGATTGTTTTGGAACACATCATGTGATCAATTTACAGCTGTTCAATTCCTTTCATAAGCCCTGTGTGCATGCTCCGCAGTACCATCAGATACTAATTGACCAAAATACCAGAAAAAGCTTTTAAGATACTTTTTGATCCAAATAAAAAAAAACTCGTTAGTTTACAATCGACTTCAACCAATCGAGTCAACTGAACCCTGTATAGCCACCTTTACTGTCCAGTCACAGGCTGCTGCTGGTTCAGGATAACCAGGAGTAATGGATGCTGATGTTGGCTTTAAAATATCTTTGTACAGGAATTGTATGGTAAGATTGGAAGGTGGAAGTTGATAAATTCCTATTCGATTGCTGTTATTTTGGATGGGAACCAGAATCCCCATCCAAACTATTTAATAGGAATCAATTCACCATCCAATCCACAAACGCTCAAGTGCAGTGTGGTGATGTCCTTATGCTACATTTAAGCATTCATCGATGGAGCTGATAATGACCCCTGTATGAGGACCCCAAGCCTGGATAGGGCAGATGCGGGCCATTCAAAGCAATGTGATGTAGTCAGTACCCACAGGCACGTCATAGCTGGTGACACCGCGTCAATTACATTTACTAGACTTCCAAAGTCAGCTAGTAAAGTCCCTGAATATAGTCTAATTAAAATGTTTAAGTCAAAAACTTGCCTATGAATGTAATGCAAAAACTACATGTGAGACCAATACTTTCTTTTGTAATCCCTTTCCAGTTCCTTCAGTCATCCCTTTCTTACATCCCCAGCGAGTTTGGTGATACCATGTTCAGTGGTTCTGCAATAAACTAAAAATCGCCATCTTAAATGCTTTTTGCGGCAGAATCTGGTCTTCAGTGACCATGGCACAGATATTGGACGTTCTCTATTCAGGATTTGGCCTTTGAGGTTGTCAAGCACGCTCATCTGAGCTACTTAAAGCGATAGGGGAGATCGTCCACTTAGCTGCTAATGCCCTCAAGACAAGTACTAAATCTGAACGTCCTCCCGATTTACCTTAATCCTTATTTTATGTGCCTTCTTAATATTAGAAGCTGAAATGTCTGTGCCCTATCCTAATATCCAATTACAGGTAACAAGGAGATTTGAGACCCTAGCTCAGATGTGGTAGCACACGTGTTCTGTCATGTGTTGTGAGCTGTCATATAGAAGCGTTATTGTGTTGCTTGTACAATAAATATCTCCTCTTACCACTTCCATGTGGTGCTGCACTTCATATAGTTGTGTTCTGTTTATCTTCATGGGGCTGGTGCAGTGTTTTTTGTGCTCCTGTCCATGTGTTGTGTAGTGACAGAACACAAAATGCTAAGCTTGGAATGACATCTATTTACTCGCATACTTGACCTGGAGTGGTCTCAGCTGTGTTGGCTGTAGCAGCATTCTGAAATACTAACCTGGCCGTTCTAATCTGTAAGCTGCCATTTTATATGACACTATAGATCTAGCAATCACCCGGCCGTGAATAGGGTGCACCGACCTGGTCAGAGTGACCAGGATCATGTCGGAAGTCACAAAACTCACACAGAGCCTATGCTCGGTGAGCCCATAATGATTCTGAAGCTCGCCAATAACTTCCGCTCTTCAGCATCATCTGCGACATCTGAGAGGTGGCGGTGGGGGGTAGCCATTGACCTCCATGTTAAGTAGTGGGTGCTGGTGATGTGTAGAGGGGAGGCCATGGAAAACCAGCAGAGTACAATGTACCGCCAGGGAGGTAATATTCCTGCCCATCTAATGAAGTGACTATAATTTGTTATCTGAAGGAACGTGTGTCGACGTAACCCAGTGATGGAGACTGCATTGCGTATACGTTTTACGCTGGGGCAGGCTGCGTCTGCCATGGATGGATACTATGGTGGGCCATCCCATTGGGCTCACACTGGTGATCAATGTTCATGGATGTGATCAGACTGCAGCTGACAATATGGACCGCAGGATTGTAGATTGCAGCATTGGTGGTGATAAAGCAAGGGATATTTTTTGATTTGCGGTCAGGGATATTACACAAAACAAAGTATACCTGCATCTTCATGGCACACAGTGTTCTCCCCAGAGCAGATTGGCCGGACGGCCCACCCGGGAGATTTTAGTCCCCGCCCACAAGTCCTCCGCGGCGAGCAGCCTGACAGGCGGCGCCTCCCATTCTTCAGGAGCGCGCCACAGCCACTGAAAGACTCCGGCCCGCGGCACACTACCGGAGCCACGGCCTGGAGTCTTTCAGTGGCTGCGGCGTGCTCCTGAAGAATGGGGAGGCGCCGCCTGTCAGAGGACTTGTGTGTTGCCGCTGGCCGGCAGCCTATCAGAGAGGCCGCCGGACCGGTGCGGCTGAAAAAAAATTCTGGGGAGAACACGGGCACATAATACACCTGACCACGCCCATGTAATCTTTACAAAGGAAAACTGTTGGTCTGGTCATGTTTGAATCCATGTTTACAGATAGAACTCTGTATTGTGAATCTGTTACCATTTTTTTTTATTATAAACAGCGTCTTCAGAGCAGATAGACAAGTTCTTAGGCCCCCATACACCTTACAATCTTTCCATACAATTTCTGTACAATCAACTTTTGTTCTACCAAAACCATGTAATATGAGAACCTTTCTAACCCTTCCAATCACTATGTATTCTATCAGTGAGGCCACTATACTACAGTTGTTGGCAGATCTAATGAAAATTGTATGGAGTGTATGTGGGGCTTTAGACTGGAGGCGGACTGCACTACTGCTGGAAACAGAACTTCTATTCAGTGGATGTAATGCCTCAGACTGGCAGCGGGACAACAAAAAATGTAGCATAGTTATTGTTAGCATACGGTAGCTATTTTAAAGTGACTCCTCCTGGCCATTTCCATTTCTCTAAATTCTGAATAGAATGTCCTGATCTATCAGGAAATTAGTTTCTTGTTGCAATCAGAAAGTGGACCTGCGATGACTTGTAAGTGATCCAGCTACTCCCACTCACCAAATGAATGTGTTCTACTCCTTCATCCAGAAGATGACTTGCTCGTTTCCGGAGATCTCGGTATAGAGCCGATGACACAAGCTGTGCCAAGTCTGATTTTAAATTGCAAGTTCAGGGGATGCTTCTGCTGGCAAATGACTAGAATGCTTACATAGGATTATTTGTATGTAAAGCAAAACGGGTTCTTTGGCGATTCCCTTTATTGGCTAACTGAAGTAATTTAAGAAGCGAGATTTTGGGATGTCTCTGATCCCTTCTCTGGGTTTAATACAATTCTGGCTTTTGAGACTCGTTTTTATTCACAAAGTTACAAGGTCATAAATATTTTAACAAAAAACTGTCCTTGACGCACTTGACTGTTGAGGTAAAAGGGACAGTGAGGTTGGGAGAATGGATGAATGCGATGCTTGAGATTCACTGGCCTATTGCCCAATCCCAAGTCTTTCCAGCCTGGGTAAAAAATGTAAACCATTGATTAAAAAAAAGTAATAATCATACTGATTACCAGGGAGGTTAAAAAATAAAAAAAAAACTATTAAAATAATTTTATATAAAAAGAGGTTTTTGGAAAGTAAATAGTAGCAAACTACGGCCTCTAGCAGGAGACCTTTAATATCATCCTCTAGGCATTATCTCTAGTTATTGTAGGGAATGAGTGGAGCCAGAATGTCTTGACACAAAGGGCCGGAGTCAAATACTAATGGGCTGGATATGGCCCCTGGGCCTTTGTTTCCCCACTCCTGGCATATGCAATAGGAGATATGGTAGCTACTGGTTTAAAGGGTATAAAGTACATTATATTAAGTGATGTCTTTGAAGATCTAGCTTATGGCCTAACTCTGCCTTTTGATAGCATCTCAGACCTACAAAACTAATATCCCACCTGTAAGTCTGTTAATCTGAATAATGGATTTGGGTAATTTCAGGTTTGGAAGGTATTGGCACGATATGATAGCCAATACTGTCAGTACTAACAGTCAGTATGTGTGTGTGACACTGTCTGCATGTCTGGAGACATGTTGGTACAAGTAGACAAATGTGACAGATTTGCTTCAGATTTACTGGTTTACTTTGAGATTATGGATTGTTGGAGTTTGCAGCTCATTGCTCTTGTGAAAGTATGCCTTGTTCATAATCTCATCAATTTAGAAACATCGGGGAAATTCCTACTAATGCAGACATAGCAATCTTAAAGGTCTAATACTTTATCATTTAAAGGGGGTGGGTTGTGGTTAACTTGTATTTAAGTTTATGTCAAGGTATGTTTTAGCATTGCTGACAGCACTGCTTGTCCTCATTGCCTGAATTATTTTCTGCTAAACTGGAGAACACCCCCCACCTTATATTGGGGAAAAATAGAGCACTCCTACTTGGAGAAGGTTAGGAGTGAAAACCTGAACTAAAGCATGCTTTGCAGAGATGCTTATTGTTGAATGAGAGTTATTGGAAATGAACGAATATAGGACAGTTACATGTAAAAATCCAGAAGCTTCTCTTCCTGGCAATGTCAGGACCTCCTTAGTAATTGTTGTTATGTTTTCCCCACAGCTGCGTCTCAACAGCATAAAGAAGTTGTCTACTATAGCCTTGGCTCTTGGAGTGGAGAGGACTAGGACAGAACTGCTGCCCTTCCTTACTGGTAGGTACATTTATGCATCCAAAATATTGGTGTTTTAAAGATATCCAACTTGGTTGCATTCAATTCTGCAATATAGAATGCTATTATTTCATGATATTAGGAGAACAGATGAAGGGAGAAACATTTTGGGGCCAGGATTGACAGAATAAATTAAATACATAAAAGTTCACTAATTTAATAGTCCCAATATAAATTTCCAAAAGTCATCACACAATCACATATGCATTTGCTGTCACCAGAGTGATTTCTTGTGATCTCCCAGGGGTTGAACCTACGCGTCATTGGATACCTCATCTCCATCTTCTGATCACTCTGGTGACAGCAAATGCATATGTGATGACTTTTGGAATTTTATTCTGACTTGAGATGAAGTTTTTTGAAGTAATCTCTATGGCTGGGGACAGGGTCTGTGTCTGGGCACAGTGGTCCACGGTCAAAAATGTGGTAACCTGCAGCTGAGGGGATGACCTCATTCAAATGTATGGGAGCAATCGGCCACAATCATTGTGCTGCAGTTAAAACCGCGGGTGATTTGTGGACGATTCCTCAAGTGGAAACCAGCCTAAAGGTGGGTTTACACGTCAAGATTTTTTCGTCCGTCAGACGAACGATTTTTTGGTTCGTTGTACAAAAGTCTAGAACGGCCATTTGCTCCGATGGATTTTTTCTATTCGATATTTGCGTCGGTTGTACAAAAATCTAAAAAAAAAAACGAATTGCCTTCGATAAATGGACGAACGAAATCCGATAAAAAAAAATAAAATAAAAAATCTATCAAAAAATCGAATCTGAAGTTGAACGAAACTTGGTTTTTGGCAGATAACGTGTACCTGCACCCATTACCTTGCTTCATGATCTGTGGTTATCCACCATAAACCATAAGGGGAAAGTCACATTCATACAACACTAGCTGTGTGAAAAAGCCATTTGAAAATTGCCCATAAATATTTAGTCATCTAGTTTTTCTGAAAGTCTCCTCCTTGTGTTGGACATCCAGCCAGTGTTTTAATGATATCCCACACAAATTTGTTAATTTTGAGACCAGTCCACAAAGTAAATCTATTCATTAGATTGTGTGCTCTGCTAAGAAGACTGTTAACACTTCATACCTACATAGATGTGTTTACTACTACTTAGAATTTATAACCGATTATTTGTGAATCCTGTGTGTTCCCACTCCCTGGGGATTCAGTATCTTCCTGCTACCTCCTTCTTTCTAAAGTGACATCGCCATAGAAACCAGCTGGCCATTCTGATCATTCTGCTGCATCTTCTCAGCATCAATTCTGCCTTAATGCAAGTCAGGTTTATTTAAACAGTCTAAATCTTTGTTATAAAAACCACCCATTTTATCTGCAAATCCAAAATGCAAGTCTATTGATCCTCTCACTGTGCCTAAATCAGGAAGGTATTCAGCAGCCATTATCTCATATGTCCATTCCCATGCAGCCATATCTTACAATCAGTCTTGCAGGTTAAGTAGGAGCAGAAAGAACAGATTCCTAAATTCTGAGCTGTGTGGCATTAACTCTACATGCCTTGCAGAACTAAATGTGACTGACCATGGAAAGATATTGTTCCAGGAATAATGTGAGGGACCGCAATGGGACCTGAAGGCATTTACATTTACGCACCACTTGGGTTCAAAGTTGTATGTTTAAAGCCAGCATTATATCATTTATCTAAACATTTTTGCTTTACCAAATCCTACATTTAAACACTTTGCAGGAGTTCTATAAATTATAAAGAAAAAGTCTCTAAAAGTAAAGAATGTATAATGGTAACTTTTTGTTTTCTACTTGTCATTTGCAGACACTATATATGATGAAGATGAGGTCCTTTTGGCCCTTGCAGAGCAGCTGGGAAGCTTTACATCTCTGGTTGGTGGACCTGAATTTGTTCACTGTCTTCTTGTAAGTACATACAACTTTGTGCCATGGTATCTATAATTGGCTAATCAGACTGTAGTGATTTTATTCCCTCTCACATTTTGATTATTTAAGTAATCAAACTACATTTTCTTGATGTTAATCTGTACAGGACTCAAGAGATACTCAGTGGTAATACTTGGCCCAAACGAAAGGTTTAGGCTAGGGATCCACTGTGAGCTGGGTTCTTCTGATGTCCGTGCATGCCTCCGTAGCTCTGGTTGAGGTGACAGCCCTGTCAAAGCCCCATTGCCATCAATTGGCTGCTTGTGCACTGCGATAAAATTCCTGCGTTCAATGCAAAGATTTTAGCGCATGTGGATCCCTAGCCTTAAAAGGGTACTAGAGAGTTGGGATGGCCCCAGGACAAGTCTTTAACTGAATGATTGGGGAAAATCTTTTTTGTTGTTGACCTAACTTGCTTATTTTTACATTTTATATGCTTTAGGGAGAAGTAGAATGGTTATACTTGGTGGTATATAAATTTCCTGCTGAATCCAAAATTATTGATATCTTCATTATTATATATAGGAGCCCTTTCAGTTTCCTGCAACCTTTTGTTAGTATACTTGTTATGTGATGAGGCTGTTTAATTGTTGACTCGTACAACACAATACACGCAACACATCTTGATATGGCGTTTGAACGTATATGAAGTAGTTTGTATTAATCCTGACTGGAGGATTCATGAGCATTACTTCCTTATCGCAGTATAGTCCATCAAGAGACATGAAAGTTGTTCTTAGACTGATGCCTTGTCCCTTTTTGTCCTTTGTTGGCTTCAGCTACAAAGCTTGCATCTGGCTCCCTACTTCCCTGCCAATCTACTTTGTGCGTCAGCAAGTAAAGCTGCCAAAGTCTTGGATCTCTTCTGAGCATTTTCCGCCTTCTGAAATGAGCGGCCTGTGAGCATTGCGGATATTGAGACATTAGGTGCCATCTGGGGGGCCCTTCACTCCCTGGCTCCTGTCCCAAACTTGTGTTCAATTTGGCAGCTCTTAAATATTTTTATCAACGTCACCAGCTCAGTTGAAACTCATTTATGTAGGTTGAGAGCAGATGCTGCTTGAACAAAACAGGCAGCACCAGGTGGTCTTGTAAGTATACACATAATAAGCTTATGGTGCCGCAGGATTTTTAGTAATCAGTGGCTGCTCAGAATTCATGTACATGTTGTGAAAGTGCCTTAGAAAGTTCCCCTCAAAAGATGAGCTGTGACAGATATGATGGGGGGCTTCCACAGCCAACCTCTTCTGGAGAAGCAAATATCCTGGTTACCCTGCTGTTCCAATGCCTCAGTTCTTTCAGTCACTGGGGTAAGAAAGTAAACCCCATTACATACATAGTTGCATACCAGCTCTGGATAATTGGATTTTAATATCATTGGATCTATGCACAACATTTTCATGTCAGCGGTAATGGTCTTTTTACTTAATAAGGTTTCCTGTTCCTCAAATGTATGGAAATGGAACTATTGTTCCTTGCACTAAACTCTGCACCTGCATTTTAGAGTTAATATGAACAAGAGCACAAGACTATGTATCTGTGATGCCTGCTCCATTTCCCAACATACCACTGCTGTCAACAAATTTAACACTGGTTCCAGGGAGTTTAGATACAACAAGACATGGCTTCAAGCTATAAACACAGCAAGTCCAGTTGATTTGAACCCTACAGATGTATAATGACCTGGATGAATAAGAACCATTAGATAGACATAACATTATGGAAGTATACCATTCCTAGTGAAGTCTAGGCTTATACTATCTGCAATATAAACAAATGTATTGCAAACAGTGTGTAAGTACCTTTGAAACCAATTCCATTTCAGCTTCCTACATTTAGTCAGGATGGAAGGGTCATCCATTTTCACTGCACATTGTTTTCCATCTCCGTGAGGAAATGTGCTTATAGTGGGGGCAAGCATTTTATTGCCGTTTCCATGTGTAGTATGGATGGGGCAGTATGTGGTTGGGGTTCTTTACCACAAATATGAGTTGTGCATTCAGAAAGTGTAAATTGGGTGACTGAAAAGAAAGGGAGATGTTCTCTGGTTTTTCAGAGAAAGTCTAAAGTGAGAACCAGGATAACCAAGCTTTAACCACTAACTTTGTCCACTCATCAATACTTGTACCCCCCCCCCAGGAAGCGGAGTACACGGAAGAATAAATCCACTGTGAATCTCAGTGATAATATTTTTATAGTAACTACTTTGTTCACATACATGTATTGATATTCTTGTTGGCCATTACCGTAAGAGTCCACTTGTCTGTGAAAAACCAGAGAACATCTTTTTCCCTTCAAATTTATTGGTATTGTTTGTAATTAGACCTCTAGCACTAGGAGAGATAATCAACTCTTTATGGAGTATTTGACCCTGGAGTTCCATTTTTAGGTTTCATGGAAAACACAAGGCTCATAGTAACTTAGTCTGCTCTGTTAGATGTTTCCTCTTGTTAGACTTCTGTAGTTCATTACTGTGTTCTGCCTCAAGTAATTCATGTCTTTCGTATAAACAGCCTCCGCTGGAAAGCTTGGCAACTGTTGAAGAGACGGTAGTTCGTGACAAGGCGGTGGAGTCCTTGAGGAAGATCTCTCATGAACATTCTCCTGTTGACCTTGAAGCTCATTTTGTGCCACTAGTGAAACGTCTGGCCAGCGGAGACTGGTTCACATCACGTACATCGGCTTGTGGGCTCTTTAGTGTTTGCTATCCAAGAGTTTCTAGTACTGTCAAAATGGAAATAAGGCAGTAAGTGCAGATTGTATTTAATCTTCTGTATAAAACATCTCTAATTTTACCCAATTTATGTAACATACATTTATTTTTATGAAATGTTTTCTTCTGGAATATTATTACAATATTTAAGGTAATATATGCCTTGTTTTACTATATGAACTCCTTTGTTATATAGACACTTCCGCAATCTGTGCTCTGATGACACTCCAATGGTGCGGCGTGCTGCTGCGTCAAAGCTTGGTGAATTTGCTAAAGTACTTGAACTGGAATATGTGAAAAATGATATCATTCCACTGTTTACCAACCTGGCTTCGGATGAGCAGGTGAGTTATGGATCGTAATAGGAGTTGGATTTCCAAAGGCTGTAATAGAAATTAAGGAAAGTGTGGAGACAATCTGATGTTTAAGTGTGTTTAAGTCTTGTTGAGGGCTATTGGCTATAATTCCTTAGATTTCTGCCACCCATATATGGGAAGCAGGGTATTTTAATCTACACACTGCCCACTCTAATGACATGTTTTAGACTTGGTTAGCTGTGACGTCCGTTGACCAAAGTCCTTGTCACTGTTGTGAACTGTGAATAATTGTGAGAGATCCTAAAAGACACTTTTATTGCGCCAGTTTGCAAGTAGGTTTTGGGTTCATACAATTTTTAAGGGCTAGTCATCAAACTTGCTAATTTACCCTGGCTAGATTTCATACTGTTGGAGCACTGTAACCCCTAACTTTCAGCTCACCCATTTATCTTCAAAAAAGCCCAAATTTTCTCTAATTGTCTGTACCAATGCAGGACTCTGTGAGACTATTGGCTGTTGAAGCCTGCGTTAGCGTTGCTCAGCTTCTTCCTGAAGAGGATCTTGAAGCTCTGGTGATGCCTACACTTCGACAAGCAACTGAAGATAAGTCTTGGCGTGTTCGTTACATGGTGGCTGACAAATTTTCAGAGGTAAGAATTCAGCTGAACCTGTATAATGCTTCTGCCCTTATGTGATTTGATATTCAGGTTTAACACCAGAGTCCAGCTTTAAACTTAAAGGGACTGTTTTTTTAGAAGTAGCTAGAATAAGCATCTACATTTGGCATTATTTTGGTCTTGCTCGGCATAACTGACAGAGCCAATTATAAAATATACTGAGGAATGGGGAAAACCAAGCATGGTGTTAGTCATTTGCCTCTGCCCAACCCCCCCCCCCCCTTTTTTGGGTGGGGGTGGAGGGTATATCACTGGCTGTGGGTGGTAACAAGGCTTGCATGAATTAATACATGGATTTAAAGAAAGGTCAGGTCATACAGGGCTGTTTCAGACAACAAATGGTCTTGTTTGGGGTAAAAAAATGCTCAATTACAGTATAAGCTAAAGTACCTAATTTTTTGGGGAACCTGATTGAATAGTCCAAACCATACAAAGATATTTTTAATCTGTGGTTTGCTTTTATCATGTGTCCTTCCTTCACTTAGCCTAAGGTCTGTGTATATTGGTGTCTGATTTCTAATGAATATTTTAATTTGCTAAAAATTCTAAAGTTACGTCTCATTAACTTTCTCAGCTCCAGAAAGCAGTTGGCCCAGAAATTACGAAGAATGACCTCGTTCCTGCATTCCAAAATCTTCTGAAAGATTGTGAAGCTGAAGTTCGAGCTGCAGGGGCACACAAAGTAAAAGGTAATCACTCGGCATTGCCAGACTGCATCCCAATTTCCATTTAGTCTTTGGAACTATGCCGTGCTATAGGCTATAACTGGCACTTCATGTGTTTAATGGCTCGGCATGATTACCAAGTAACTGTAGTTATCATTGGGTACAAAATCTGCCCCTTGCAGGTACCGTAGGTATTGTAAAATATAACCCCAGCCTGCATAATGATCCTGTTTTGTTTTAGCTTTGAGTCTGTGTATTTATAGCGAGTTATTGAGGACATGAATTCATAGAATAGAAAGTTATGCTTTGTGTCCTTGTCGAAGATATATATATAGATATGTTTCCTTCTCTGCAATATTTGAATCCATAAAGCCAATCCTAGTCCATTTTGTGTAAGTTTCAACGTTTTAATTTCAATGTTTTAATTTCTTTCAGAATTCTGTGAGAATTTACCTACTGATGGAAGAGAAACCATAATCATGAACAGCATTTTGCCATATGTAAAGGTAATTAAGCTCTGTGTGTTTTTATTGCTGGTTATGAAAATGTTAGTTTGTGCTACAAACAAGGGAGCGTTCACATGCACGTCTGAAACCACTGCATTGTCGTCAGCCCAGAAAGTAGGGGCCAAAGTACCCACCAGTACACATGTAAAGAATAAACAACAATGTATAATCAGAGTGCAGTCTGCTACCCAATAAAGATGTAAAACAGAGAAAAAATGGTACTTGTACAAACTACAGTGTACACATTCCGATAGTATTTTTGTATACTCTATTCTAAGACAATACAATGGATACCAGAGCTCCCTCCTATCCACCCCAAACCTTTTAATTATCCTTTAAATATCCAGCCATTAACGTATAATGGGGGATAGGGGCCCCTTCCAGTGAACCAGGATGATAGTGCTTTACATATCCATCCCAAACAGTTTTAGTAATTGGCAGGCTGCTTGCTGTATGGAATATATCCCAGTTGATTAGCACTTTGGTGACCAATGAGAAATGACTGGTAAGTGTCATCAGTTTTCTCTTCCTCTGTGTCTTCTTGCAGTAATTACCTGGCACTTGTTTTTGATATTGTGCCCAAATGTCAGAGTACTTGAAGTGATTCATGTATGTCTTTATTTCCCTTTCTTTATAGGAGCTTGTATCTGATACAAACCAGCATGTGAAGTCTGCACTGGCCTCTGTAATCATGGGATTATCCACAATTTTAGGCAAAGAAAACACAATCGAGCACCTCTTGCCTCTCTTTTTGGCTCAGTTGAAAGATGAGGTAGTGTCTAATTTATAATTTTTTTTTTCTAAAGATTAACCTGTGTGACTCCCCATTTGCTATTCTCTGCATGAGCTCATCTTGATTTACCGTTCAGAATTTTGGAGTTTTCTTCTGAGTGTTTGATTTGTACTAAGACCTTTTTTTATTCTAGAATTCTCCTCTCCATATGCTCCCAGTGCTTGTTCCAAAGTTTTAAAAACCTGTCTAAAGTTTGTGATCTCCTCTGATCACATGTATAGCGACACAAAATGAATTGCTTCCATCCCGTGTATGGGAAGTGTCGTCTTTCTGACTTTAGGTATTGCAAGGTCTTCTAAAGTAGGTCCTGTATTTGCAAAAGTAAATTATTAAATGTCCTTAATTAAGCAAACATTAACATTTCTTGTCTTGTTCTTTCTGTAAATATTATATACCATATTTTTTTAACTAAAGTGCCTCTTGTATTCCAAATGCGTGATCAAAGCTGCCTGCTTACACACAGATCTGCGGACAGTTAAGATCCGCCCATGGATGAATGGTCACTCTGCAGAGCTCTGTATGTGAGCTGCTGCTTGTGGCTGCTCACACACCGCTCTGCAGAGAGGGAAAGGAGTAGGGGGAAGCCACTGACGGCTTCCCTTCCTCTATTAACTCCATATCCTTTATTTCTAATAGTAGAAGTGTATAAACCTCAATAACAAAAAACGAGTAAAACTGTAATTTTTCCAATTTGTTTTACATTTTCTTTCCCAGTGCCCAGAAGTCCGGCTGAACATTATATCTAACCTGGACTGCGTCAATGAAGTAATTGGTATACGCCAGCTTTCTCAGTCCCTGTTGCCTGCTATTGTTGAGCTGGCAGAGGACACCAAATGGAGAGTGCGGCTGGCAATCATTGAATACATGCCTCTGCTTGCTGGTCAGTTGGTAAGTACCTGCAGATGTGTAAAAAAAATTAATTAAATAAAAGTAAATTGTATATGGGTGTATGACGTTTTAAATGTATTTTAAAATACATACATTAACATTGCCAATATTGTACTACTATCCCACAAAGTAATTGCTGGAGCTAAAATGTTCAGCTTTCTGGTTGAAAAGGTAGTCGTACAGTTCACGATTTGTGTTTTACATTGAAGTCCTTTCTTCAACCTATGACTGCACAATAAAATCTTGTTGTGTCCTTGTTGGTCTATTAGACATAAAACGATTAACATTAGCTTTGCTGAGTCCTGCTGTACTAGGTTATGTAATCATCCTAAAACTGCTTGAATTTACACAATAGTTATCATGTTTTTCGGCATATAAGACACACTTTTTCACCCCCAAAATTGGGGGCAAAAAAGTGCCTGTGTCTTATACGCCGAATGCGCGGCCACTCTGCCGCCAGTGGTCGCACCTTGACCCCCTGCCAGCTCTCCCGGCAAGGAGGGGAGCTGGAGGAGCTGTCAGTTCAGATGAGAGAGCCGATGTCCGGCTCTCCCATCTGAACTGTGTAATTGCTTATGCGAGCCCTGAACTGGCATGGGCAATAAAGACCGCTAGATGAACTTGCATCTATAGCTCTCCTGTCCATGGGAAAAGCAATAACTGCTGCGCCACGGACACAGAATCAGGGACATCAGGAGAGGAGAGAGAGCAGAACACAGCCCAGCCCCCCCCCCCCCCCTTTCTGTAGATCTGTGTAAAGTATGATGTGTTCAGCTTAGTGTTCTGCTGCTAGTGACACCTGCTGGCTGAATTGGATATTGCATCCTTTTTTCTGGTTTAAAACTGGGTGCGTCTTATGTGCAGGTGCGTCTTATATGGCGAAAAATCCGTTATATTTATATATCGACAAGAATCGAGGCACATCACTTTCGGTGCCAGATTCCTGGTCAATCCTTTGAATAGGGACTACGGTCCCAAAGGAATGACATTTGAGCAGGACTTATGGACATGTCTGTTACCTGCTCAACAGACCTGTAAACCGATCCCACTTGAAGAAAGGCATCCGTAGCTTGTTTAGCTCATTCGAGTGCTGTGAACGCACATGTTGCTCGATTGTGCTCAAATCGATTAAAATTGAATCTTGTCTCATCCGGAGCAAAGAACAAAATGACCTTTGCATCTTTTGGAACCTGATGGCTTGTACTTGTGAAGTGACCACCTCTTTTCTTTAGAACTAATGGGCACCGATCAAGCAGTGTGATGAGAAGGTTTTTGTTGCACATAAATGCTTTCATCCTGCTATAAGATGCTGTGATTAGACAATATATGGCCGCCCTAATTTCCTGCAGCTTTGTTTTCTCTAATGATAGTAATGTTCTTTCTAAACTCGTTCTCCCATTCTGTGTTTTTAGGGTGTTGAGTTTTTCGATGAAAAGCTGAATTCATTGTGCATGGCTTGGCTTGTTGACCATGGTAAGTGTTTCAGATGTGCCAAGATAATGTTATTAATTATGTCTCTGTCTAAGTTCCTGTGACCGATTTAATCAGTCTGCAATTCTTATCATAATGAGCCTTAACGGGAACTGCAGTTGACATCACTGTTAGTTTTGATTTCACAAAAGCTCTTTGATTTTGGCCGTTTTCGATAAGGCTGTATGGCAGCTCTAGGATTACACATCTAAATGGATGGAATTTTCCATGAACACAAGGAAAAATGAAATATTTTTAATTTTTTGTTTTGTTTTAGAGTCGTGGCTCAGAAGTTTTTGTTCAGCTATTAGTTTTATTTTATTGGGGTTTTTAATGGGATTGTGGAACCAGTTATAGAAACCAATATTTTTTTTTTATTTTTTTTTACAGTGGTCAGTCTGTTTTGAACTTTGTTTTACTGTTCTTTTTTCCCCCTGTATTTATGTTGACTTTTAAACCCACTGTGTTTGGGAACCACTGGCTTAAGGAAAATATTTACAATTTTGTTTTGCATGCTTGCTTATGTATTTTTTTCATTTCCAAGTGTATGCCATTCGAGAAGCAGCAACCAATAATCTCATGAAGCTGGTGGAAAAATTTGGTGCAGAATGGGCCCAGAATACAATTGTGCCAAAGGTTCTGGCCATGGCAAATGATCCAAACTACTTGCATCGCATGACAACCCTCTTTTGTGTGAATGTAAGTCTTCTCAACTTGATCAGCCATGTTGATTTCTGCATGTGTTGGTCTTTAAAATGTATTCAAATGAGTTTTAATTTGTGTGGCGTATATTTAAAACCCATGAAAGCTTGATTTCTATTCTAAGATGTTGGCAGACAAAGTTCAACATAAGTTGCCAAAATGAAACTAGAATAATGGCACGGACACCACATGGGTCCTTATTATGAGAAAAGCTGCCCATGTGAAATCTACATGTGTATAAATGTATTGGTTTACTCTGACTACATTCACATGTTTTGGTTTTGTATGTGGAAAATTGTGCCAGTCCTGAAATAGTTTTTTGCCTTTCAATCGGTTTGCTAACATGACGCTCCATATCCTTAAAGGTTTATCATAAAACAAATAATGTAAAACCTCCCATATCCTGCTATGATGTGTTGTCACTTTGCTGGTAGGATCTGGTAAAAGCGGTGTAGCAATAATTTTAGGTGAAAGATATAGCAATGAGACGTGCGGTAGCCATACAGGCTATTATCCACGGGCGATCGACCACTGTGCATGTTCCCGCCAGTCACTCGGCCACAAATCAAATGCCCCCACCTAGACAGCCCGACCAGGATTGCACCGCAAGTCGAATCATATGGTGATGCGACTTGTTGATTAATTCCTGGCCAATTGCATTACATTGGATGGGGATCGGCACACAAAGGGTGTGCTCAAGTCCTCTGTGTGACCAGCTGCAGTGTGATACCGTCCTGATGCTGCAAGAGAATCGGGTGGGGATTGTATGTATGGCTACCTTTTTTAAGTTATATAACTTTGGGCTATTCCAAGCCATGGAGTTTTAATAGTATTCCTATGGAATCTGCCATTATTTGTTTGCTTCAGGTGTAAGATGACAGCATGGTATGAGCTGTTTAAATACTTGTTTTGTTGCGATGTTATTTCACTAAGGTTAATGCTACGGATTTGAGTCGTCCTTTGGTGTAACAGATGTTTTCTATGTCTGCAGGCCCTGTCTGAAGCATGTGGCAAGGATATCACCACCAAGCTGATGCTTCCTATTGTATTAAAGATGGCAGCTGACCAAGTGGCTAATGTCCGCTTTAATGTGGCGAAATCCCTTCAGCGGATAGGACCAGTGCTAGACGGCAAGTAAGTATCTATGGTCGTCTTGTTACCCTAAACGTCCTCTTCCGCACTGGGAGTAAAACGATATTAATGGCGTGTTCCTTATTTCAGCACACTACAATCTGATGTAAAACCTGTTCTGCAGAAGTTGGGTCAGGATGAGGATATGGATGTGAAATATTTTGCGCAGGAAGCAATGTCTGGTATGTTAAACAAGTTCTATATTATTCAAGCTTTGTTCTTGTCTTTTATTAATGACTAGGCTTATTGCCCCCTACGTAGTCAATTATTTAAATGTGTTTTGTACAATCCTTCATACCACGGCACTCTAAATTAGGGTGTCAAGAACAGGCCATCAATATATATATATAATGAAAAATTATAGAGGCAAGCCTCGTGGTTTGCCTGAGGCCAGGTCGGAGTAAGGTTGTTGACAATACAAACTCGCCCTGAGATGGGTTTGGGGCATACTTGCCTATCCTCAGCGAGCCTGCAGAGAGTCTGAATCGTGGGGGACTTGCCGGTTTTCTGCCAGTCTCCAATGCCATCCATGACACTGAAAACGTGGGGGGCTGTGACGTTGGCGTCTGTTTACCTCCCCACATCAATGATGTTGGCAATGTGAAGTGGGGAGGGCAGGACTAGTGATGAGCAGCATAGGAAATATCCTAATCTACTAATATTCCATTTAATATACGCAATACGAGTGTATGGCCATGTATTGCGAATTTATCTGCTTTTATAATCGCATCACCATTACCTTCATTACCTACCGCCATGAATGGTCACATTTATTTTTAGCCCTAAGCTTCCCAATGCACAATATCTCGAATATTCTAATTACGACTATCCACCGCCATATACGCAACTTCTTTCATTGAATATATTCGCAATTTGAATATTCGAGCTCAACACTATGTACCACCAGGGAGGTTCACCACATCCATCCCTAATCAAATGTCTGTAAATCTTTATTTCTCACGGTGTGCAGTGTGCTGGTACAAATGTATTTTTGGTTTTGTGGAGTTTGTGTTACCCCTTTTATATTGTATTTTAATGTGTGTTTTTGTTTTTTTTTCTTTTTCAGTTCTTGCTTTGGCATAAAAAGTTGCCCGGACCACGTCCCCACCCCACTATTCATTGAGTGTGTAGTAGAATGATTGTTTTGAAAATGCAGAACAACCTGACAAGACCTCAAGGAAACAAAATGGCAACTACTGTTGGAAGGCCACATTCTCTGCACGTGTGCCTCTTCTAAAAGACTTTTTTTTTTCCTCCCCCTTTTAACTATTTTATTTATACATTTCCGGTTTCATGTCTTCTTGGCATTTCTACTGCAGAAGTCTTATTTGTTACTGGTTGTGGTTAGTGTATTAACACCGTGTTAGTGGCTCTTAGTGGTGGGAGAAACGTGGTCAAAATTCTGTGTCAGAGTTGAGGATTTTGTTTTCTGAGGCGATATGGGTGCTGATCATTAATGATATCTAGAATCCAAATTTAAAATTTTGGTCAGTTGAATCTATATTCGAAAAGGAGATTACTGTCTAGTCATTGGCAAGTAATGGAGGTTAGACCTTCAGTCTGCATAGCTTATAATTGAAAGGTATTTGTACCGTGGACAGGCCTGCTCTCTCCCAGACATAGAGCAGTAGTTCCTCCAAATGATCAGGCTTATAGGTTCAGGGCAACTGACATCAGAAACTGATCTCCAGTGTGGAAGTCAAATAAGCGGCTGCCACTGGTTTCAGTAAATGTATAGACTACATCTGAGGAAAGTGTTCAGTAACAGTGAAGTGTAAAGCTACATGCTGGTGATCACATTCACTTAAAGCCTGAACTTATGTTTACCTTACCAGAGTTTATGAAGTGAAATGTTCTTTGCCTCTTTTTTAAAGTAACTTTTTTTTTTAGTTCAAGCAAGACTGCTTGATTACTAGTATAACCCCGTTGTATTTTAGATGTAAGCATTCTAGGTCTGAGACCAGGAGATTACAAACCACCCAGAACTTAACCAGGAGCATATATGTCCCGGCTACTTGAACAAGCCAAACATGATGGCAAAGGATGTTTAACTGATTGAACCCTGGAAAGGTTGTGCTTGGAGTTGACCTCTAACACAGCACTTTGCATCGACACAAAGTTGAAACCATCAGCGCCAAAAACATAACTTTTACAGCAAGTGTGAACAAGACTGTCCTTTCTCTTCAAAATGTAATTCTACTGATCTGGTCTCTGGGTGGTCTTGAATATCGTTTAGAAATGGGCCTGTTACATCTTCTACTGTATCTGATTTTATAAGACCGCAGTAAGCTCTTCCTAGGACCTCCCTCCATTGTTTCCTTTAATTAGAATGAAATGATTATTCCTTGTGTTCATCTGGCATGATCCGGGTTTATGCTGACTTAGCGCAACTCGTACCTTTTCAAACTCTTGCCTACTTGATGGCATTCCATGTTTGTGTTTTGAGCTGGTCTGCTTTGCATCGCATTGCCCGAACAAATGTTGCCTCCCCTTTTTTAAAAACGAAATGTTTCTTTGCAGGCAACGAGCGCGCACCTCAATCATCTCAGAAAAGTATTTTACTAAAGTGTAAAGTAAAACTGATCTGTCTCATTTTGGGTCCCTCTTCTGCTAAGGGATAGCTCGATGTTGGCTGTTGAAATTGTAATGTAAGTGCTTGACAAAAGAAATAAACATTTAGCCTTCAATATCAATGTCCTTGTCTCGAAATGTTTGGGTGCTGCAGTCCTATTACCTAGTATGTGTACTATGGTTTAGATCCTAGGTGCCCAACCTGCGGCCCAGGGGCCACATGCAGCCCTTTTGGCATTCTTCAGCGGCCCTCCGCAGTCCTCCACTTGCGGCCCCCGAAACCTTACTGTTCATGCATAGAAACTCGTATTGCTTCACATAACCTCTGAATCAAAATGTGCATCACCATACTACAGTGTTACCCAATGCTTGAAGTATAATTTAAAATAAGTTTTGTTATTTAAAAAATGAAAAACAATGTCTTCTAGCTTTGCTATGTCGGAAAACATTGAAAAAGTCATGTGCTGCTCTTTAGTGATGCAGAGGGCTGCACTTGTGGCCCTCCATATCAACTCAGTTGCCCACCACTGCTTTAGATAATATATCTGTTACTTTATTTGGCGCAATTATGTAAATTAAACTTACTAATACTGTAATACTATAATACTGAATGTGCATACTCAATAAGCAGCCAATTCCATATAGGAAGTGCAATTGCAGTGAATGTATTACCTGCTGTGGCGAGTCCTGTCTCCCGCGTGAATATGTAAGTAGGAATGTTCCAGGGTGAGCGGCAAGTGTAAAGCAAGTCTCCATAAGTTAGTTTTTAGGTTAGCAGGATAATGGGTAGTTGCGCACAACCTTCAGCAGTGATTACACCGATATAGTGATGGCAGTGGCCAGAAAGGCCCTCAGTGGGTGTATGGGGTCTGAGCAAAGATTGCAGAGTAAATCAGTCATTATGAGGGGTGGGTGTTGTGTGCAGTTCTCAAAATGGAGGAGTGTGGCCCCCTGTAACAGGCAAATAAGGACAGAGGCGCACAACCTAGTACAACAAATGGTTAAATGTGGAATAGGATAAGATAAAACAAATTGAAACAATGAGACAAAACAGACAAGATGGGTGGATCTCTCGGGCCATGTGTTTTCCAGGAGGACCTCACTTCCTGGTTGGGGATGAGATCACTTTCTGCTTACAGATACTGGGGGGCTCAATGGGATGCGTTTCGAGCGGATGCTCTTTTTCAACCATATGGAATCTAATAATAATAATTCTAAATATTTTCAGTGGACAGCCCCATTTTCTTCTATTTCTAATGTAAACCTGAGAGTTTTGAGTTCAAGTGATACGGTTTATTGGATAACTGAAGTCATTAGAGAAGCAAGCTTTCGGGATGTCGCAGATCCCTTCTTCAGCTCTCATACAATTCTGGTTTTAGAAGCTCACATTTATACACAAAAAGTTACAAGGACATCAATATTGTAAAAAAAACAAAACTGTTTTCTCAAGACACACTAGACTGGTGGAGGTGAGAGTGAAGGATTAGTTAGTGGAGATAGTGGTCAGTTATGCCTACCGACAGATGAGCTCTGGAATGCAGCGTGATGACATCATCACGTTGCATTCTGGGGCTGCTTTAATTGGCCGGGCACCCTTTGTGTTCCGGCCATTATCTTCAATGAAGACACCTGTCTTCGTAGTTAATGGCATCGGCCAGAGAACATTGGACATGTCAGTTCTCTGGTCGGCCGAGCTCCCTGTCGCCCCATGTGGGCACACAACGATTTTGCCGAGGGCGCGAGCATGCCCGTCGGTCAGCGGAAAAATCGGCCGCTAATCGGCGTGTGCATGCCAGGCTTTATGCCCCCACCCCATACATACACAGATTTTAGCGTCCGACAGACTAAAAACAATAAATTTTTTCTATCGTACAATTGGCGATTGATGGAAAATAGAATATACTCCGCATGGAATAACCAATTTGTGATTTTTTTTATTTTTTTGTCGACCGATCTAAAAATTTATTGTTTTTAATCGGTCGGCTGCTAAAATCTGTGCATGTATGGGGGCCATTAGGAAGAGTTATTGGTGGTAATAAAGAAAAGGGGTAGAGGCAAAATATTCACCTCCCTTAACAATTAAAATGTCAATTGACTAACGATGCCATGAAATACTACTAA
>CM070038.1:75352613-75366110 GCA_036250615.1 Ptychadena robeensis
TGTGCAGGTTCATTCGCTGGCGCAGGGTTTGGCCCGTCTCCCGAACATAGTCCTCTAGGGCATTTTTTGCACAATATTAAGTATACTACATTTGGGGATCTACAGGAAAATGTTCCCTGTACTCGGTGTACCAGGATCACAGCTGGAATACAGTCAGTGCTGTGTATATTAGTACAGGTCTCACACCTGCACTGCATACAGGGAGATGTTCCATTGTGCTCTGGGCTGTTTAGGGCACTTCTTACAATTAGTTGTCTTAGATTGGGTGGTTGTCTGTACGCAATTAGAGGTAGTTCTGGGAAAATTTCTCTAAGCCTTCTGTCTTTTTGAAAAAGTGGCTGTAGCTCCTTTTTATAATTCTCCTTAAGACTTCTAGACGTGGATTGAATGTGACGACTAGTGGCACCCGATTCTCTGTCAGTCTGTTTATATTGTAGGAGGTTGGTTCTAGGGATGTTCACGGCTTTCCTTATTTGTGACTTAGTTGTTTCTGGGTAATATCCCTGGTTTATAAAGTCCCTCATAAGGATTTCCAGGTGGGTGTTTCTGTCATTGGTCTCTGAGCAGATCCAATGATATCTTCTGGTCTGGCTGTATACAATAGATTCCTTTATGTGCCCTGGGTGGAAGTTGTCATGTCTGAGGTAGGTGGGTTTCCTGTAAATGGAAGTTTGCAATGTTGCTCCTTTTTTAATATGTATTGTTGTGTCCAGGAAGTGTATTTCTGTTGGTGAGTGATTCCATTTAAGTTTAATAGTAGGGTGGAAGTTGTTATAGTCTCTGTGAAATTGAAGAAGAGTTTTCTCACTTTCAGTCCATATAATTAAGATGTCATCAATAAAGCGGAAGTAGGCCATGGGTTTAATGGGGCATGCTGCTAAGAAGTCCTCCTCTATCTTAGCCATAAATAGATTTGCATACTGGGGGGCAAACCGTGAACTTATTGCCACACCCATCGGTTGCAAGTAATGGTCCTTGCCAAAAGAAAAGTAATTGTGGGTCAGGGTGAACTTTACTAGTCGAGCAATTGGTTCTGCCGGCTGGTTCCAATTTTGAAGGAAGTGGAAACATGCTGCAATACCATCATCATGGGGAATATTGGTATATAGTGATTCCACATCCATGGTAGCTAGGATTGTTCCTTTAGGTAGGGGTCCAATTCATTGATGGCTAATACTGTACAACACTGTTCTTTTGCTAATGTAAACCTGAAAATATAGACATTCTCAATGAATCGATACCTGACCGATATCTCAATTTTCATATTCTTTGCATGATCAATTATCAATGGCTAACACAGCAGCCTTTTCTGAAAGTACAGACTTCACAAATCAGTGTGACTGGCACTGACAAGGTGACATTTACATCAAACCAGTGGAAAAATTGACCGAAGTTAAAGTGGACATCTCCCTGCCATCAATCGGCAATCTTCGGTTTTGCTTTTTTAGACCTGCGTCCTCCTTTGGCAATCCAAGTAATTGCCATCACAATATGAACGCCGCAACAACAAGAGAAACATCAGCCTTAAGGTCCCCACACAAGTAATGAGCGGGAACCGATAGATGAGCGGTGGAGTACAGCGTGATGACGTCCTCCTGCTTCTCTCCATCGCTCACAGTAACGGCAGGCACACTTGTGTGTCGGTCCCCATTAAAACTAATGGCATCGGCCAGAGATTTACAGACCTGTCCGTTCTCTGGCCGACCAAGCTTTGGGGGCGACAGGGATCGGTTTGCTGCTGACCGACGGCCCAGAGCAGACACGCAAATCACTCGGTGGCAAAATTGGCCACAGCTCGTTACGTGTGTGTAACGATCGGAGATCAGTTATGGACAGTTTGGCAATGGACCTTTATGGGTAACAGAGTATAGTGGGTTAGAGGTGTACTGAACAGATGAGTGCCCAAATTTGTTCTTTAACCTCCCTAGCACGGTACATGCATAAGACACACATTTTGCATCATCTTTATTATGAAAAGGTTAGGAAAGTAGAAATTTGGGAGGTTCGGAACGGATTATTGCCATTTGCATTATTTCTTGTACTTGCAACCAACCCTTCATTACAAATTTGTTTCAACTTTACTACTGCAAATCTACTCATACCTGGAATCTAAAGGTGTCCATTCACAGTGTGATTTTAAATTGAGGCACAATTGCGCATTCAATGCAATTGATTATACTCTTATTTATAGACCTTATTTTTTTACAGGATCAGGTGCTTTCCATGGAGTCCAATATCATACCCTTTTTCTACATGTTTTTTTGGTTGTACCTTAAACTCATCCATTGTAATTAATGGATGCATTAAAAAAAGAAATAAACACATGTCCGTGAAAATGAAGCCTTGTTCAACTTAGTTCCTGAAGAGAACATAAATGTAATCTTTTGCCCCTTCATACCAAAATAATGATTTTATATGGGGAGTATGCAAGCAATAGGATGTGCTGATCCATTTTGGTATAAATTTGTGTCTTGGAGGGAATACATTGTGTACAGAGTGTTTTAATGGATCCTGGGAAAAGGGGTTGACCATCTATCAATCCAGTTAATAACTCTATAGATGTGGTGGCTGCATTAGCTTTTTCCCCCCTTACACTGTGTTGCTTAGTATGACCTACACACTTTACAATTTCTAGGTTGACAACACCTGCTCATCCTAAAATAACAAGCAGAACTCCCACTCCTGCAGTCCTCAGAACAATGCAAACCTATATAGCCCAGGTGCCCAACCTGCGGCCCTTTGGGCATTCTTCTGCTGCCCCCAAACTGTTATTGCATAGGGCATAGCAACTCACCTGTCCAAGTGGGAAGAGGAGGAGAGGCGATAAACTTACCTGATAGACATATGTGAAAGCCAATCGGCGACCCAGATGGCACCTGAGAAAGTCCCTCACCTCTCCTCTTCTCCTTCAGTGTTGACAGAAAATCAGCAGACTGGTGAGTGCCTATGCTCCCACTATCCACCAATGAGCGAGGGGTTATTGTAAAATATATATTGCGGCACATAACCAGAGAAAAGGGGCACATAACCTTTGAAGATGTATATCTATGTATATCTTCTAGCTATGCCTGCTTTTATTCTTTCATTAAAAAATCCTTTTAAAAGTCTGTATAGGTTGAAAATGTTATGTGCGGCCCTTTAGTAATGCTGAGGGCCGCACTTGTGGCCCTCAGTTGGCCACCACTGCTATATAGGGTTTATATGATTTCTGGCAAACTAAACATAAATTTTTGAGCTTATCAAAGCAAACTAAATACTTTTTAGTTTTAACAGACTGTAAGGGAACAAATAAAGACATTTATTGTTGCAGAATATGCATGTGCGTGGGGTCCCTGGCATGCATATTCTGCACCCTCCCGGAAATGGGCGCTTTCCATCACCGATCTGAGCAGCACAATCGGCCATGAGGAGGGAAGCAGAGCAATAGCAGCCCCCATCAACAACTTCCCACCCCGATCCGAGCAGCCACGGGGTGGGGGGTTTGGAGTGTGTTTGTTTTATTTCAATAGCACATCCCACCTGGTCGACAGGAGGCCCTAGACAAGAGCTTGCCCCCTCACGGGCAAGACACGGCCCTGCTTATCATATTACATTTTATATATATAGCATCAACATTTTACACAGCACTGTACAATAAAGAAAGAGTAGAATGAGTTGTCCATATATTATGAGACTCGTGTGGGGAGAAAAGCGATACCCCATCCATTAACATGGAGGTCTATGGAGCCACCCATAGAACGATGACGCAGAAGACTCGGGCCAGAAAGGCTCTGTGAGCCTGCAGCTCTGCAACCAATCCCAGCTGGATGCAGTTTGATTCATGATCGAACTGCACTAGTACTGGCATCAGGCGTAAAGCTCAGGAGGTTAACCTCACTTTTATGGTGTGAAAAGCTGCCGGCAATTGCAGCGGAGCACACTGTACTCCATGGTTCCCCACCCTCCGCCTGGCTCTGTTCACATGTGTGCAGGGAAAAGCGATCCCCCCTCCATTAACATGGTCCTTCCGGGTCAGTGGCGCCATAGACCTCCATGTTAATGGAGGGACGTCGCTTTTTCCCAGCATGATGACAGCTTAATAGACTTGCCCCAGGAATATGATAGACATAACAGGTTACATCAATTAACCCCCTGGGAGTTACGGGCTTTCGCACTATTTTTTATGGCACGAAAAGCTGCTGCCCGGGCAATCGCGGCGGAGTACACTGTACTCCGCCATGATTGCCGGCTCTCTCCCTAGCCCTCTACACACCGCCGGTGTCAAATAGATGCCGGCGGTGTGTGGGGAAAAAAGTAAAGCCCCCTCCTTTAATATGGAGGTCTATGGCTTCACCGAAGACATGGACCAGAAAGGCTCTGTGTGCCTGCAGCTCTTTAGAAATTCTGCAGGCTCTTGGAGAGCAGGCGGTTGTGCTCAATCCCGGCACGGGCACAGTTTGATTCACAATCAAACTGCGTCCGTACTGGCTTCGGGCATATCACCAAGGAGGTTAACCTGCAAAAAGTTGTTGTATATAATCACAGTCACCGCTTTGAAAACAATACCCCATGGACTTACCCCAAAAAATCACCAACACATATTTAGTTTTTTTTAATACTGTAACTATATTGGACAATTACAGTAATAAACAAATACACACTGCCATCTACAGCCTGCATATGATCACAATGTCATAGCTTCTATAATAAAGGACCATTTGGTTACTGATCATCTATGAAATGGATAACACGTATGATCAGCATTGGTCATCATGGCCAGGGATATTATTTGGCCAGTGGGAAGGGGTTAAAGAGAGCATGTACTATTCACGACTGTCCTTTTCCCGCTGACGCACACCATTTCCAGCGCACATGACATATTTCTTGCGATGTCCAGTTGTTGTAGTAGACGTTTTTGTAGTGGCTGGCAGCAGGGCCAGTGGCGTGCCATGGGGCAGTCTGTTACATCAGCGGCTTTCAGTTTTCCTGCAGACGGCACAGTGCAGAGAGAAGAAAAATCAATGTATTTCTATTTCCCCGGCTGTCAGTTTCCACTCTCTGCTAAACGCAGTGTCCTCGCAGATGCTCTTTCCTGCAATAACAAGTATGACGTCTTTCGTTGCTGTGGCGACCGTGTTATGATTTGAAAAAAAAAAAAAGAAATGATCGTGTCACTGATTTTTCTTTTCTGGTGATTCAGTAAACAAAGCTTTTTAACCATAAGTGTTTGTTTTCTCTGCGCACTTAACACACGCATAATGAGGATTGTATTGGCTGTCTGTTTGTCTTTATTTTATTGAACATACACATGCCACAAAATCATTTCTTTCTTTTCTGTAAGCTCTACTCTTCAGCTTCGTAACCGCTCGTCCCTCTCCAAACAGATCTATGAGTGTTACATAAATGACATGTTCGTTCCTGTATCCCATCTATAATAGGGACATCACACCATCAAGAGCGGCGAGGGTTGAAATGTATTAAAAAGTTGCAGCCTGTAGGGCTGTCTTCTGGATACAACACCCGAAGAACCATTGACCTGGAATAAGCATGCGGTCAGTGACGTTTGAAAGTTCTGAACTCCTGCCCTGAAGGCGATAGAGAACTCTTGGTTGACGTCTAAGGATCTACAGGCATCTTTTAGTGGTCCTGCATGGAGGAATGATGAATGCTGCTATTGTTAAACTCCTAAATTCTGAATTGCTAAATGTTTAGCTGATCCTTTGGCTTTAGTAGTTTTAGTCAGCCACCTGAAAAAAGGATGAAGGAGAACTGAAATGTACTACATTTAGCTGGGTCAATCATTTACAATAAGTTCTAGGCAGTATTTTCTCAGATCAGTTAAGCCCCCCATACTTGTTAAGATTTTTTACCCAATTCTGATGCTAATCAACCCTTTGTGTGAAAGCACTTACTTTGGACAGGGGATGCTGGTGAATCACCAGCCATCTAAACTGTCTAAAAATCTAAAAAAGTGATCAGAGGAGAAGGGCCTTAAGCTGGCCATACACCTTCAGATTCCTCCATACAATTTCCATCAGATCAGATCAGATCTACCAACAACCATGTAGTATAGTATCCTCCCTGATAGAATACATAGTAATTGGAAGGTGTAGAAAGGTCCTCATATAACATGGTTTTGGTAAAACAAAATCTGATCTGAAGGAAATCTGACAGAGAAATCTGAAGGTGTATGGCCAGCTTTAGTCAGGGACTACCAAGAACGCGATGGTCACTTGTTCAGAGTTCCAGAAAAGAGGAGGACCTTCTTTTGTAGAAGGACAACAATCTCTGCAGCAATCCACCAATCAGGCCTGTATGGTAGAGTGGCCAGATGGAAGTCACTCCTTAGTACCTGAAGGACTCTTAGACCATGAGAAAAATTATTCTCTGGTCTGATGAGACAAAGATTGAACTATTTGGTGCCAGGCATCACGTTTGGAGAAAACCAGGCACTGCTCAATACCAGACCAATACCATCTCTACAGTGAAGCATGGTGGTGGCAACATCATGCTGTGGGGATGTTTTTCAGAGGCAGGAAGTGAGGAGACTAGTCAGGATAAAGGGAAAGGTGATGTACAGAGACATCCTGGATGAAAACCCGCTCCAGAGCGCTTATGAACTCAGATTGGGAGGGGGGTTTATCTTTCAGCAAGACAACAACCCTGAGCACACAGCCAAGATATCAGGAGTGGTTTCAGGACAACTCTGTGGATGTCCTTGAGTCCAGAGCCCAGACTTGAATCAAATTAAACATCTCTAAAGAGAACTGAAAAATGGCTGTGCACAGACGCTCCCCATCCAACCTGAAAAAGAGGCGTTGCAAAGAGGAATGGGTGAAACTGGCCAAGGATAGGTGTGCCAAGCTGGTGGCATCATATTGGAAATGACTTGGGGCTGTAATTGCTGCCAAAGGGGCAGCTTGCCAAAACCTCAAGTAAATGTAGTCATTATGTGGTGTTGTGTATAGAATTCTGGGGGAAAAAATAAATGTAATCAATTTTGGAATAAGGCTGTAACATAACAAAATGTGGAAAAAGTGACGTGCTGTGAACACTTTCCGGATGCACTGTATGTAGTGCGAGGGCCTCCCTGGTTGGATACAGAGAGATAGTTTAGAAAGAAGTTGACTGCCCATACTTGTCTCATGTGGTCAACGTGAAACTTTGTCTTATGAGACACGTGGCAACAAACAACTCATGAGTTTTTGGTGTCATCTGACCACAACACTTTCACCCATAGATTGGGACTAACAGTAATGCTAGCCATACACATGCCGATAAGCGGACGATTTTTCACCTGATGACATCATCACGTTTGCATCCCAGTGCATATCGGGACTGGTCTGCCTGCACCCATCGGGGTGTGTATGGCTAGCATAACTCAAATAACCTCTCGTTACAACCAAGGTATGCAGAAGATCATCTCTGAACGCACAACACATCGAACCTTAAAGCAGAAGGGCTACAGCAGCAGAAGACCCCACCGGGTGCCATTCATGTCAGGAAACTGAGGCTACAACTTGCACAGGATCACTGAAATTGGATAAAAAAGGACTGGAAAAATGTTGCCTGGTCTGATGAGTCTCGATTTCTGCTGCAACATTCAGAATTTGGCATCAACAACATGAAAGCATGGATCCATCTTGCCTTGTATAAACGGTTCAGGCTGGTGGTGTCATGGTGTGGGGGACATTTTCTATAGAGCTATAGAGGGGAGAGATCGGCAGCACAATCGGCATCCCTCCCACATTAAATAGCTGTACAAACAACTTCACTTTATCAGGTATACACTATTGTAAAAGTAAAATTTTTAAGATTGGCAACATTCTTTCAGTTTTTATTGTTATATGTTTACAATTTATGTCACTTTGGATAACCACATGGAAACATTAATTACTATAAAAGTTTGCAGTTAGGGGTGTGACATTGGGAATATAAATTACTAATCCAAAATAAAAGAGTGGTCTTCTAAGCGTGTTGGAGATCTGGGGGTTGAATGCCACAGTAGGCATATGTAAGGGTAAAATCTGACAAGAGAAAAGCACTGTGTGACAGCTGGAATATGACTGCAGGTAGTCTCAGGGGTAAGTTACTAAGCCAGAAAATCTCTGGGTTGCACTACTGAGGTATGAGATCTGGGAGTTCAAATGGTGCTGTACTGTAAGTCTTAAGCTAGACATGGGCCGATTTGTCATAGATCATTCCAGGGAATTTGCGATTGATCGGATCGGGAATTGATGCCACCACCTTGGGAATCGGATTTGTGGCCGATTTCAATCTCTCCAAAATGGCCGATTTCACAAAATCCATTGATCGGAAAGGCTGCTGCATAGGGCTATGGGTCCACCAACGTACTTCGATTGCCAAACGATCGACCCAAAAAACCAACATGTCGGTACAATGTCCGATCCTATTTTTAATCGATTCAGATTTTGTTTGGTCGATCATTCAGGGTGGGCAGGGTGGGTATACGCGCGCGGTGATCAATCAGTAAAAAATCGAGGGAAAGTCGACCCGTGTATGGCTACCTTTACATTTGACCCAAAGTCAGCTGATGACCTGTAGATGGAGACAGACAATCAGAGAATCAGGAATAGGGAGGTCCATCTACAGCAGAATCTACCATGCTGAAGCAGAGGACAGTGAGAGAGACAGTGAGGAAGAAGGCACTACATATGGGGTGAGTACCAAACACTATCTCCTGGTACTCATCTGAGGAGCTCACTTAAAAAAGTTATGTGCACCCCTGACCATGTCATAAAGCTTGAATCATTTCAGACTGGTTTCTTGAACATGACAATGAGTTCACTGTACTCAAATGGCCCCCACAGTCACCAGATCTCATCGGACAAATCTGCAGCAACTGCATGATGCTATCATGTCACTATGGAGCAATGTCTCTGAGAAATGTTTCCAGTATCTTGTTGAATCTTTGCCACCAAGGATGAAGGCTGTTCTGAAGGCAAAAGGAGGGTCCAACCCGGTACTAGCAAGGTGTGCCTAATAAAGTGGTCGGTGAGTGTATATTTACACTGTTCGACAATTGGCAGAATACCCTCTCAACTTGGTGTGTAGAATGTCTCCTTTACAACCAAAAAGATATTTGGTGTCATGCAAGTGGCATTTGCTATACATATACATACACCATCAAATTGGACGTCAACTTACCACATCTAAAGTGTAACATGTGCACCGTCCCTGTCTGGGGTCAGTTTACAGGTGAACCACAGGTCAGGGTCTGGTGTCTTCAGTACCTCTCACTGTCTGGCCACTTCTTCAGACTGTTGCACCCGGCAGCAGATCATCACTATACCTGTAGAGGCAGTGCCCGCATGCAGGCCCTTGCCCAAGTTCCAAATAAAGTCTCTGCACACTTTGCCATTTGGTGTAAGAGCGCTTTATTGATGGCTTCAGTTCCATGGCAGGCATGTGGGAGCAGTCGCTGCCAACTTGGTCAGTCTCTGGCTTAGCCCTCAATCCACCTGGTGACCATTCCCCTCCTCAGGGCTAGGGCACCCTTGCCCCTAGAGATGTCATCAGTAACATTTCTGCAGATTCCCCATTATAAACCCTATGGACTGATGGTGTCCATTACCCGTGGGCGCTTGTCATGCTTCTTCTGCTGTTTTGTTTGGTTTATTGAAGTTAACGTTTTTTTTCTTTTGTTGATGTCTTTGTTTTAAACAAAAAAAATTAAAGAAGAACAAAAGAAAGTAAGGGTTGAGTTGCTGTTGGCTCCTCACCTTTTTTAACCCATAGATATAGATAAATCACAGCTGGCTCATCTTGCACAGTCTGGGTTTACCATAAGAATGGACTGTTACTCGTCTGATATAGACCCCGAGTGCATGTTATCATTTCTGCTTATGTTCATTGTAACAATATGATTTCTATGTAATGCCTTTCTTGATAAAAAAAGATGTAAAAAAAAAAGAAAAAGAATGGTGAATCTAGATGCTGATTGTGGTGGAAGATTGGCTGGACAGGTGTTCATCCTGGTACATGGTTATTATACAGTTGTGATATCTAATTGTCTCCAGAGGAAAATAGAAAAAACACAATGAAATATAAAGAATAAGTTTAGACTTGAGGTCATTTTACAAAGAAATAGCATAATTGGCATTAGTTGCAAAATCTAATTCTAATTTCCTTTAAAGATTTGCCTGGACTAGACATGATACACAGGATTAAGAAATGTGCCCGATAAGCAGGTATATAACGCTGGCTCTACCTACTCACTGCTTATCCTGTCCTTTTTACGGCCTGTCCAAGTCTACACATTAATGGCGCTACCTGAAACATGACAGGTAATTAGCGGGTTGTCTTGCTCATGCGATTCAGGCCATTTGAAAATGCAGGCAAGTAGAATTGAGTAGGGGAATTAAAGCTCTGAATGCCTGTAATTATTACAGTGGATACACTTCCTAAGTAGCAGTTTTCTGCTTTTTGAGAACATGCTTTCAAGGTCAAACTGTGCTCCTTCCTTCAGAACTAATCCAGGAAATAAGGTATTCTTTTCTTATCTTCTAAAGGACTCTTGAAAGAATCACAAAGATTATAGTGTAACATTCAAGGGAAGCTGGATGTAAACCAAAAACTGTCATCTGCTTCACAGAAATGACATGTTTAAATCCACTTTTCAGATAGAAAGGGATTCAACAAAGGACAGCAGGAAACAGATTCTACGAGATGTGCTAGAAAAAAAGGGGGTCACACTCTGGAAGTGGAGATAGTGTTCTGGTAGGGGGATGTGTGTTTGAAATGAATGCTGAAAAAATGTTCAGCAATTTCCCCTCAACAAAAAAGTTGGATGTCTTGACCCAAACTCCAATTACTCAGAGCACTTACAATACTCTGACTGTGCCCAATTAAGTTTCCCTAACACATCGGTACTCCAGTAGTATAAGGACTATTTTCCAAAGTGACTGGATTTCCGCTTATGTTAGGCATACATTGTACCTTTTTATTTCAATTACTATATCTGATATGAAGGATGTACAACCCACTTGTTGTTACATATTAGATCCTATAAAAATATGTTATTATGGCCCTTGTTAATGGGCATTTGCATCAAGAAGGTTGATGTCTTTGTGAATGCAAATTCAAAGTCAGGGCAGATGAGCCAACATCTGCCGGTCAAGGGCACCTGTCATCAAATTCTAAATGATCTGAAGCATTTCAAACTGATCCCACCAGCCTGTGTAGACAGGCACAAAGACTATAGACACTGGCCATTGCTCATGCTAAGTGGTTTGTGCTCCCCTTAAGGCAAGAATCATGCAAGCCATTATGGGGTAGCTGCCGACCGTCGGCAGCCTAATAAACATGTGTGCGTGAGCTTGCAAAAAATATAAATTTGGCAAAAATTACAAGCATTCCCCATGTAAACCCTGTGGAGTGAACACCCAAAAATTTGCAAACTAAAGCAACTCCCCTTTTATGGTGTCCGGGCATTGAAAACGGGGCATTGTCAGGTACCTGTGTGATTCTAGCCTAGCGCGTATGAAAAGCCTGATCATTAATGTTGAAAGTGGAACTGTAGCGTTGCCACGGATAACTGCGCCAGGTTATTTTCAGATATTTAGGATGCCTATGCTCAGATCAGGGATATATACAGTTCACCATCACCCATAAGGTAGCCTACCAGTTGCTGAGAGGGGGAAGGAGCACCTCCTATATGGCACCTCCATTGGAATCCACTAAACCCACTTGGGCAAGATGAGGGAGAGGCTACCCTGGCCCATTTGCCATGGATGGTTGGTCAGCCCGTGGCACTAACTGAGTGGATGGTGGTGGGGGAGTCAGTTGAGTAGCAATGAGGTATTGGTAGCTTGGTTTATTGTTTGTACAACAATATAGGTACAATGTAGGTATAAATATGAAATGTGTGCAATTTGTAGAAAAAAAATTGCCCCTTTTGAAACTATGCAGCCATGTTTCCATTAGTGAGCGCTCCTGACTGAGAGGTTAACAGATTGGGAAGTTAACGAGTATGGTAGTTGTGTGTGAGGCTATCTTTTTAGGTTATAAGGTCCCCAAGGGAATATTAGAGGGTTGGCAGGTGAGCAGCATTATTAGATTGTAACTTTTCCATATGGGATTTCCAAGAATGATTTCTATTAATTGTAACAAAATATATACTGTAATCCATTTTTCTACAAAAGTAACATTCATGAAGCCCATATACTATTGTTCAATACATTAAAGAATTTGGTTGCCTCTGGGTAACCTATAGGACCGGTATACTTTGAAAATACTGTGTGTGCACATTGAATGCACCTTTCATCCTACTTCCCTTTATAGCTTCATATCCTTCCATTGTGTCTGCAAAGCTGAGAACTCAAGCCATTAACCTTGAGGTTTCTCGGTGCTCCAGAGCACTGCCCTGCTGGGATAAAAGCTCCACTCAGAAGCACTGCTGGCGGGCGATAATTCTAACCTTCCGTGTTGTGATCAGCTGACGCCTCTCAGCTGAAAAGGCTGAATTACTTATGCTAACAGGAACTATCAAGACTTGACAGTTTTTAAAACTCACTGAAATTTAAAGGAGAATACCGGCAGATTATATACCATGTTTTCAAATTATAAGTTACAAGTTACAAAAACTATGTAAAAAAGATGGATTATATAGACACATGGTTTATGGCAAGCCTTGGAATTGTCCTTGCTATGTCATATCATCCAATCAGCTACTTGAAATGTTTTAAAGCATAATATAGTATCTCTAGATCATGCTTTAGGTGCAGTAGAAATATTTTCCTTTGAGTTTAAATTATAGTAAAGTTGCAGGAAAGCCAATCTCTAATTCCTTCCAGTTACCTATGGATTAATGTTCCAGTATAATGGCCCATGAGGGTGACATTCAGTTTCAATAGATTTTATTAGAATTTTCCATTGTACATTTTACATTTTCCATTGTAAAATAACGAAAGCAACACAATTCAGGTATAACAATTTTAACATAAAATATTAACATTAGAAATAACCAGGGCAGAAGATCAAAGGTGGGCATGGTCATTAGTAGTGGTGAGAAGATTTATCTGGAAATCTGGAGAGGTGTTGAGATGGTCGAATTTCTTTTTCAAAAATTCGATGATTTCGACGATTTCGACTTGATACTATGTTCAGGGGCTTTGCAATTAACACCAAACTCACGAGAAGTAGAGAAGGGAGATGTAGAGAAGGGTTAGGGGTAAACTCCAAAAAGAAAGTATGTCTCTAACACAAATAGTTTTTGCACAAATGAAGTTCAAATTCAAGTCAAAATTTCAAAAATCGGAATTTCGACTTTTTGAACCTAATTTATGCAAAAACTCCATGTTCTAGAGCATGTTTGTTATCTGCATGTTAACATGTCAGTAAGGAGAGAGCGACCAATGAGAGGACCAAGAGTAAAATATGGTGCAAGGCCCGGTGACCTTGAACATCAACAGTGTTATGTTCACAAAAGCCGACATGTAGTTTGCAATCCAGAGATCCCAAACTTGGTGAAGCTTAGCCATCAAACAGAGGAGTGTT
>CM070038.1:75387589-75406924 GCA_036250615.1 Ptychadena robeensis
AAATCCAAATTTTCCACCTCATGTGAATTTTTTACCTTATGCGAATTTTAGGCTTTATGCCAATGTTTGAGTGTTTATGCGAATTTTCGACTTCGACTAGAAAAAAGCTAGAATTTCGCAGTCGAATCAAAATTCGATTGGGAAACTCGAAATTTAAGTAGAATCGAATTTTATAAATTTCGACTATCTCTAATCAATAATATAATAATCAAGTAAGAAAGGGGGGCAGAAAATGGTGTGCAGGCAGCCGGTGGATACAATAGAGCACATTCACTGGATAATACCCAGTTGATTGCAGTATGGCTATGCTGAGATACCCAATTCAAATGGAGTGGCGTGACCCATGGACAACAAGCACAGACTGGTTGCATTACCACATGTCTTATCCTCCTGTAGACGAGATCGGCTGTCTCTGTACCCTCCAGTGGCATGCAAGTACCAATTACTGAAAGAGGACCTGTCCCTGCTAGTAGGGACAAACTGAACTGTTGCAGTTTCTATAGAACTGAATACCCCTTTACTGAACCCTTCCTCTGAACATAAGCTTTCCCCTCAAGTTGTGTTATCCTTTGCATGAACAGTTTTGCACTATGTCGGTTGTTGATCCTGTACAGCGCTATATAAATGTATAGCAGACTACAGTATGCAGAGTGCAGTGGTCAGGAAAATGTAATAGACTATACATTGTGCAAAGCACACATGTGATGTAATGTACTACACAGCAAATATGTACATAAGTTTAAGTGTAGAGATCCGAGGTTCAGTGAGGTTCCATCATTCAGAATTTGGGTTCTTCTCATTTGTCCATTGGGTAGTCCTTTGTCTGGGGAAGGTTTAGGATGCCAGGTGACCCGGCCCTAGCAGTGGGGATTGGTTTCAGGTATTAATCAGTTTGGTAAAGCATACTTAAAAAATATATTTTTACTGAACAAAACAGCAATAAGTGCAACAAAACATAAAGGGAATGCAACAATACACCCATACATAAAGCACAATAATACCACCATGACAGTGATTTGGTGAAGAATTTTGATCTGTATTGAAGATATATATTGTGGGGGTTCAGCCTCAAAGGGGTGCTCTTAAAGGGGTACACCCCTCTTAAAGGGGTCTCAATATCCAAAAAAGAAAAGAAAAGTCAACAGAAAATACCAAGCCACCTGGCTTGAACTCACCCAACTAGGGTTCTTCCCTTTAGATACAGGGAAAAAAATTTCACTGGTTTTCCAGCAGCAAAAGGCCTGGGCCCCACACTCCTTGTGAGCCCCCTGTATCCACTGCTCAAGTAGCCACTGTCTGTCTCCTATTTGGTCAGGAACCCTGATACTCTGGTCCCAGCCCCTTATGCAGAGACACACCCAGCTACATCAAGCAGGTGTTATCCCTTTGGTGTTCCTGGGCATAATGGAAGCCCCCCTCAGTTCTATCCTTGCCATTCAAGAGTATGGGATCCTGAAAGAAAAAACAAACAAAGAATTCCTGGACTCTTTAGTATAAGGGTCTAGTTAAACAGTCACAGACAAACGGTCTGTCACAATAGCTTTACATATATATATATATATATATATATATATATATATATATATATATATATATTAGGGTTTCAGCCACAGTGGGGGCCGGTTAATGACGTCAAACCACAGGACACAGGATCTGTATCTCTTTAGTGCTCCTACCTATATTTCAAAAGCAAAAATTACCCTCAGGAGCAAAATTGTCAATCATCCTGGCTTGCAGGCATAAACAAAAATATTTTTTACCTAAGTAAAGGAAAGATTTTACTCAGTAGTCACAGGCCTGGGTCCTTCTTGTGTGCCCCCGTATTAAAATATTCCTGGGCTGGTCATATACAGGTCAGTTATTCTGTCAAAGCAAACAGTAAATGTGATCATTTAATGAATATGTTATGAAACAATTCTTTGATTATGAGAATCAAGAGTAACTTGATTGGTTAAGTCAAAAAATGTGTCAACGACAAGATTTCTCCACTAAGATTTAGATTAATACATTATTATATTAGCAAAAATGATGAATCACATGGAAAAAAATGAATATACCAGTAGATACATATTATATAAACAACTATGCTATTTAGATTTACAGAAGCCTATACATATTCATGGATGCCTCTTATTTATGTTTTCTGTACATCAGATCATTTTCAGGTATGAATATAGCACATTGGAAAGCTGGCAGACAGAAAAAACCCATCTCTGGGGCCTGTTACTTTGTATTACTCATATTACCTGTATAGTTAGGGTTAGAGGTGTAGCTCCAGCTTATTTTATGTATTGTGTTGCATTCTGTAGAATGCTCCTGCCCTTTTCAAACCTTGCCCCTTATGAGACTCTCTCTTTTCATCTCTATTCCAACCTTCATCTAAAAAGAATCATGCCGTTTTAGTTTCATCAAAGGACAGCTTTAGATCTGATAGTTCTGTGAATGGCACTAAGATGGGAACGCTAAAAGCATGGCTTACCCTAGATAGCTCTTAAAGGGACTTCATGTTGATGAAACCCCTACATGTTGACCTGTGAGATCTGCACATCTATAATTTCATAGTGACGTTGTCCAGTTCAAGTAAAAAGGATATTCAAATGTTCTAAAGAATGTAAAAAAAACAAAGATGGGGTCATTGGAGGCTCTGCCAGTACATAAGCAGTGTCTGGTGGCCTCAGTTCTCTAACAACTAAAGGGATCGGTGGCCCCACAGTAATAAGGGTCCCCATACATCTTTAGATTTCACAGATTTCCTTTAGATCTCCTTTTGTTGTACCAAAACCATGTAATATGAGGGACTTTCTAAACCATCAAGTCTACCTGTGTTCAATCGCAGAGGACCCTATACTACATAGTTGTTGGTAGATCTAAAGCCCCTACTACACCTTTAGATCACTCGATACAATTCCCATTAGATCTACCAACAACTATATAGTGCCAGGTCTTCCCTGATAGAATACATAGTGATTGGAAGGGTTATAAAGATCCTCATATTACATAGTTTTGGTAGAAGAAATGTGGATTGTACAGAAATTGTATGGTAAGATCGGAAGGTGTATGGGGGCTTTAAAGGATATCTGACAGAGAGATCTAAAGGTGTATGGCTATCTTTAATCTATTATTTCAAAAGCATTTTTTTTAATTCCTATTCCCATTCACCAGGGTTGGCTCATTTTACAGCTACTTGTTAAAAGATATGTTTATTTTATTCCCCATTCAGCAGAGAAGCTTTTATTTTACAAGAAACAAACGTATCCATGCTTTATAGCAGAACCAGAAATGCAGGGTCGTTTTAAAGTGGACAAAAAGATTTTGTATTTAATCTATATTTTAAGTCTACAGTAACACTAGTCATTTTCAAGAAGTGCTGTCTAACTTCATGGGGCCATATTTTTGAACCTACATGGCTAAAGGCCCCCATACACCACATACAATTACCATGCAATTTCTGTACAATCAACTTTTCTATTACCAAAACCATGTAATATGAGGACCTTTCTACACCTTCCAATCACTATGTATTCTATCAGGGAGGCCACTATACTACACAGTTGTTGGTAGATCTGATGGAAATTGTATGGAGGAATCTCAAGGTGTATGGGGGCTTTAAGGTTGAATTAATAGGGTAAATTTCCCCTACATAAAAACTACCCGTAACAAATACAACAATGCCCATCAGAGTAGACTTCCCCCCAAAAAAGTCCTGCCTTATATCACCTATATCAAGTCCTATACCTGAATAAATAAATAAGACTCTACTTCCACACCCAACACACCAGTATAGTAATGCCTGAAGATTCATGGATTAACCAATGACAATACCCATACATGGATACATTTTTCGTTCAATTTGGAAATCGAACATGGAGAGATTGATCCAGCTCCAAGAGAATGTTGAACAGGGATCCAATATGTCGGTAAAATAGATTGCCATCCAAAGTATTGGCCAGGGATCAATCACCTAAAGTGGTGCACATCAATTGAATGGGATTTTCACGTCTCTGCATTGTGAACGGTTGTACAATGAAACATTTTAAAGTACAGTGACTAACTGATGCCAGGGAAAGTATGGCTACAAGGTGCTGGTACTTGCATATCCTGGTAGTATCCTGGTAATGAACTACGGTCTCTAGACACATATGTCTACACCACATGGTCTGTGTTGTATGCCACCTCAGAACCTACTCCTACTACATCAGAACCGACCTCACTGGCAGTTCCCTCACCTATGTTCTCCCTGTCCCCAAGAGAAACATGGTCTGGAATCTTTAAGGGGGCAGTATCTCGGGCAGCCTGCAGTTACATTACACAACATGCCCACATTACACAACATGCCCACAGCACCAAGTCATTAGAGATGGTCAAAATTTTTTTTTAATTCGGCCATTTCAACAATTTTGAGTTAATTGGAAAGCCCCTGAGCATGGAACCATCACCAAACTTGCTGGAGATGTAGAGAAGGGTTGGGGGTATACTACAAAAAATAAGTATGTCTCTAACACAACACTAATAGTTTTTGCATAAATTAAATAAAAAATATGACTTTGATTTTTAACTTAATGTATGCAAAAAAATACATGTGCTAGAGCAAAAACATTTTTTTCTAAATGTTCCCAAAACCCTTTTCTACATCTCCAGAAATTGTGTCAATGATACAATTTTCAGAGGCTTTGCAATCAGCTCACAAAGTCAAAATCTAAAAAAATTCCACCATCTCTACTAGTCACCAGTAGAGATGTGATTAATTGTCCCAGTTTCAGTCTCCATACCATCTGCATGCATTTTTTTGCAAACAGCTAATTTCAGGCACCTCATTGATAATCTCTACCCACCAGTAGACATAACCCTAACTCCAACCCTAATCAACAGTATATATAACCTCACCTCCAACCTCGCTGATCTATTGCCTCTTTTATAAAGAGGAGACCACTGCAGCACTGCCAGGTAGTGAGGGTCCTTAGGGAAAACATTAACTAACCACAGTGTGTCACATTTTTAATGTTTCCATGTGTCTGAGATATCAGCATTGCCAATGGACTACAATAAGTGGTTTGGTGGGCTGGGATTGGCTCAATAACTACAACTTGGTCAGTCAGATAAGCGCTTAAAGACTGGGAACCAGGTGGAAAATTTAAAAAAATTGCATTGTTATCTTTTACCACCAAGGAGGAAAATAGTGGTGAAAATCTAAAGATAAAAGTAGAAGATTAGGTTCATCTATACCTTACATTAATAAAGACACAAAACTGCAAATGTGTCAGTGAGTAGAAAATCAGCAAAGAAGTCTTCATAAATTAGCCAAGTTTAACTTTCTTGTCTTCTTTGACTTTGCAAACCTGAAACCTCTGTTGTAGAGCTTGTGAGGCAGCAGATACAAGTGACATTCCTGTAAGCAGAAAATATATACCGCGTTTACGGATTTCCTGTACTCGGTGACTGCCCAGATCAATGCAAATTGCATTCCATTTTCAGCTCTGAGCCACTACATAACATCAATACCATGTAATGAAGAGTTTTCCTTCAGCTGATTCTCTTCTAATGCGTTTGGAGAAAAAGTCGGCTACAGAGAAGAAAAGTCACGCCACTGATCCAACAAAATCTAATAACAAGCTTTACACTGATGGACCCACTACGGGTACCTCCTAGGTGCAATTAGTTTTATTGGTTTTCTGCAGAAATCCCACAAAAGTTACAAAACTGAAGACCACAAGAAACTTTACTAACCCTGAGCCCAAATACACTGAACTCAAAGTGCTGAAACATTTTTTACATACACAAAAGACCCATTACTCTCAAATAGTGTTCACAAATCTGTGTTAGTGAGCACTTCTTACTGGCGTCAACGTTGTGGATCGAGTAGCCCATGGTGGCGGTGGGGTTCTGGTAAGGGCAGGCGTATGTTATGGACAATGAATACAGTGCATTTTATTGATGGCATTCTGAATGTACAGAGATACAATGACGAGATCCTGGGTCCATTCATCCACGACCATCACCTCAGCATGATAATGCACGGCCCCATAGTGCAAGGATCTATACACAATTCCTGGAAGCTGAAAACATCTCAGTTCTTGCATGGCCTACATACTCATCGGACATGTCACCCATTGAGCATGTTTAGGGTGCTCTGGATCAGAGATGGACAGCATGTTCCAGTTCCTGCCAATATTCAACAACTTCACACAGCTATTGAAAAGGACCAACAGGCCACAATCAACAACCTGATCAACTTTATGCAATGAAGATGTATTGCACTGCGTGAGGCAAATGGATACTGACCCCCCAGTAAGGCAAAACTCTGCACATTTCGGCGTGGCCTTTTATTGCGGGCAGTCTAAGGCACATCTGTGCAATATTCATGCTGTCTAATTAGCACCTTGATATGCCACACCTGTGAGGTGGGATGGATTATCTTGGCAAAGGAGAAGTGCTCACTAACACAGATTTGTGAACAATATTCAAGAGTAATGGGTGTTTTGTGTATGTAGAAAATGTTTCAGATCTTTGAGTTCAGATCATGCCAAATGGGAGCAAAACCCAAAGTGTTGCATTTATATTATTGCTCAGTGTGGGGTTGTGTGGGGTTCATTACTTTTGAATGTCTATACAGTCAGATGAAAAGAAAATGACCTAGCTCAGTGATGGCGAATCTTTTTGAGGCAGAATGCCCAAACGGAAACACATAACCCACTTTTTTTATCTGAGGCAATAGGGCAAATTAACCTGAATACTTAAGTTTTAGTTGAACCTCCCTAGCGGTTGAGACTAGCCCAGCTCGTCCGCTGTTCAGGCTCGCCTCAACCGCAGGGGAAGCCGGCGGCGGGGAGACCCTATGTCTTCATCGCTGCAGCATTTCCGGGTTGGCGGCACCGCTCCGATCGCGTCACGGTGACGCGGAAGGGGGCGGGGGGGGGGGGGGGGGGGGGGGGGGGGGGGGGTGGCGCCATAGACCTCCATGTTAATGGAGGAGCGCTGGCTTTCCCTCTCACGCAGCTGTTGTCAGTAATGACAGCAGCTGTGTGTAGAGCTCCGGCGAGATGGCGGAAACGACAGGCAGTGTACACGACAGTACGACTACTGTGTTCACTGCCTCGATCGCCCGTATGCGGGCGGTGCGCTAGGAAGGTTAAACAATGGGCGACGCAGATTGTTTGCCAGTTACCAAAAATCCCACCGCAGCAGCACGGCGGTGTGAAGTAGTGCTAAAAAAATTTCCCCACATAACTTGAGGGGAACTTGCTGTAGACTCGCCATGGCAGCTTTTTATGATGCTGTCATAGTCAAGTCGACTAGTCATGATGTCATCACAGACACAGTTAAGGAACACAAAGTGTCCATCAATAAACAACTTTTCTCAAAGTTCTCTGTAACATTAACAATCAACAAGACAATAAGAGAGATTTTCCGTGACAATTCAGTTCGGTTTTCTGTGCTAAAAGCGGAATGAAAAATGTAAGCAAATCCAGATTTCTGTTGCTAAAAGTGGTAAATAGGTTAAATAACTTGCCAAAAGTCAAAATGAAATTCCACCATCTCTAAAAAAAAATATCGGTATGGTCACAAGATGGCACTGCTGTCTGTTTACATTTCATCAGCCGGAGTCCAGCTCCAGAATATGATGTAACCCCAATCTGAAAAAAATCACCTACCCTCCCATCCCCACCTATCAGAGACAGAGGCTGCAGACACGCAGAGTAAACAGAGAGGGCTCTGCTTTTGGGCACATGTGCCATAGGTTTGCCATCACGGGCCTACCTGAATCTTCTCTGTCGTATCTCTCAGAGCTGGGTCCTCAGTCTTCCTTCATAATGCAGATCCATAAGCTCTGCACTGTGAGGATGTTGCTGCCTCAGTCCACCAAAAGAGGCTTCAATGTAGGACACCAGGTGGCAGTCTAGGAGAGGAGACCACCTCAAGGGTAACTGTGTCAGGGAATATTTGCATGGAGTTTAGTCAAATATTTTAGTAAGGTATAAAAAAAAATCATAGTGACTATGTCTTATGTACACACCATTCATTTTAATGGGCGTGTACACGTGATGTGCATATGCCCCATATGCGATTTTTAGAACGTGTAAAATACCAAAGACGCAGCCACTACGCTGTTTATGGTGGAGTTCTAGCCTAAGACTAAATGTACATGGTCACTTTTTGGCCAGCCAACCCTCAGCAACTGCCTGGAAAGCGACTTACAAACACCCCCATCATAGGGGGAGTGTCTGTAAACCCGCCAGGGGAACGACTCATGACTAGTGTTGAGCTCGAATATTGAAATGTCGAATATGTTTAGCGAATATCGGCAATTCGAGAATTCCCCAATATCTCGAATATGTTGGCGGATATTTTCCTTATTTCGAATCTTCGCAATATGGCCATGTATTGCGAAAATAATATTCGCATTGCAAAAATAAACACAGCATGTGACCATTCATTTCGAAGATTTTGGCAATGCGAATATTATTTTCGCAATACATGTGGCAAAGGGGGAGGATGTTGTTTCTTTCGTAGCCATACACTCTGGGATCGCAGTCGTGTTGCATTTCGCAATACATGATCATACCACGAATATTTGAACTTCCGAATATAGAATCTAATATTAGTAAAATTATTCGCGAAATATTGCGAATTTGAATATTGCCTCTGCCACTCATCACTACTCATGACGCGTTCTATGGGGAGATGCTATTGTTATATGGTAGATTCAGCCTAACTAATAGGAACTCATAGCACTCCAGTCACATGACTGCTGATGCCACTGCTGTGACTTCATAATGTCATAAATAAAATGCAAACATACTAATAGAATGTGTAGAATGGTGACACCTTACACAGTGAATATCAGCCTGCAGAGCGTGGTCACCAAAAATGTGGATGACTAAACAACTGGCAGGATCGCCAGGGATTTTCTCTTTACAGAAAGTATTTTACATTAAAATATAAACTACTATTACTACCACCATTAACCTGCGCTTTCATATCAAGTGATCTTCAATAAAGAAAATGTAACTTTTATGGGGTGCCTCCTCTCTATATTTTTTTTCCTATGAGTACTCATCATATGCTTAATTTCACTACCGCAAGCACGGTCCCAGCAACCAAAACTCCTGGCACCCATTGGCCAACGACGCACAACCAAATTTCTAGACCACAACCACTGCACGGGGACAGTGGAAGAATTCTCTCCATAAGCCAACAATCTAGAGAGGTTGCTGGCCTAAGTAAGACCCCCACCAAGGGTGTCCCTTACCAGCAGCCCAGAAAGTAAGTCGATCTTCACTTAACACTTGACACGTCATTTGACTCAACTCCCACTATTTAATTTTTCACTTCTCTTTTTTTCCTAACCCTTTCTTTTTTTGTTCTCTCCTGATTTGGAGTAACCAGTACACCTCCCACTACTTTACATTAAAGGAACTGCTTCTAGTCACAGACAGTGTTGAGTGAATTTATTTTAATGACAAAATACATTTTGGGAAGAGATGGTCACAAAATGCTCTAACCAAGTTCAAAGTCAAATAAAAATTATTCAAGTCAAAATTACAACTTAACTTCGAAGTAAATTTATGCAAATTACATATATCCCCGCCTACATCAGGAGCTTTGGCACTGAGGGGCTTTGCAATTATCTTACTCAACTAGTAGAAATTTTGTGACCATCTCTAATTTTGGGTTTTCTCAATTATTAGTTATTCATGTCTAGGACCAAAAGTACAATTTAAAGGCTGAGACTACAAATAATATCAAACAAGTCCCCCATCTACCACCATCAGATCCACTTCTCTATAAAACTTTCCCAGCTAGTACTGCTGCATGAAGTCACAGTGGAATTCCCCCAACAGCCGCATAGACTACACCACTTCATTATGCGCTTAATGACAAGTCATCATTAATCTGTTCTCTCTGCGCCAGCTGCTGCTTCTGCAATCTTGGAATAAAAACAGACATTACATTGTCTGCTGAAAACTTCTTACAGGTTCCCTGCGTAAAGCTATCTTGTGAGAAACAAGTGCAAATAGAGCTTTCGTGTTATTGGAAATCAACAGAAGACATCTGTAGACATATGAAGCCTCCTTACACCGTCATTCAGTTTTATTTAAGCTGCAGCTATTCTACTTTATAATGACACAAGTATTTATTGTCACTTCAACATTGTAGGAATTCATCCCTTCTTCAGTGGACTACACAACTACACCCCAGCGGTGCTTTAGTTTATCAACAGTACTCCCCTACTATCTACCATTCATATCAGAAGGGCAAATATTTCACTCATCGCTGATGACAGATCACCGTATATTGTTTATCTAGCGCTCAGTACTTATGTGTTCACTGTATATCTGCACCAATTATAAGCGCATGGTATGTGTGTATTTAATACAATCACTGTAGCTTTGGAGAGTGTGAAAGCTAGAGGTAGGTAATAGGGGTATATAAAGGAAGATTGTGTGGATAATAGGGGTATAGGTAAGAAGATGAGATGGGTAATAGAGTATTTGGAGGAAGATGGGGAGTTGGTGCTAGGAGTACATGGAGTAAGCTGGGGTGGGTAATATTGGTATGTAGAAGATGCTAGTACAAGTGTGGCAAACGTTTTAAATCATGAGCCATAATGTTTTTTTATAAATTGACAGATGGGCTGGAGACAGAGCCTGTAAGGGCCTCCTGTCATAAGTATCCTTAGTTCTCGTAGCCCAGACAGGAAATAAAAAAAAAAAGAAATTGTATATATAACATTATTAATAAATAGAATATTTTGATAGGAAACATAAACAATCCATTGCAGGCACACTGCGGCCATTAGACCTGAACAACTATCCTCTAGGCATTATGTCTACTTATTCCAAGGAATGATCGGAAGGGAGCTATTGTCTTTACACCTAGGTGACAAAGGGCCGAATTAAAAGACTAAAGGAGCGGGTTTGGCCCCCGGGCTTTGGTTTGTCCATGGTTATAGGCAATAGGGGTATATATAGTAAGATGGGATTTGGTAATGGTATATAAGATTGGGTGGGTGGATTATATATGGGGTAGAAAATATAAATGGAGGGTAATAGGCAATTTAGACATTTGAAAGATGCTGAGTGTGGGTAATAGGGGTATCTTGAGAAAGATGAGGGTGTATTATAGAGGTATATGGAGATAGGTGGGTAATAGTGGTGTAAAGAGGAAGTTGAGGCAGGTAATAGGGTTATATGGAAGATGATATAACACATATGACATATAGTGGTATATGGAGGAATATGGGGGTAAGTAAAAGAGATATGGAAGATGCTTGGGATGGGTTATACAGATACATGGAGGAAGATGGGAGTGGGCAATAAAGATATAAGGAACATGCTCAGGGAGGGCAATAGGGAAGATCCTTGGGGTGGGTAATAGGGCTTTATAGAAGATGCTCGGGGGGGCAATAGGGCTACATGGAAGATGCTGGGGTTATTAATAGAGGTATAAATAAGGCCAATCAGATGCCTCAGATCATACCTTCCCTCTTTTCAATGCTTCTCTTTTCAATGTCCAGTTACAGGCTGATTTAGAGCTACAGATGAAAGGATAACAATAATTCTTGCCATCAGACTAAAGTATAATCAGAAAAAATACTATGGGGGGAATCACTTATGGTAAATATATATGAAATATAATAAAATAATGTGCATAAGCAGGTTGTGCGCTGGGAAATGTGCATTTATAGATCATGATACTGATGTCTGCCTGATAGTCACTTCCTTTACTGCTCAATGCAATGAACCCCCTTTTTGCCATAAAGGGGTTAATTGAATTGACCATTTAAAGTGCCCTATGTATGGAGTAGAGTAAACATCTGATTCGTGTGTGTATGTGGATTTTAGGAATAATAAACCTGATTGAACACAGTTAAATCCGATCCCTCCAAACTCTCACAGAGGATGCTGTCCTTTTTCCTGCATTAGTCACGCTATATTATGAGAATATTGGGTTCATAGAAGGGCTGTTGTGTACCGTGCGCTGCACATTTCAAGATTTCTATCTCCTAACCATATTCAGGTGATTACAAGAGTTAAGGGTATTATTAACATGACTGACGTCAATGCAGGAATCTTATCCACTGACCAGGCTTGTAGCGAAAATAAACCAGAGCCTGCATTATTAATAAGAAACCCAGTAGGAGCCGGGTGTCCGGAACAGCCGGGGCATCGAATGATGACTACGTCAAGGGCACGCTTTTTTCAAACAACCCTTTTAAAGTAAGCGGAAAAATGCCCTTACTGATCACTCCACAAGGCGACTTCAACTTCAGAGCAATGTCAGAAAGAGTGCAATGCTGGAAAACAGCCGTTAAAGGGAAATAACATGAAATATTAAGTGCGGTTCAGATTAGGCCACAAAGCCTATGTAAACCAGCAGGCTTATTCCACGATCCTTCGGCTATTAGCTTTAATCTGTCTTGCGTAATAAAATGAAATATAAATAAGGAACAGATTTTTTTTTTAAAAATACCCTTTCAGTTTCATTTAAACATTGTATCTAAATCCAAAAGCAAAAAGAGTTTATCAGCCATTAGATAAGTCTACATTGGCCACATTACTCTGTTGTATCTATGGAGAAGGAATGTAGCTACATGTAGCCTTGTCAGTCTGTTTAGAGGGAAATGATAGATGGACTGCATTAGAAGTGATAGAAGAGATTAAAGCTGGCCATACACGGTTCAATATTTCCGTTTGATTGACTTGATTTTCAAGTTGTATGGAAATTGATTCCTGCACACCTGGTACGATTGACCAGAAATGATCAACATCAATCATAAAATCAATTTAACGTGTTGGTAAATTTTTGGCACTTGTTCCAAGTATCTGAAGGCTCCTATACATGGGTCAATTTTTCACTAGATTTTTCGGCGATCAATCGAGTGCTGCCCAACCTGAACGATCGACCAATCAAAATCGGAATCAACTAAAAATCAGATCAGACATTGAACTGACATGTTGGGTTTTTTTGGTCGATTGTTTGGCAATCGAAGTACGTTGGTGGACCCATAGCTCCCTATGCAGCAGCCTTTCCGATCGATAGATTTTGTGGAATCAGCCATTTTGGAGATCGGCTCATGTCCAAATCGACCATTAATCAGATTCCCAAGGTGGTGTTCCATCGATTCCTGATCTGATAAATCGCCGATTCCACATTTGCCTGGAATAATTGGATCAGGAATTGATTGATGTTTGATTCACAATTAATTTTAAATAGTGCAAAATCAAATTAACGGTCGAATTGCAAAATGATCCACCTGTGTAAGTCTAATCTCTGATAAACATTTATATGCAGATTTTGTTTAATTTTGTTTTCAGACAAGCGTTTTAAAGTAAGGGAGACTCCTATACAATTTATAATTATATACAGGGGGTGCCCATAAAGTTTTTAGTGAGCTTCTCAGATGAGTAGCAGGAGATGGTGTTTGGTATTCACCCCATATGTAGGGTGGTCTTCCTCACTGTTCTCTGCGTCAGCTTCCTGCATGGCAGATTCTGCTGCAGATGTTCCTGTTCCTTATTTAGCCTCCGATTAGCTGTCGCCATCCACAGGTCACCAGCTGGCTTTGGGTCAAATGTAACTTTCAAAGTACAACACCGTTTGAACCCCCAGATCTTGGTATATGTCTCAGTATCATATCTCAGTAGTGCAACTTTTCTCTTGTCAGATTTTACCCTACATATGCCTACTCTGATTTTCATCCCCCATATCTCCAACACCCTTATAAGTCCAATCTTTTTTTGAATAAGTAATTAACATTCCCAATTTGACACCCCTAACTGCAACCTTTTATAGTTATTAAAGTTTCCCTGCGGTTATTTAACTGATATAAATTGTATACGTTTTACAATAAAAACAATACAAATTACAAAAGATGTGTGGAGCTGTAATCTCCACTCAATCTGCAATATCAGTTTGAGCCACCTGATGTCACCAGAGAGCACTTGTCGTCAGAGCACAACACAAGCCTGGCTTCCTTCTCATTAGAGACGAGAGGAGGAGGATGGGGAAAGCTCTGTGCATCTCTCCTGTCTCATCCTGTAGTACTTATTGATATATCTTATTGATCCAGAGGAGTACTGGGTGAAAGTGTTGTAGTCAGATGATACCAAAATCCAGCTCTTTGTCATCAAATCAACTCACCATGTTTGAAGAAGGAGGAATGCATAGGACACTTTCATCACATAGAAGATGCCCTGGACTGGAGCAAGTCTTAGGCTCAAGATCTGCAGAAATCTCCTTCTAAAGCCCCACCCCCCCACACACAAAGAGGGGCGGCTGATTTTTCCGCCGACCAATGTGCGTGCGCATTCGCGGCCGTCGGCAAAATCAGCCGCCGCTCAGGGGTGCCCACATGGGGCGACAGATCCCTGTCAGCATGTTAGATGGGGTTCCTATTGGCTCCTAGTTATGTCGCGAACACAGAATTTGCTGTTCGCGAACGACGAACGCGAACCAAACCCCTTTGCGAACCGCCATAGACTTCAATGGGCAGGCGATGTTAAAAACAAAGGGACTCTGTCTGCCACATAGTGTTTGGAAAGTTATTTTAGGGGACTAACACCTGGACAATGCATGACAGAGGGGGGATCCATGGCAAACTCCCAAAAAATTTTTTCACACAATAATCCGCACGAGATTTCTACAATGATAGTCATGGGATTTATTAATAGGGTGAAAAAAAGTTCCACATAATTATCACTCTGCAGAGGACATGATATATTTCTCATAGAACTATTTTTCATGCAGCTGTCATTCACCACCAGCAGTGGAGATGGGCATAGACTGGGGAGATGGTCATATGGAGGACACTGGTGGAGATAGGAGGCAGTGGGAGACACTGGGGGAGATGGTCAGATGGAGAACACGGTGGAGATGGTCGTATGGAGGACACTGGGGAGATTGACAGTGTGGAGAACACTTGGGGAGATGGTTCAGTATGGAGGGACACTGGTGGAGATGGTCAGTATGGAGGACACGGGGGAGTGGCAGCATGGAGGACACTGGAGGAGATGTACGGTATGGAAACACTGGGGGGAGATATGCGTATGGAGGACACTGGTGGAGATGGTCAGTGTGGAGGACACTGGGAGATGGTCAGTATGGAGGACACTGGGGAAGATGGTCAGTATGAAGGACACGGGGGAGATGGACAGTATGGAGGACACTGGAGGAGATGGTCAGTATGAGACACTGGTGGAGATGGTCATATGGAGGACACTGTAGGAGATGGACAGTATGAGGACACTGGGGAGATGGTCAGTATGGAGGACACTGGTGGAGATGGTCAGTATGGAGAACTGGGGGAGATGGTCAGTATGGAGGACACTGGAGGAGATGGACAGTATGGAGAACACGGGGAGATGGTCAGTATGGAGGACCTGGGGGAGATGGACGTATGGAGGACACTGGTGGAGATGGTCAGTATGGAGGACACTGGGGAGATGTCAGTTGGAACACTGGAGATGGCAGTAATGGAGGACACGGGGGAATGGTCGTATGTGGAGGACACTGGGGGAGATGGACAGTATGGAGGACACTGGGAATGGTCAGTATGGAGGACCTGGGAGGAGATGGTAGTTGGAGGACACTGGGGGAGATGGACAGTATGGAGACCTGGGTGGTGGTCAGTGGGAATGGTCAGTATGGAGGCACTGGGGGAGATGTGATCAGTATGGAGGACACTGGTGGAGATGTCAGTTGAGGACACTGGGGGATTATCATAATGGAGGACACTGGTGAGATGGTCAGTATGGAGGACACTGGGGAGATGGTCAGTATGGAGGACACTGGAGGAGATGGACAGTATGAAGGACACTGGTGGAGTGGGTCATATGGAACACTGGTGAGATGGTCAGTATGGAGGACACTGGGGGGATGGTCAGTATGGAGACACTGGAGGAGATGGACAGTATGGAGGACACTGGGAGATGGTCAGTATGGAGACATGGTGGAGATGGCAGTGTGGAGGACACTGGTGTATGGTCATGTGGAGGACACTGGGGGAGATGGATATTCCCCATGGATGGATGGATGATTTCAGTGAAGACTGTAGATTACACAGAACACTGCCTAGCTAATGGTTCCCTATAGCAGCAGCAGCTCTCTTCCTAACTCTCTCCTTCTTCAGCAGAATGTGTAATGGCGTCCTGTACTTGCTATGTTATAGGGGGTGTTGAGGGTCTGTGAGGTGGGGGGGGGGTGCTCATTGGCTGGATTATGTCTGCTGACTGTGACTCACAGTGGTCAAAGTTTGCAATGTAAAGATAGGGGCGGATGGAACTCGCCATATGTTCGCGAAAATCGCCGTGGATAGTTCCGCGTGCGAATTGTCCGCGACATCACTATTGGCTCCTATAATGTCCAGAAACCCGGGAGGCCAGATACGGCCTTGAATTTGTTTTCTACTGCTGGCCTTTAGAGAACTTCCAGACCCAACACCTACCTTACCTAAGGCAAAATTCTTTTTAATTTTTAGCAGTGTAGGGAATAGTGGATTTTTTACAATTTTATTTGTGTTCCATTGAGAATTCATCTTCAAATTGAGAAAACAGGAAGTGAAAGGTAATCCCCTCAATGTAGGGCAAATCAAAGCTGTCACTGAAAAAAGTGTCTACATTGGAAGTTTTTCTCTGTGTTCTTGCTCTGAAAGGAACTGACATTTTTTAGTTTCTCCCTCACCTTAAAGCAGACCTATCAACCCCCTTACATGGCACCCCCAGTGGTCACATGCAATATAGTACTGAATTGACCCCTGGAAACATGGCAGATAAATATGGAATGTATCGTGTGATTCCAGGGAACAGCAGGTAAGTATATTTTTTTTAATTGTGGAGCACTACACCACCATCATACCAGCTTAGAAGCCAAACTTTAATTTTATATTTTTATTGTATTGAGTATACATCTGCTTTAAGTCAAGACTTTAGATTGAATCTTCCTACCATGGACAACACAAATAACATTTAACTTTTCATTTTGCATACTGCAATACCAAGTTTTGTGTTTTACCCAGGGGTTTCCTTTAAATACTTCTTAGTTATAACTATTAAAATGACATTCGTACCACAAGAGTCTTTTACTCAAACATCTTTATTATTACTCAAACCACATTATCCATATCTGCTACAGTAATGTAGACAAACTAAAACTGATAATCCCTTGTGCGTCAAGAGCAAAAACAGTCGAAAGACCATTGAAATTATGAGCCAGTATACCTTGTTCTGCGTTTAGAACAATACAACAAAAGCCAGAGATTTCCGTATTACCTTTTCATGACACTCAACTCACTATCAAAGACATCTATGAACACAAAATGAAAACATACTAATTATTGCCTTTCATTTCCCGCTATTTGCCATTGTGTCCAGAATGGAGAATGAATGTCCAGAAAAGTGTGCCATGTGTGAACACCATTTGTTGCGTATTAACAAGCTTGGCCCCAAATTTAAAACAAAGAGGATTTCATAGTATTGAACAGAACAAATAGAAACCCAGAACACATAAAAACCAATAAAGACATCAATAATATAGAGCAAGTCCACAAACTAGAAAAAAAATTGCAACGTCTATGGAAAGAAAAACACAGGGAAAGAGTACAGGAACACGAATGATAAATCGAGTATTTCATTCCATAGTTCATCTTTTCTCCTTAAGTTCAATATTGGGTGTTTATCAGGGGTGGTCTTAGGGATATTGCTGCCCTGGGCGAGTACTACCTATTCTGCAGCCCCTCCGTCCCGGAGAGCGATCCCTGGGGGAATGCTGTGATGGAGAGCCCCGGCAGCCACCTCCTCCTCCGAGTCATCCATCCTGCAAACTGTCACAGTTAGTTTCACACATGGGCATTATGGGTGGATGCCACCCAGGGAACCACCCACATTGCCCATATGTAAAACCGCCACTGGTGTTCATTATCTTCATCATCACTGGATTTCTGTGTTGGCAGGTAGGATGGGCTGGGGGAAGGTGAAGTTCACAGCTGAAGACATTACCCTGCTCAGTACTCATCTATAATGCCCTAATGAAGGCAGTCAAAGCATCAATACCTTGATGGTGGACATCAGTCTAAAGGAGTGCCACCACTCAAGACCACCTTAGGTAATGGCCATATGAATTAAGGAATGGAAATACAATTTTTGAAAGGGACAGTATAGTGCAGTAGTTTCGAAAATGAGGGGCGGGGTGCGAAGGTATTCTAGGAGGCGCAGGCTCATTCTTAACCTGTGTTTGGGAGTGGGGGCTCGATAATGCTCATAAATAGAAAAGGGGGGCCCTGCAAGGAAACTTTGGGAACCACTGGTATAGTGATACAACAGTTAGATAATGCTGGACATACTCCAAAAAATAAGAAGTCTCCATTTTACTTGCTGCGGAAGAAAAGAAGAGCCTGTCCAACCACACAAGTGTGGATAAGGCTGGGATCCAGCTTTTTAAATGTAGTCTTAAAACAAAAGTGGAACATCATCAAAACCATTAAATAAATGAGAGATGTACATATGATTTAATGGGAAAGTGACATCAAGGTGGGACCTTACCCTGGAAGTAGACAAGTAGTGGGTGCTTGGTAGAGATGGTGAATGAGATGCCGAAATTTCACATTCAAATTGTATGCAGACTGAAACCAAGCCACAGCAGCTGTGCTACATTGGCTCAGTTTTAATATGTTTACTATTTGCACACATGTTGAAATGTTGACATCTGTAATGCTGGATACTGACCACTGGTTGACTTAACAGAAAGTAAAGGCCCCCATACACGGGTCCGATTCCCAAGGGATTCCGGGACGATCAATTCCGGGCGCGTGCACGCTAATCGTCCCGGAATCGTGTGAAGCCCACCTAGCTCGGACGTGATCGATCGGGGGCCCAGAATCGGATCTGCCAGAGAACCAACATGTTGGTCTTTCTGATCCGATTCAGCACACATCAGGGGGAGTTGCCATTTGTGAAGTTATCGATTGGGCACGGAATCGTCCAGGAATCGGTGGCCCAAGGTGGTAGGGACAGGCTTAATTGGGTGATCGATCGGACATCCGGTTCCCTCTGGCATCGCGGAATCGATCGGATGGGTGATCGATCAGCCATGGAATCGGAACATGTATGGCTAGCTTAAGAGGATCTCTCTTAAGTTAGGAACTTCCCATCTTATAACGAAAACCAGTGTTCACTGGATATTTTACTCTTTATTCATGTTCTGATAACAACTCAAGATGGTGATAGTCCTCATAAGTTTTTGAATTTTAATGATGAACACTGGGGTAACAGCCCAGCAGGAAAGCCATAAAACAGATAGCTTTTTGGCATCAGATATGGTTAAAGTCATGTTGGGAAGGTA
>CM070038.1:75408065-75423604 GCA_036250615.1 Ptychadena robeensis
AAAAACTGCGTCTTATAGTCCGAAAATACGATAAATTATTAAAATTGTTAAATATTCTATCCCAAGAATTAATTATTAGGAATGTATCATTGAAAATATATTCAGTAAAAAAAAAAGAAAGGATAAATACATCTTCACAAGGAAATAAAATTCTTAAAGGCCTGCATGATGCTGGTAAACAGTGCAAAGTCTTCTCCTGTCCACTTTATCTTTTGTATGTAACATAAATCCCAGGACAATTGAACAATTCCAATTTAAACCCCAATATGATATACTGCTTTTGTAAATACCCTTTTTAGGGTTTTAATAAGGTTCATATAAGCTAACCTTGTTTTTTTTTAATCTCAAATGGCAGTTGGCACTCCAGACTCATCTTCATGTTTTCAGGTCCATATAGTAAACATCTGTTTATGTAGACAAATACCAAAACCCCAGATTGCATAAACATTGAAAAACTTGGAGGTACTCAACTCATGGCTGTGTTTCTCAGATACTGCAGGTACAGGGAGGAGCCTACAAAATACCCTATATGTAAATAATCCTTTATATTGTGTATATACTAAATGAAGGATGTAATTATGCACTGGCGTAACTCATAAGGATGCCTGAGCACCCTCTGCTGGCTCCCGCGGGAACTGCAGTGTGCTCTACATTCTTGGATTTTGTTTTGAGAATCGGGGGGGTTTACTTGCGTTATTTTTAACATCAAAAGGTATAGACATATTAGTTTAAAAATCATAAAGATGTAATTTTCATGTAATATTTAACCACTATAGCTTAATATATATTATAACCACCATAAAGTCAATTTGTTCATGTTTTGTTTCCCTGAAGATAAATTTATCCTTTAAAGAGTCCACCTAAAGCAGTTTATCTTCTTTTTGGAAGGCGTAAATCAGAATTTCATTCCATAGAGGTTGTACTGCTGTAAAGCCATTCCATCCTGTGAAGGTCAACAGGACAAAAAAAAGAAAGAGATGTTGCAAGTGTAGCACACATAGCTATATGCTAAAGCTTTCATGGTGGTATTGGGGGTAAGCAATGAACTAGATAATAGGGTAACCTTAAATTAAGTGTAAATAAAAAAGGACAGATATATGAACCCTGCAACTAAATACTTTCTAAGGGTGATGTGATGCATTTGGAACAAGCAAGTAACCAGAAAATTTTAATTTCTAGGTGTAAGTTTTGGTTTGGAGTACTTGTTGAGAACCAGGAAGCAAGCCACAAAGCATGGGACTTCAAAAGCCAAATCAGCTTCTGTTTTAAATATATAAAATGCATGAAATGTTCTCCAACTGAGGTTTCAAATATCTAAAATAAAAACGCGTGGCATATAAAAACCCACCAATTATTGTCATATGCCTGCTGCTACCAAACTAGAGATGGTTGTGACATAAATTGCAAAGCCCCTGAACAATGTATCATCACCCAAATTGCTGAAGATGTAGAGAAAGGTTGTGGGACTATTCAAATCTAAAATTGTATTATTTACTTTAAACTTGTATGTGCTAGAGCAATACTTACTATTTTTAACCCTTAACCCTTCTCTGTTCTCCAGCTATTTTGCTGATGATACCATTTTCAGGGGCTTTGCAATTAACTCATAACATAAGTCAGCTAGTCAAAATTTCCCCCCCAAAATTCCAACCATCTTTACTACAGACCTCACCTCAATATAATTGACTAAGGTCTACTGATAGAATGTCCAGATCTTTCATATTTGCACATCGCCTAAACATTCACTACATGAACATTTACACAAAAGGATCATAAATGTAATCAAATCCTGAAAGTAGAATTAGACATTTTGAAATGCACATTGTATTGGTTCTAGGTAATGGAATTGTGGCAAATTACATTGTTTTGGGAATTGATGTTTTATTAAAAAAAAAATCATAATTCCAGATTGCAGATGTCAAAGTATTTTCATGTATAAAGTATTCAACCTTAAGGTTTCCATTTGTACCATCCAATAACATTCCCATCCTAGAGCTGCCCATGGTGGCTATGATGATGATGACGAGGATCCATTAGCAGGTGCTTTGCTCATTTGACAGATGTGCTTCATGATCCCTTACATGCAGTATGTCATATTCTCAGTACGTAGAGTGCTGAGTGCTCTCTTTTATTAATAATTATGGGAAAGCTCTTCTAGCTGAACTGGAGGGAAGCACATATCTCAAGGCAATGACCTTTTCCTACGATTGGACTGAACAATGTTACGTTCAGAAGAAGACCATTACTATTGCATATTCTGAATTGCAGACTCTCAGAGGAACTCCTCCCGAAATCATTAGTACATGTAACAAAGGTATTATGTAATGCTGGATATTGTAACCTGAGGAGGACCTTATGTGCTTTACCTAAATGTGTATCAACTGTGAACAGTTTGTATTAGTGTTGATGGGCTGAGAATAAACATGTCAGGTCAATCTGAAGTACATTATTTAATACTACTGGCTTCTCGTCTTTCCACAAAAGTTTGCTGATAGAATGGAACATTCAGTTACACTATGGCTATAATAACTCTTGACTTGACAGGAAAGTGCAACACGTTAAAGAGTAACTAGTGGACAAACTGAATTTCTAGGGTAAGCTGTAAAAAAACAAACAACCTCCAAAACACTACCCCATGTGACACACGGGTAACTGTTATAAGGTAATATTACTCCATCATTTTTCATGAAACATCCATAGCCATGGCTAATATCAACAGTTCATGACATTAAATAGAATTAAATATTGCTATAATACTTTTTAAAAACGCTTTTTTTTCTACACATGAGCAATCAAAAACATTAATTAAACTCTTTAGAATTCCACACAGTGGAACAGACATACATACACACAAACTCTGAATCGACTTTGGATGTAGCATTGATATAAATGTGGTATGGTGTAACTTTGTTATTTTTTTCTTCTTTTTTTCTCCAAAAAGAAAATTATACTCTGTTATGAAAAACCCATAAAGGCACAAAACTACCACACGTCACACAGTTTATAGCTCATTTTGTGTTTTCCTGACTAATATCTAAAGGATTTACCAAATGTACAAAGCTTTATCCACAAACAGCAACATATAGCATCACTGTGACCTGAAAACACAGTCAAGATTATTATTTCTTCATCTGGTTAAAAATCGGACAGTCCTGTAACAATTTGTGTTATCTCGTAACCTGTTTTTGTCTCTGGAAGAGAGGCGTCGGCATAATGTCCGCACAGTCTGCAACACTTTAGGACAATCATCCCGTTCCGCCACCAAAATGGCTCCCTTAGATCAATGTCCATGTACAACGAGAAGCTTCACTTCTCTGTATAGCATAGTCAATACCGGACCATCAGCGATTTGAGTTCTTCCATTTTGTATTAGAGTTGGGTCACCACACCCAACCTGTACATAAAATCACTGCAACATAAGTCACTCCAAACAGTAGTGTTAAATCCACTAACCAGAATGTTTTCTTAGCTTCTCAGTAAAAAAGGTGCTTGTTGACTATCTCAGTAGCTTAGTTAATAAGGTTTCCTAAATCCATTGTAATTTAAGTCTTTAATGTTCAGTTCACTCGATAAAGTTTCCTTGAGAACACAAGCAAAAAAACAAAAACTATATTGCTTTAAATGGTGCTTCGTCTTACGAGAGCTCCATATTGTTGGTCCTCGGAGGACCATCATACTGAGCTAAAAGATGAAATTGGTGCTTTTTTCATTTAAAAAGTCCAGTGTTTCTTTCTCTAGCATATCAGCATAGCTCCCAGTCACTTCCCTTCAAGGTCCTTGGACTGGTGTCATGAAATTCCAACACACAAGTCAGGTCTGCAAGGTGGACTAAATGGAACTCACGCCACAGAGATCCCTACTTGAGTTGGACTGAAACAAAATAAAACAGTTAAACTGTCTCCTTCTACATGTTTCACCTTACTACCATGTTTCAGATGTAATAGTTAACAAATGGGCTAGTTGACCAGGACATAGCCACCATGCTGGGAATCAACAGTTTCCATCATCTCACAGTCAAAGGGTTCATTGAGGGTTAAAGGTTCATATGATGGCTGAGGGTCATGTCCTGTTGGGTTTCCCTGGTTTTCAGTTAATGCCATATTGCCTTGCTGTGCTGAATTAATTGAATACTGGCACTGGCTTGTATATTCAGTATGTTCTTGTATTGCCACGGGTGGTAGCTCGCAGGTCTGGTAACCATATTGTACGGCTGGCTGTTGTATATGGATCTGCGTTACCACTTGCTGCTGGTTGGGCTGTATCATGTGTTGCATTTGCTGGGAATGCAGCTTGTGATACTGATCTAAGAATGGATCATACTGGATTTCATCAGAAGCCGGCTCCAACACAGGACTCAGTGGCTGAGAAAAGCTGAACTGGGTCGGCTGGGTTGTTTCTTGGTGCGTCAATGGCAGCTGCTGTCCTTGCATTGGATAGGTGTTTTCTGCTATCTGCATCTGGTTGAAGTAGGCCTGCAACTGCGGCTGCTTCTGTAGGAACATGCGCTTTTGGTGGAGCCTGTGAGGGTCAAAGCAATTATATCTTGTAAATATTAGCTTGACACTGACATGCACAGTAACATAGAACATAAGAATGTAGCAAATTCTGTTGAACAACTCCTAAAAATTCCCAATATGCAAAAACCAATACAAATCTGTGCGGTTCGATCCTATAACTGGCTATCTTTGAATGGAGCAGTGACCCGGTGGTAGATTATCAATATAACTTGAAAAAGTTGTATAAACAAAGACTATTTATCATGTGAACCCTGTCACAGCAGATAATAATATATACAGAGATGATAGTGTTAACAACACATAGAAAGCTCGCTAACCTATAACAAACATAAGGTATAGCGGCTAAAACAAACACAATGTCAATGATGATATGTATAAAATGTGGATATGACACGGTGCTTTCAGAGGCTACATGTTTCGCCGATTTGCGGCTTCTTCAGGCCAGAAGCACCTTGTTTAGATCTATGTGTGGATCTGAATAAGAGAAGAGACGCGCGATATAAGATAATAATGATATATACGGGTCAACAGAGTACAATGTCAATATACTTGGGTCCGCAGACGCATAAGTAAGTAGCAATATACCTTGGCTGTTAAAAACTTTATATGTGGACACCTCTCCTATATAGTGGCGTGTGTCACACGACTGGGAAAGCGAACAACGCGAACAATTTTTTCAAAATATAAGTAATATAAAGATTTCGGGTAACGGTACATTATAATCACCAAGACTCAAAGAGATTTTTTTCCCCTTCTAAATAACCATAATGTCTAGAGATAACCTGAAGACTCTTTGGCCATATCAAACTTGATGTATGTGTCAACTTAAGTATTGCCATTAGATACATGTCATTCAATGCAGCAAGTACCTTATATTAATCCAGGACACAAGGAAAGAAGATCTGCTTCAGAGGGGTCCCAACCCCTATGCAACCGCCGCCGAACTGGGTGCCTCCATTTGCGGCCAGTGCCACAAAGAAACTCCTGCGGGTAGGGGCTACGCTCCCGGCGCGAGGCTAATGTAGCCGCCGCAGCCGGAAGTCCCAGCCCCCATCCACAGGACTAGGGAGGCACCTGTGTGGGCGTGCCTAGCCCGGCATCCCCGGCAACCAAACAGACCAACCCCGCCCCTGTCAGAGCATGGAGACGGTTCGTCCGGTCTCCGGGTCAGCGGTCCTCAGCTGCTTATAGTGGGGGCGAGATCCAGCCCACCACTAGCCCCCGATGGAGATGGGGGGCAGATTGCAGAGAGGAGCGCATGCCTTTTTAAGCATCGGCATTTTAGATCATGTCTGTACATAATCATCGCTATACTGTTCATTCTGGTTTATAAGCACAAGTACACTTTAGAATATTATGCTTTTCAAGTATCTGCCTTTTAGATCATGTCTGTATTTAACCATCGCTACACCGTCTATCTTGATTTATGAGCACGAGGATACTTTAGGATATTATGCCTTTTAAGCATTTGCCGTTTAAATCATGTTTGTATATAACTATCGCTATACCGTTTATTGTGGTTTATAAGTACAAGTATATTTTAGGATATTTATCTGGGACATTATAAACTTAATTTATCTAGTTTAGCAATTTACTTCGACTACTAATATTTATTTACAAGGTTACCATATATTTAATGATGCCTGTTTTTAAGCAAATGTCAAAAAACCCACCCACGGACAGGTTCTATTAGTTTTAGTCATATACCTTTATGAAGGGTATCTTGATGTGAGACATATATAGACCTGGGACACAATTTTATTAAGGATACAACAGCACTTATATTTATATTTATATCTAATTTATATTTTATTATTTATTCTTACATTCAAATACAAATGATTGAATATACATATATTATTTTTGACACTAGCACTTTATTATTACAAACACTTAAGTGTTACCCTAGTTTCAAATATACAACACTAGCACTTTATTGTTATAGGATAAACACTCCAGTTTGAGATAGCTACAAAGTATACACTAGTTAAAATGTTGCACAATAGACACTACCACGAGGCAGTTTGATACATAGTAGCAATTTGGTCGCTCATAAATTTGTAAAAGAGGTAGTCAATAGATGCGTGGTTTAATTTACACAAATGGATTGTCACATTTTAACGTGTTTATCTGATGATTTTTCTAAAATGTCCTATAATAAATATAATGCTATGCTGATTTTCTTAAAATGTTCTATAATATGAATAGTTGTATATTATGCCGTTTTTCTCAAAATGTTCTATAATATTAATACTTGTATAATGACAATGTCCATGTATGAGGATGGTTTTAAAATGTTCGATAATGATGACACCTTTTCCCAATTTACCTCCCCCTCTTTTTCCTCCTAATAAGCTATGCTGTCATAATTATAACTCTTTATATTCAAGATATTTAATGTCCCCCAAAAAGATTCTGGGCGCTTATCTCTATTAGAACATTCAAAATAGAAGATGCCTTTCCTGCACCGTATGCTTTCTTACAATTATCAAAAAACACATATGACTAATGGCAGGATCGATGTGGGATAAGAGACGCACATAACAAAATACTCTCTCCCCCCCGATAGGGTCCTCATGACATATACAGTCAATTTCTATGTACGAGCGGTGCGGGGGTGATGGGAGAGGCTCTATTAATAGGGCCGGGGCACCCGGACATGCGCTCCTCTCTGCAATCTGCCCCCCATCTCCATCGGGGGCTAGTGGCGGGCTGGATCTCGCCCCCACTATAAGCAGCTGGGGACCGCAAACCCACTGACCCGGGGACCGCTCGAACCGTCTCCATGCTCTGACAGGGGCGGGGTTGGTCTGTTTGGTTGCCGGGGACGCCGGGCTAGGCACGCCCACACAGGTGCCTCCCTAGTCCAGTGGATGGGGGCTGGGACTTCCGGCTGCGGCGGCTACATTAGACTCGCGCCAGGAGCGTAGCCCCTATCTGCAGGAGTTTCTTTGTGGCACTGGCCGCAAGTGGAGGCACCCGGTTCGGCGGCGGTTGCATAGGGGTTGGGACCCCTCTGAAGCAAATCTTCTTTCCTTGTGTCCTGGATTAATATAAGGTACTTGCTGCATTGAATGACGTGTATCTAATGGCAATACTTAAGTTGACACATACATCAAGTTTGATATGGCCAAAGAGTCTTCAGGTTATCTCTAGACATTATGGTTATTTAGAAGGGGAAAAAAATCTCTTTAAATCTTGGTGATTATAATGTACCGTTACCCGAAATCTTTATATTATTTATATTTTGAAAAAATTCTTATTGGTTTATGCTGCTATATAAAGATATAAAGTTTTTAACACACACGTAATTGGTACATACGCACTGGTAATAAACCCATATCCCTAAACAGATGTTGATTCACTCTCTCATCCCCCCTGTTGGGGGACTTCAGGTGGGTCCTGGACGACGCCGCCCCCTTTCCATTGGAGACTCCGCTGCCCATTCGCCTGCCGTGCCGAGCGTTGTTCGCTTTCCCAGTCGTGTGACACACGCCACTATATAGGAGAGGTGTCCACATATAGAGTTTTTAACAGCCAAGGTATATTGCTACTTACATATGCGTCTGCGGACCCAACTATATTGTCATTGTACTCTGTTGACCCGTATATATCATTATTATCTTATATCGCGCATCTCTTCTCTTATTCAGATCCACACATAGATCTAAACCAGGTGCTTCTGGCCTGAAGAAGCCGCAAATCGGCGAAACATGTAGCCTCTGAAAGCACCGTGTCATATCCACATTTTATACATATCATCATTGACATTGTGTTTGTTTTGGCCGCTATACCTTATGTTTGTTATAGGTTAGCGAGCTTTCTATGTGTTGTTAACACTATCATCTCTGTATATATTATCTGCTGTGACAGGGTTCACATAATAAATAGTCTTTGTTTATACGACTTTTTCAAGTTATATTGATAATCTACCACCGGGTCACTGCTCCATTCAAAGTCCCAGGAGGGAACTTGTTGTTGTATTGGAGTTTATATTTAGGGATGGGAACAGTGACCAAACCCACCCTCCAATCGAAATCTTGATTTGGCTATAACTGGCTATATACACTGTAAAAGATATTTGTTGATTTCTATAAAGGTGTATGCTTTGCTCAATGTATAGGTTACAGGTTACTTTGGCCAATATAAAGCTGAACAAGGGATACAAAAACAAATTAAAATATTCTGAATAGTCACAAAGGTAATAAATCTAATGTTTATGTGCCAAATACCTGAGACTCCAGACACTACCTTGTACAAGTAGTGGAAATATGATTACTAGGCGGTGCATAAGTCCTGTTAGTAAAGGTGCAGGGGTTAGAGAAGGTGCACTAGTGTAGTTGCACTTCTACCAACACTCATCTCCCCTATTCCACAAGCACGCTGCCTTGGTGTCATCTTCGACTCTGCGCTCTACTTTACTGCCCACATAGAAAACATTGCTAGTCACTTCCATCTCCACAACATCTCCAATATCTGCCACTTCCTCTCCCCAGAGACCGCCAAAGTCCTGGTACACACTCTCATCATCTCTCATCTGGACTACTGCAACATAATCTTCTTTTGTCTTTCTCTAACTAGACTGTCACCTCTCCAGTCCATCATGAATGGTGCTGCTAAACTCATTTACTAATCTATCCGCTCCTCATCTGCCACTCTCTACACTGGCTTCCAATCTCTACACTGGCTTCCAATTGTCTAGTGAATTAAATTCAAAGTTCTGTGCATTACTCCACACCTCCTGTCCCACTTACATCTCCAACCTGATACATAAATACACCCCTAACCGCCCCCTCCGCTCCTCCAGAGACCTACTAATGACATCCCCTTTCATAACATCATCACATGCACAGCTTCAAAACTTCTCTAGGTCCGCTCCTACTCTCTGGAACTCTCTGCCTCCTCCCATGAGACTTCCTCCTACCTTTGGCACTTTTAAAAAATCCCTGAAAACCCACCTCTTCAGTCTCATCTACCCATCTTCTCATTCCTAACATCAGCATCATACCAGTTCCCTCCACCTACTGTATACTTGCCCCCCACCTATTAGATTGTAAGCCCGATCGGGCAGGGACCTCTACTGCTCTTGTGTCATAACTTGTACCTGTGTGTATTATCTTGTGTTGCATCTCAACTCTAATGTATTGTACAGCGCTGCATAATATGTTGATACTATATAAATAAATTATAATAATAATAATCATACCCTTCCAATTCTGACAGTGCTACTTTAAATCATCGCCTAATTACAATATCTATTGAGAATATGTTTCAGCACCAATCAGAATCCAGAACATGCAGAGCAGAGCAGACCTGGCCATATGTCATGTTTGGGGGCTGATGCTCACCTGTGTTCCTGAAGCTGCTGCTCCAAACTCCGGGGCGTTTCCTTACAATACAACTGACAGCTGTTCTGTGTTTTCACCAGCAGATTCCCATTCTGAAACGGAATAAAGACTGCGTGAGAACGAGGAGCACTGACCGCCAGTAATAGCACAGTAAGAAAAGCAAAAGGTCAGTATGAAGTCCTGATCACGTCCACCAGGAAACAAATCAATGCAGCATTCTTATTCATAAAACACTCCAGCAATCACTGGAGGGTAATGGGCTGAGAACCAGGAAGCCCGAATTCCTGTCACTCAACACATCTACTTTCTGCCACATTTCCGAAAAGGTCCTGACCTTATTCATATAGGGACCCAGTGGTAATGTAATGTGATTTCTACTTAGTGAAAAGAATTTAACACAATAAGGAAGATTAAGAAATCAAGCTTTATTGTTATTAAATTATGGCCATGGCTAGAGAAGCAAATTAGATGTATTAGCTTCATAGGTCTGTCTCATAGGGGAACCACATGTAACTGCTTCATGTGACTTCCAAATATAATGTTGCACAGAGATGGTTGGATTTGTTTTTTAAAATTTTGACTAGCTGATTTTATGAGTAAAAAAAAGAGACTTTGTGACTTTTATAACTTTAAACTTAATTTATGCAACTACTACATATAGAATAATACCTTTTTGCTGCGCATAGTTAACTGGCATACCAGCCATGCCGACAAAGCCTGGGTTGGCTTAGAATGTACCCTGGCGAGGAGACACCTGGCCCACTCTGTATGGCTGCCCAGAGACGCCCGGGGACTTTCGGCCCTCACGTCGCCATTCTCTACCATCACGTTAAACATTTGGGACTGAATGTCCATTGGGGGTTGGCCCCTGACAGAGGGCATTCTTAGGCCCCTGGGGTTCGGGTGGTCACATCCGGGCCTCACATTTTCTGCTGGATGGGGAAATGTGTACCCTCCAGTCCCTCAGGGACACCTTTGGTGTCTTCTCAGCAGACGAATGGCGTAATCGCCAGGTCCGTTCCTTCATGCTGAACATCAAACCCAGGCTCCGTCTTTCAACTCACTCCTTTTGAGGACCTCTGTTTGGACCAGGAAAATAAAGCTCACATGCTGTCACAACTCTATGCCCTACTCCTGGGGCTGGCCCACCCCGACCCTCCCAGATTTATGGGGGAATGGGAGCGGGAACTTGAGGTCTCCCTCACGGAGGCTCAGAGGGCTCGTATCCTCGCCTTGGCCCACACCTCCTCCATTAACACAAATATTCAGGAATCCAACTACAAATTGCTCTTGAGGTGGTACAAGGTGCCGACCTTTCTGGCAGCCATATATGTCCGGTTCCTGACGATTGCTGGAGGGGGTGTGGTGGCCAGGGGTCTTTAATCCACATCTGGTGGACGTGTCCTAGGATCGCCCCGTTTTGGGATAAGATCTATGAGGTGTTGGGCAAGGTGACGAGGTTGGCTTTGGACAAGGACCCCCTTTCCTTGCTGTTCCACTGTTCGCCCAACAGCATGGCCAGATACAAGCGCTTGGTGGTCACCCACCTCCTGAACGCAGCAAAGGTCCTCAACCCGAGGCTTTTGCGATCGGACAGGGTTCCAGCCGTGTCCCATTGGTTGCTCAAGATTTCCAAGGTCCGGGATATGGAGCAAATGACACTTAGGTCACAAGATAGGGAACATAAATTTCTAGAAGTTCTGGCAAAGTTGGGATTTCTTCACTGAGTCTGATGACTATAGAGCCCTAGTTGCAGTCTGAGCTGCATATACAACCTGGGGTCCTCTCTTGCCAGCCCTTCCTTGTAGCACACGGGGATTAGATTAGTTTTTGGTGGGCCGGGTTTGTCCCGCCCCTCCTCTACACGGTCTGGGCTCTCACTCAATCAGTGTTTTTATTTTTGCACATTGTCTATCTTCCCACACCGCCGGACAGTTCCCCCCGATTGTCCCTCATCCTACTATCCCTGGTCCATGTATCCTATCCCAGTGTTTCTCCCCCCACCCCCTTTACTGCCCTCTTGGTTGCTTTAGTTGTTATTGTCTGGTGTCCAGTCCCCTTAGGTGCGACATTTTGTTTTGTAACTGTCTATTTGTCATATGCTGTGTACTTTTTTTGACTTCTTGTCTGTAAATTCTTTCAATAAATACAAATTTAACAAAAAAAGAATAATTACTTTTATGTTCCCACAGCCCTTCTCTATATATCCAGCTATTTTAGTGATGATACTTTGTTCAGGATTGTTGCAATTATCTCACATATTCAGCTAGTCAGAATTTCCAAACCATTTCAATTGATTAGCAACTAATTATAATCTGTTCATATGGTTTGAAAAGGAGCTCATTGGTATATTTAAAAGGACTAATAGTAAAGAATGACAGTAGAATGAAAGTAAAAATATAAAACAAAATATCTTCTGAGCTCCAATGCAGAGCTTAGATGTGACCTTCAGGACCTCATAACATAAAATGAGTAAAAGCAGAAGAGCATTTCCTGTACAGGCACAGTTAATGTACAGGGAGTGCAGAATTATTAGGCAAGTGGTATTTTTGAGGAATAATTTTAAACGCAACCATTTTCTCACTCAATGAACCCAAAAAAACTTCATTAATCAACATTTTTTTAAAAAAAAAACCCCTCACAAAGCTGTGGATACTTGGACTCTTGTGATCCATGAGCATTCGTCCTGCATGAAACTCATGTTTTTCCTTGAAGGATGCAGAACTTCTTCCTCAAACCACTGCTTTGAAGAAGTGTGTCTTCCAGAATACTGTGCAGTAGGCACTGGCAGTTTGAGATTTGACTCTCCATCCTCCCAAACCTAAAATGCCCTACAACAACAAAGCTCATATCTTTTGATGATACCAAGCCCAAACCAACATGTACTCCCACTTCCACCACCTCCACCCCTTTGCTGTCATCTCTGAGTCTGATGACTGGCATCTTCTGACTACTCCTCTGACCCTTTTAACCAATCCATCCATCGCATGCCAATCATCCATCTCTGGCCCATCTAATACTCACACTCCTCTCATTTCATCAGTCCATAAAACCTTATAAAAATCATCTTGAGATATTTCTTTGGCCCATTCTTGACTTTTCAAACTCATTTGTGCTTCCTTGTCATCAGATGGTGGTCGCCTCATTATCATCCTCTCACATTCCCTTTTATCCTGCTCTCTGATAATTGCACACCCTTGTGCTTTTGGGCACTCCAGTGAATTTCAACTCTTCAAGCTCTGAAATTATGGCCAAACTGGTGGCACAATGGCATCTTGGCAACTGCAACGCTTGACTTTTCATCATTCTATCGGTACATTTATTTTTGCCCTTTTTGTTCCACACCACCTCTTCTTGCGACCTCTAGTTGCACTATCTTTGAATGAAAACGCTCTCTTGATTGTTCGATTGATCCACTCTTCAGAACTTTGCAATTTTAAGAGTGCTGCATTCATCCCTTACTGCAAGATACTCAATCTCATCCTCACTACTATTTGTTGACTTTTCTAAGCCTGTCAAGTCCTTCTTTTGACCCATTTTGCCAAGGAAAGAATTTGCCTAATAATTATGCACACTTAACTATAAGGCTGTTATTGATGTCATCTAAAGACCACACCCCTTCTCATTACAGAATGCACATCACCTATCATATGCTTAATTTGTCAGTAATGCTTTTCGAGCCTTTACAGCTTGGAGTAAGACAACATGCATAAAGAGGATGATGTGGTCAAAATACTCATTTGCCTAATAATTCTGCACTCCCTGTATATAGCAAGGCTGCTTGATTATAAATGTAGCCAAACAATATCCAGTTAACTAAAACAAAAAAAGTTTTGGAGGTCAGACATTCCCACTAAGCAAAACCATCTTCTGGTGCCCCTGTCCAGGCTAAGCTGGTAAAGCCTTTTTCAATCTACGGCTGGTTTGGTCTTACCTGGAAAATCTCTTTAATAATACCTTGCATATGGTAACAATGGATCAATACTGTGTGACAAAGTCCATACCTGTAGCCTGTGCTGCAAATACTGTGTCTCCAAACTCTGACGTCTAGATAGTAGCTGGGGCTGCATACCATTGGGGAATGTCGGCATATTTGGAAGGTGTGTGGACAAATCCTGTTGTAAGAACAATGCAGGTCAGGCTAATGTTTAAACATCAAAATTCATAGCTTAATTACACAATACTGAAATAAATAACTTGTAAATGTGTTACAGTGGGATATAGATTCAGAGACTCAGCCATTCACATGTAAAGTATATATACAGCATGTTCCAGCAAACTATGCAGGCCTGGGCCATACAGAATTCACTCTGCATTCCTCCATATGTCAAGAAGCAGAGCTTAGTTCCAGCAGAGTGTGCAGGGCTTAAACTTTAGCATGTGTCTATACAATTGCAGTACCCATTCTCTGAATCTACTGACCAACTTATGAAGAGACACATTTTACAATCTGGCACTAACAACTTACCTATAAGCGGCTAAAGATATATGAGAGGAGACATGAGTGTGTATCACATAATTGTTATTATTGCAATGCAGAATGTAGAATATACAACTCATGCTATGTAAATAGCCTCAATTCACCCAGCTGGTTGGTCAGTGTGTTCAAAAAGTGGGTACTGCTAGTGCTAATACAGCTAAAATCTCCATTTAGGCAGCGGCCATTTGGGTTGGCTGAAAGGAATGGAACACATACTAGTCTCCTGGGATACAGGATGCTTGGGAAATTCAGACCATTAAAATATCCAAATTTATTGGGAAAAGGGTGCGTTTTATAGTCCAAAAATTCAGTAGTAGTTACATCTTTATCACACAATCCTAATGCTTCTGATCTACAAAAATAGGTTTTATTTCTAGAGATGTGTTCTTCATAATATTTAAAAGGGACACAGTAATTTTGTGTACGCCTGGAGAAATCAAGCAAAGAAATTATAAACCTTGTTTTGCCAGAGTAAACCTTGTGATTCTTTAGACAAATTTTTTTTCAGTTGGTCATTACCCTTTTTGTTGTTTAACTCTTAAAAAAATGGAAACCCATTGGATCCCATTTTATCCTTTCCTCAGCTGCTATACTGCTTTGCATCTCATCCCATGCAGCCATCTGTCTATCCTATGTCTTCCAGTTGACCTCCAACAAGAGGTAAACAACTCACGCACACTTTAGTCAGAAATGTGAAAGAAGAATAATAATGAAAATATGATAATAAAACAAAGTCTGAATTTTAAAATTGTGGGTGGGATAGGATTTGAAGTGGGCATAACCTTTTTTTAAGCTGAAATACCTGTTTAAATTCTCCATATTCCACAAAAACGTTGATACAAATTGGCCCATATCTACACTAGTGTACCCTGCTTTACTCTTCCTAATAGTTATCTGCTCTCTCTTATTCCCAGCATGGATTACGATACCTGCGGGTTGTTGAGATCTTGGAAGTGATGAGCTGCACTGATGGCATTAGGATCTTCGCTCGGTCCCATCTGTTCATACAGCATCTGAATCTTATTGAGTTCAAGGATACCCTTGGTTCTTGCCAAGTTCTGAAGGTGCTGACGAAATGCCACAATACCTATGGTTTAACAAATTAAAACAATGAAGAAGTTTTCAAAATATTTCATAAAATGTACCGTATATGCCGGCGTATAAGACGACTGGGCGTATAAGACGACCCCCCAA
>CM070038.1:75423704-75455629 GCA_036250615.1 Ptychadena robeensis
AATAAATATCTGCCAGGGACAATAACTTATAGCAACCTATTAGAAAAAAAACTTTGTAATTAACTTTAACACTGTAAAATTAATTTTGAGTAATTTAGAATACTGTAGTCTAAACACAGCTTTTTCACGAATTCGCTGAAAAAGTACAAAGTGTATTCTTGACTTGCAAAGCAGAACATTCTATCACATAAAGGATAATAACTGCTATTACAACTTATTATTTATAAAGAAGTGAAGTTACCTTGTGTTAATGAGGTGTCAGATGCCCGTCTACCTTCCCGGAAACTTACAGGAGACCTATTGTGAGCTTCTCGCTTTTGGGAGGCCATGGCAGGCATAGGTAAGTTGGTAGGTCGTAGTCCTATGTATGGTGGGGTTAGCCTGGTGACAGACTGGTTGGTCATTGCTACTTCCGTTAAAGGTCCTGAGTCCTCCTGGACATTAAGGTCACTCTGAATAGATCCCATGTCATATTCACAGTCCACACTTCCCAGAGAAGGGTGGTTACCAATACTGAAGAGGTTACCTGTGAAAGAAATGGCAAAGTGGTAAAGTAATTGTACTAAAGACATGACTAAAGGAAGGTCATGTCTGGTGCATGCGGTAAGCAGGTGCTGTACATAGTTTTATGAAAACATCAGAGCAGTCTTCTTTTTTTGAAGACTTTGACTTCAACAAAATTTGAAGGCCAAAGGCCAGTTGTTACTTCAATATGTTTAACAGAGATTGGTGAAGCTTTCAAAGGTGGAGTAGATTTTAGTCCCTCACCATTCCAGCTAAAACAAAGGATTAGATATAGATATACTTTAATGCATGTAAGTGGGATTTTCACTTCAGTTATTGACACAGAAGCTGAGTGTGATAAATTGCATGTTAACAGCCAATTCAAGCCTAAGCAAGGCCAGGAAGAACCTGTAAATCACACCCTTCAATTGCATTATTGGAACAAAAGTGGTTTAAAAAAAACAAATACACAATTTTGCTTCACAAAAAAAAAACTAAATCTGTTTTTTATTAAACCTAACATTTTACCTGTTTGACCAAATGTGAAGTTACAGTGTGAATGATATATTCAAGTGAAATAGTCAATCTAAATTGGTATATATATGGTATTTATAACGTACCCCCTTTTATCCAGTGAAAGGGAAATTTTTTAAACCCTTATTTAGAAGAACATGGAGGCAGTTATCGCTGACCTTTTCATCTGAAAATGTTGCCTGATTGAGCTTCTGGACTTATGCTAGCCATACACATGGCGACTTACCCCGACATCTGCCGCCGACATCTTTCCGGGAGGCTAACATGATGACGTCATCACGTTTAGCCTCCCATTGCATTCTGGGGCCCTTCAATCGGCTGGGCACCCTTTGTGTGCCGGCCATAAGCTGCAATGAAGCCGCCGCTTCATTGTAGCTTATGGCATCGGCTCCCATCGGCTCGTGCCGGCCAGAGATTTTCCGACATGTCGGATCTCTGGCCGGCCGAGAAGTGGGGCGACAGGGATCTGTCGCCCCATGTGGGCACATGCCGATTAGCGGCCGATTTTTAACCTGACCGACGGCGAGAGCGCGCACGCCCGTCGGTCAGATTAAAATCCGCCCGTTTATCGGCATGTGTATGGCTAGCATAAGTAGCTGAATGAAGGGCTGGGGTGTCAAACTCAAAAAACAAAGTGGGCAAAAATGATAAACTTGGACTAAGAGGAGCGCCAACAACATGCAATGCAATTGACACATTCACAAAGGTGCATAATCATTGCTTTCCTACACAACAGAGTTGCATCAATGTCGAGGCATTTGCCAATGTTGGCATGTGCAGACATGCCAGTTTGCCACCTATGGACTACAGCAAATATGAACATAAAGACTTCTGACTTTCCCCTTACTTTCTGGATCTGCATACATAATAGTTAATGTGGTTGATTTCTAAAGGAGGAGAACAGAGAGGAGATGAACCCTGCAAGTACAATGATCACTTTGCAGTGGAAATTTTCTCTATTATTATCATCAATATTTGTCATCTAATCCAGCAAATTAATACACAAATTAAAAACTCCGTAATATGGTTGAAACAGGGACAACAACTTCATGTGTCACCATGACTTGAATTAATTTCCTGACTCTTAGCAACCGAACCAACCCAAAACTCCAAACTCTCTGGACCAAACCAGGTAAAAACTTTGCCACCTAACCCCACACACGTAATTTGGGAATGGTGTAGTTTAAAACACTCAACCTCAACTTGTACTGCTGTACACTATGGCTTTCCAGTATCCTTACCTTCCATGTCTGAGGCCATATTGGGCACTACGACTAACTGGTTGGTCACTTCTGCCAGCGTGTGTCGCCTCTGACCACTATGTCTGCCTTGAAATGCTGCAAACGTTGCAGAAGGATCATCCTCAGAGTCGTCTTCTGTCTCTATACCCTCATCAATAGAAGTCTCCATCATATTCGATGGTAAGGATTGGCAAGCCTTTCGTACTATCACGGGAGGTAGTGGATCCAGCAGACACCCATTAACCTGTACATAAGAGACAAAAGGACATTTTAAACTTTAAATTACAAGCAGAACAGGAGATAAAGGTATCATACTTGCACTTTTACCCTCACCCCCCTAAATTTTCCTACACCTATTATATGCCTCTTATTAAATGAAGTCTTTGAAGGGTCATAAAACTTCATCACCAAGTAATTTTTTTTACATTCTAACAACAGTTAACCCTAAACAAAGGAGCATAGTGGAACAGGAAAGCTCTAATAGACTCCCCAAAAAAAGAAATTTCAATTAGTACATTTGAATCAAGATTCATGGGTAACCTCATGTGTAATCCACAATAAATTAAATGCTACAAAATACCATGTGGTCACCAAATTTGTACCATACAAACTCATCACATTCATGTAATTAGCAAAAAAAAACTGTGACCTGTCCCTCATCAACAAGACATGACAACAATGCCTTAGGCAGGGAAGGAGCTTTACAGAAAGCCATGCAGGAAATGGTGGCAGAGACTTGGGAATTTAATCATTTCTCCCCAGGATGTGACTAAGAATCCGTTCCAGAGGAAAATGCATCTGCAAGCGGCTGATTTGATGAACTTCAAAACCAAAGGGGGCCTCCTTCACCGCGTAATGCCTGTTGACCCTCGACAATGGCAGCACGAGTTTCTTTTCCCTTTAAATGTCTGTCCATGTAGTTGCGTTCTCACAGGAGGAATGTGCATGTTATGAGCACAGATATTAAACAATTAGCTCTAAAGTGACCCTTGAAAACCAAATGCTATGTGTCTTCTAATAAACTAATCGTTTTCTACAGACCAATCAATCCCTGTGAAAAACCAGAAAGCAGATATATTTTTTCCTTTCCACATGAGATGCTTTTATACTCGTAAAATAGTAGAAAGTAACTTGGCATTTGCACAAAGGAAAATGAATAAAATAGGTGGCATAAGTAAAATAATTTTTATGCAAATTTACATGGACCTACTACAACGGATTTAAAAAGTCTTAACACCTCCCGTAAAATGTTAGATTTAAAAGAGAAATCATTTCAGATCCCCCCCCCCCTTTAATGTGACCTACAAACTGTACCACTCACATGAAAAACAAACTGAAATCGTTTAGGTGGAGTGAAGAAAAAAAAATATAAAAATAAAATAATGTGGTTGTATTAGAGTGCACACCCTTAAACTAATACTTTGTTGAAGCACCTTTTGATTTTATTACAGCACTTAGTCTTTTTAGGTACGAGTCTATTAGCATGGTACATTGTGACTTGGCAAGATTTGACCACTCTTCTTTGCAGAAACACTCTAAATCTATCAGATTGTGATGGCATTTCCTGTGCACAGCCCTCTTCAGATCACCCCACAGATTTTCAATTTGATTCAGGTCTGGGCTTTGGCTGGGCCATTACAAAACTTTAATCTTCTTCTGGTGAAGCCATTTTGTTGATTTGGATGTATGCTTTGGGCCGTTGTAGTGCTGAAAGATGAAGTTCCTATTCATGTTCAGTTTTCTAGCAGAAGTCTGAAGGTTTTCTGGCAATATTGACTGGTATTTTGAACTGTTCATAATTCCTTCTATCTTAACTAAGGACCCAGTTCCAGCTGAAGAAAAACAACTCCAATGCATGATGCTGCCACCACCATGCTTCACTGTGGGTATGGTGTTCTTTTGGTGATATGCAGTATTGTAAAGTATAGTGGCAAGACGAAACCCTTTATTAACGAAGAAAAACATCTCCCAAAAGCATGTGGGAAAAGGTGTTATGGCCTGATGGATAACAATAATTCCAAAAGATATATTTGGCGCAAAAACAATATTGAACATCACCAAAAGAACCATGCCATGCTGATAGACTCATACCTAAAAAGACTGAGTGCTGTAATAAAAATCAAAAAATGCAACAAAGTAAGGGTGTGTACTCTTATGCAACCACATTATTTTATTTTTATATTATTTCTTCCCTCCGCCTAAGAGATTTCAGTTTGTGTCTCATTTGAGTGGTACAGTTTATAGGTCACATTAATTATAGGTGGAAAATTTCTGAAATTATCTATCTTTGAACCTAAAATTTTAATTTGTAGACTTTTTATATCCACTGTATGTAATAGTAAGAAGTAGAAACAGTATGTTGCACATACATGGCCAGCTGTAAAATTTATCCCCCTTATTCCAGAAAAACAGAATCCGGAGGAGGGCGATTTTATTTGAAATAGTGTTATATGGGCAGAAAGAGTTAAAAAATATCAAAACAAGTATTGAATTTATCATAAATATGGTAATATGGCCAGGTCACAAAAGGAGATTGGCAGGACAACTACTAAATTTGAATGTTTGATCCTAATGTTAAGGTAGCCATGGAAGGGTAAATTTTTTGTTCGATTCCCAAACAATAAATCCGCGTGCATGTTCGTGAATCATGCCCTCCTGGACGACCGGTACATTGTTGATCAAACAGGGATGCAATCCCAATCAAACAGGGCCTCTCAATCCCCATACAAAGTATGGGCCTGCGATTGAGCACCTAAAGTGTTGTGCATCCATTGTTCAAATGATCATCAATTTTTGTGCCACCGATTCAATCAATGCGTGTATGGCCACCTTTATTTAGGAAAAACTGCACCATTGACTGATCCACTCAACACATAGACCCCCGCAATCCATGGAGTATCTAAAAGTTTAAGAAAGTAAATGTTGTGACCACAACGACTGGGAACTTCATGGCTAAGCTAAGTAGGGTGAATTATGTCAGAGAGGGAGGGAGCCTCAGGAGAGTCGTGTTGATGTGTATTGTGTATTTGACAAACTTTTTTAAACATTTAAATAAGCGGATTGCAGGATCTGCTGGCTGTTCCCAGCACCAAAGAGTTCCGATTATTCTGAGCTGTGGAGAAGGCCTGTATGAAACTAGAATTTTTGTATTTGTGATATTGGATAAAATCATTTGCCCTGCTCTACATAACCTTGGGGATCACATGTGATGCAGAAAAAGGGAGTAAAAAATTTATTATGCTAACTATTTCTTCTGGTACATTTTACAACTACTAATAGGTTATTCGGGGAGGGGGGTCCATACAGGCAAAGTAGGCCTCCCCTAACAGCTTAGAAGCTTCAGAGTTCCTGGATCTGTTCATGTGCCTAAAAATGGCCTATCGTTATTCTAGGTTTTCTTTTCTCAAAATGAAAAAATACAGAAGTACATATTAGAAAAATTAATATATATATATAATACCACAGTGGGTTATTTCTTTATTCTGTAGGGATTTGATTATTTTAATATAATCTACAACAGCGGTGTAGTTTGTTCCACTTACTTACTTTGCTCCCTAGGCAATGGTGAGGTCACTGGGCCTTCTCCCAAGATTTTAAGGAAGCAATAGCTTCCAAATAATACAAGAATGAATTTCGAAACAGTACAGAAGCACAGTACAGTACACAGGATCTGGGGTCATTGGACACCAGGAGAAGACCCTGAGAGGCAGGCCAGTTTCTATCATGAAGGGGGCCCAATGTAAAGTTATTGCCACAGGGTCCCCTTGATGCTGATCTCTTGTCTGGCACGCAGAGTTGTTGACCGGTGGGGTGATTGATTTTAGCTCTGAGCCAGCATGCTGAGTTGTTGAGCGGGGGGGGGTTGTGCTAATTGATCTTAGCCAGCAAGTCGAGTCATTGTGCAAGGGGGATTGGGCCTGGTTGAGGGGATGACCCTGCATACTCTGCATAGCGGGAGAGGCGGCCCATACCAAGGAAGTATCTGAAAGCCCATTGTAGGGCATTTTTCTTCTATCTGTTTTCCTAACTTATTGTTTTAAAAAATTATAATATTTAAATTTAATGTATGATAGAATAGAATATTATGCCATGTTGGCCTGACCCTGTTCTTTTTGATTAAATCATTTAAAATAAAGACTATTAATAATACAAATCTAAATTTAAAGAAGGTCAGGAGGCTCTAATCTCTTAACAGGCATACTGTTTTATAGAGCTGCATTTCCACCACCATAAAAAATATACACCGTGACCCCAGCTACTTATCACAGGCCAACCAAAGCCTTGTTAACCCAAGCAAAAAATATATATGTATTTAATATTCCTCTAGAGCAAGATGTTGCTTCTCCCCGAGTGTGTAGAAGCAGCAGCATTTCAGAGAGGATCCCCGCGGTGAGGCTAAAAATACAGGATATTACACATTGTTTTTACAGCTCTCAGCGGCTCGGCTGAGATTTTCTGCAGCTGAACTATCACGACTCTACAAGTGATTGTTCATCGGTGAAACATTAATGTACCTATCATAACCTCCCCATTGCTGAGGCTGAATGTGGGATTTCACTAATAGAAGCACATTTCATTGCATGTGCCACCTTCAACCCTTTCCTACCCCAAGGGCCATAAAAAATGTGCACTGCATATTATGTCGGTTTATGACAAGCTGTAGTCTTGCCCTTAGCTCTATTTTCTATTCCAAACCTCTCTCTTTTTATGGATAAGACTACATTGTCTAAAGTGTAAAGTATATTTAGTATATTTGCTATCGTGTGTTTTTCTATGAAGCTTTCCTGATCACCTGATTACAGGACACATCTTAAAATACACATTTTATGACCAGTTCATAGTCTTTTATTGGTATTCTTAAGCCCTTGTCTGGTTTCTTTACTGCACAAGTATCCATAGCCTTCTTAGCAAGGGTTTCTCATTTAAATGTGGGCAGTTTACTCCTGATTAAATTTAAATGGAGAATATTTCAATATGTGGTCAGAGAGACTTTGTGCTAACAACTATAAATTCAATTGCCCTACCACCACCTTCCTGTAATGGCCATGTAGAAATATGACTATGCGAGCTTTAATGACTAGACCTGGTCAGATACACTTCTTTCCATCCCTACACTACATATATCTGTATCAAGGCCTTTCTTTCTGGGCTGTTACTCAGGTACACCAATTAAAAGTATTAAAGTGGGGAGGAAGCAGCATTGTCCCTGTAGGATGTGTTTTATGGCATATCCCAGTAAAAATATCCCAAAGTTTAAGATTTCAACACTAGAGACAATCCGATGTATCTAAAATGTTTTTAAAGGAAACATAAAAAAACAAATATGATTGACTGGTTTGATCAATTCACTTGCTCAAAGGTAAAATACACATATTCTTCATGAAAAATGATAATGAAGACATTAGATACTGGAAAATATTTACCGATGGTGTATTCACTGCTTCCTCCTCTAGGAATGTCGATTCAGCCTGGCAGCTGCTTTGTGGGTATGAGAATGGCTCTACAGTGGAGGCTTCTGGGAGTATAGGCGCTCTCATCATCCTCACATTTTGTGACATGAGGTTCACAGGAGACACCACTGTCTATTGAGAAATAAGCAATACATGATCAGTTCAATTAATATTTCCAGATGGCATCAAAGCAACAAGCGGCGGTGCATTGCCAGCTGAGTTCAATAAATCTAATAAGATACGTTGCCCTGAAATGTGACATATGTGCTTATGCCTACTAAAAAGTATTTAGATTTAATAAGAAACCACAGTTACATACATATAACATACTCATATTATTACTGACTGCACATGAGGCCACATATAGGAGTGGAGTATCTATATATCAAATAACATAATGATGTATAATGACCTATAGCAACCAGTGAATAGTATGTACAATGAAATATGGTTTCTTGTGGGAATCGTACAAGCAAAACACGGAAAGCAGACATGGGGAAACTACGCCCCAGGGGCCAGATCCTGCCCGTTTAGCCTTTTAATCCATCCCGTTGGTGAAAAGTCACTCTCTGTGTCCCCTCCGCTTGTTCCCTGCTTTTACCATACATAATGCCTAGAGGAGTCGGTACGCATGCTTTATATCCACTCATTATTACATTGGTTTATTTTTTTTATGGTTTTTTCCCACCTTGGCATTATGGTTACTTTAAAAAAAACAATTACTATATACCCGCCACACATCATTAATGACGCTGATTATGTGAGAATTAAGATACCAATACAGACTCTGAGTCTGGCCCTCAGTCAAAATTAAGAACCCATTGTGGCCCACGAGTCAAAAAGTTTGCCCACCCCTGGATTAAAGGCTCATTGTTTTATCGAAGGGCTCAAAGCAATTTTTTTTTTTTTTAAAAGAGGAATAGACAAAGGAAAGGACTATATTCTTGTCCTATCTGGGGAAATTGTATTATTATTTTTATTCTCGTTGGCACCCGTCCCCTTGACAGAAAATTTAGTGGAAAATGCATTAAAAGATGCCAGTCATAACCCAATATTGGTTATACACTATCCAATAGTATCCTGACTAAAGATTTATGGTACAGCAAAGTTTCTTTGTTTCTGAATCACTATTGTAAAACAAAGTGATGCAACAACTGGAGGTAGTTAGGGACAAAGGGATACATTTGAAGAATAATTTGAAGAATGACCGTAATTGCAATATCATTGCAACACCACTCCGGGGATGCTCTGAAACAATATTAACCCAGCAAGATCAAATGAAGAGAGCTCTGTAGTATGCAGAGAATCTATAGCTTTTAAAATTTGGGAAATGCGTGACTTTGTTTATTGGCTTATAAGTCACAAATATGGGAATGAATGGTTCACCTTGTAGTGACGAATGAACTGGCAATGTTTTGGGACATAGTAATTCATTTCATCCTTATGTGCTTGATGTATACTTTGGGGTGTATTTCCTGTGAACAGGCCCATTGCATACAGTGTCCTCTTGTTGGACATGCCTTCACATGTGTTGTCCAATGTCCATTAAAACGGGGAACGGGGCCATATACAAAATAGAAGTATGTTTGTATTAAATAGTGTGGGATCGTCCCTACTAAGCTGTCTCTCTAGCTTGTTCTTGAAAACATATTTTAGTACCACAAACCTGCCACCCTATATTTAATGTTGTTCTCTATTGGATAAAAGACAATGGAGACAGATGGGTAGCTGATCAGTAGTAACAGTGACAGTGTACCATGGAAATTGTTAATGATCACATTCAATTTTCTGTTGAAGAAATATCTGCAGTGGAGCAGAGAACCCAATAAAGTTAAGCCTGCTTGGGCCATCCGACCCATAAATTTGATTAACTGTAACTGACAAGGTAATATCTGTTATTTTCAATATATACTGTGTAAATTCTATATAGTGATAACACTTTACCAAATTGATTTGTAGACTATAAAAAGGCACGAGAACCATTTTATTAGAGCCGATCCATTTTTCCAGGATGGAAACTCTATTCTTCCTTAAAAATCAATAGCGAGCTGTATGCATCTAATCTAATGAAGTGTAACCTTTCGCACACTGCGTACGTCACTGTCATTCAATGCATCATGTTGCCTACCCGTTCCATGTAGCATTTCACGGCAAACCGATGAATCTTTGACTCAAAGGTCAATTATTGTTATTTACGTTTATTTCAGAACAAGTCATGCAGTGAATAAGGCATTCAAATGTATTAAATCAAGCATCTGTGGTGTTAAATTTAATATACATCGGATGCTATGCCAGATTTAGTGTTCGATTGCTTTTGCTTAAGAATTACCAGCTAATTCCACATACGCCATTAACATTTGTTAACCGGCATATTCAAATCATGAAAAGCCAAGGTTATGCAATGACAGTCAAAGTTATTATTCCGAATCAGTTTTTCTAAAGTAAGTTTTAAAGGAATACCATTGGCCAAACAATCATTACCACAGCACAGAGTAGTTTGTCAGTGTGCTCCAATGGATATTTTTTTAAAGCCCCTATAAGATTATTTGCAGTGTTCTTTTCTATTCAATAAATATTTTCTATTCTATACTATTCAACATAAAACATTTGAGCCCAGAACAAGTTGATCCTATGAACACAGTTTGTATAACCACTCTCTGCGCCGCCCTGAAAGAAAGAACTTGCCATGTAGATAAGGCCTTAGATTTGTCGGAGCACTCTCCCCTCCTGTCACATGAAATCTTGACAGCTGCAGCTAATTTTTAAGAGATTTAAGAGATGATTTGCTCAGGGTGCCGTGTAACAAGCGGTTTATCTGTTATATCGCAGTAATTATTGTTATTGACAGAACATTACCACCTGTTGGCTTGGTTAATAGGCCGTGCAGCTCTGGGTATGAGCTGGGAATGTAAAGTGAAAAAAAGGTTTATTACCAAGTCACGCCTAATTTAGACACCGCAATAACCGACAGTCATCTCGCTAGGCTATAACGATCGTTATTTACGATAATGACCATTATTTTCAGGAGCTGAGGAGAACCGAAAATAAGCATCGTTATGGCAAAAAATGTATGGGTAAACTGACGTGTGTTTGAGATGTCAGATATAGTCCAAGTTCAAGAGCAATCTCTAGACCAGTGGTTCTTAACCTGTGGGGTCGAACGACCATTTAACAGGGGTCGCTGAGTACACTGAAAGCATCAAAGCAATGCTGATACCCACAAGTGGGGTGGGATGTTAGGAGTGTAAGGGTAAGAGTAATACCCCCCTCCAGGGTCGGCACCAGAGCACCAGGAGTGGGCAGGCACCGACAGGCACGGGTGGCTAATAGAGGGGGCACGCTTACATTTCAAAGGCCAGACTGCATAGGTACGGGGCCTTAATTGAGCAGGCACACAAACTTGACTGAGCGGCCTGGCCCCCATGGCCTGTCTATAGTGTCTGCGCTGCCCCCCTTGCTCCTAACCTAGACGGGTTGTGTCGTTACACTTACCTGATTGTGCTGGAAGTGACGTCACACAGCTTGCCCCCATCAATCCTCATGAAACATCTTTTAAAACTACAACAGTTGAAACATTGCAATTCCCCACCGACATACCTGCATGTTAATTATACAAATGTGTCTTGGAGCATTCAAACTGCTTTCCATGGTTATAGGAAAACACGGTGTTGTTTGTTAGTGATGAGGGAGCGAGGCTATATAGTTACACATCAGTTCCATTGTGTATATGTATGTAAAGAAGTCAGTAATCTGATAAATCTGTCACTCAGAGGTATAATTATAATAGTTTCCAACATACCCCACCCCTTAATAACAATGTACATGATTGTTCCAGGACATTGCTTAACGCAGACCGATATTACATAACAAGCACAAATAGTCTGGCTTTACTTCATTCACTTCAATGGGTATTGGGTAAGGGTCCCCATACACCTTTAGATTCCTGTCAGATTTTCTTTAGATAAACTTTTGTTTTACCAAAACTATGTCATCACGTTGCATTCTGGGGCTACTTTAATCATCCAGGCACCCTTTGTGTGCTGGCCATTACCTTTAATGAAGACGCCAGTCTTCGTTGAAGTTAATGGCATCGGCTGGCCTCGGCCAGAGAACATCGGACATGTCCATTCTCTGGCCGGCCGAGCTGTGGGGCGACAGGGATTTGTCGCCCCATGTGGGCACACGCCGATTGGTGGCTGATTTTGCCGCCGACTGACGGCGCGCGCACGCCCGTCGGTCAGTGGCAAAATCGGCCGCTAATCGGCGTGTGTATGCCAGGCTTAAGGTCCCCACACACGTAGAAAGATGAGCTGTGGAGAGCAGGGTGATGACGTCATCAGGCTGCTCTCCACAGCTCACAGCATCGGCAAGCACCCTTTGTGTGCCGGCTGTTAGTTTCAATGGGGACACCAGTCACCATTGAAACGAATGGCATCGGCCAGAGATTTGCGGACATGTCCGTACTATGGTCAACCAAGCTTTGGGACGACAAGGATCTGCCGCCCCCTGTGGGCACACACATCGCGCACGCACAACGGGGACCTTTAAAGTGGGTTTACACGTGTAGATTTTTTCATTCAATCAACGAAGAACGAACAATTTTTTGCCTGATTAAACAAAAATCTACCTGAAAGTGGCGGCTTACATGTGACCTCACTTCCGGAAAGTTTTCCCTTATTTGGAAAGGGAAAAATTTTAAGGTATGTTCTTTATATTAATGACCATTAAGTTCGTTGTTGTACTAGAAATCTGTGTCTCCTGACAACTAAATTCTCCCTGACTTCTCAGGCTTTTGTATTGTTTATGGTGCACTTCAATTATTTAAAAAGAATATCACATTTTACAGTAATTGAATTCCGCAATGTAAAGTACAGCTGATTATGAAAGTTTTTTTTACACAATGGCTAATGGGGTTAGTGTAAAGAAGGATGCCATTTTTTTTACCTTGGCTACTGTCTGTTCAGCAACTGTGCTTGGTCGTCGCTGGCGAGCATCAATCCTAGCCTCCACTGGAAAGCTGCTTCGGTGAGATTTTAGCCTCTCCACTAGCAGGTAATAGATAGCAGCAAAGTGATTGTAACTGCGGTTCTGTAAAGACTGTAAGTAAAAAAGTTATGTTAAGACAACTGTACAGCAAGGGAAATGTCTCATACACTTTGTCATAACTACTAGGTTCCTGAAATGTCACTACTGGCCATGTTTCTATTCTTGAAAAATCATGTTCACAAAATATATATGATCCCATTTTATATGATAAACATTACCAGATTAGCTTTCACAATCCACAAAAGCAATAGCAATAGAGGATTTCAGTATATATGAGCCAATTTACAAATCTGGACATGAATTGTTATAAATCATCATTCAGATTTAACAAAATCATAGAATTCCTTCACTGCTTGCTATGAGTTCATTGAGCAAACCATCTTGGCTAACTGTAGGTGGAATCTTTCTAATCTTTCTGTTGTACTGGTTATGGAACCGAAAAGCCCTCCATTGAACCGGAAGCTGGTCACATGTCTCGTTACATCATATAGCCACAACATTAAGGATATGGGCGATTCTGCTTTGTGTCTCTAAGAGCTGGGGTATAGTACAGATAAAACCTCATGGAATGGGGCACGTGAATACCTTTTTGTCACAGAACGCAATACCGCTCTACTAATTGTGAACAATACGTGTTAAAAGGAATGCACTGAAAGTTCATCGGGCATTCAGCCAATGGGCTAATGAGGGAACACATGTCAGAAAATTGTGATTTGAGATGTGGCAGACTGGAAAGACAACAGAACAAATCTGAAGATCAATCAATTGTTAGACCAGAATTAATAATGTGAACAATGAATTCAACACACATCATAGGTTTCTTAACAGCATGAGTCACTTGTAGAAAAATGTACAATCATGTGCTTGAGGGCTCATTTATTTACAGTGCATAGATATAAGATCATTTATTGTGTTCAGTGCAATCTGTTCACACCAATCTAATATAATGCAGTTTCATGACAGATCCTTTCCCATAGTCCTGCCTATTGTGTCTGCTGACCAACAACTTCACTTTTTTAGTCTCATCAAATAGTCTTTAAAAATGCAACATGTGTAAAACCTAGGTCGGTGCACATCTATTGTGTGCATTAACATGTTCTTTTATTAAAGAACGCCAGAGAAGGCCCAGAGATGATCAGAAGAACTTCTGTCAGCTGTGAACCCCCAAAATGGCTGGTTCAGAAGTTATGTTTGAATGGACATAATTTTTTGGGATAGATCACATCTATGTGCATCTTATGGTCCAAATGCATGGCCACCCGCAGCCGAGTCGCACCTTGGTTCTCTAGCAGTGTCTTCACTCTCCCATCAAGGGGGGGGGGGGGGGGGGGGAGGTGGAGAAGCTGTCAGATGGGAGATCCACCCACTGCCTGATCTACCATTTGTACTGTATTGTTTATATCAGCTAGGCCCTGCTGATATAAACAATGAAGAGCAGAGACAGATAGATGCCAGTGGCATATCTCCCATCTATCTCTGCCTGTGTGTGAAAGCAGCACTCACATTGCAGCTTTCACACACTCAGCCATAGAGGGGAGACATCTGCTTCCCCCTCTGCCCTCCTCTTCCCCGATGTGTGAGAAAGATGACGTGATGTGCTGTGAAGTGCTACTAGTGACATCTTGTGGCTGAAATTTGGCATTGAAGGGGGTCTTTTACCCAATTGATTTGAACACTTCAAATATATATTTTCTTGTTTTCCTGCTCTAAAAACTGGGTGCGTCTTATGCTCAGATGCAACTTGTGGTGAGAAAAATATGGTATTTCATACTGCGGCCTTTAGTAGGCAGGAATTGGAGAAACAATGGGGAGATGTTTAGGCTATCTGATCTATCCCAAACAGGAAACATTGGGATATAATGTAGAACCATTATGCCAGTGAATACCAGGATTAATATTCTCCATGAATAATTCTAACATTCTTTTTTGATAAAATGAAGGACACAATCATATTGATTGGTAGTTATTCAATGCAATAAAGTTGTAGTATTTTACAAAACTGCACTTCATTCTATAAACCTCCTTAGTAGAGCCCCACATTCCAAGCCAACCAATGTAAAGCAAATTATTCATGTGATCTCTGTGGAAATTCCATAGCAGGTGTATTTACTTACTGAATTCTTAGTATGCTTAAACCCAGTACCTCTGCCCTGCCATTTTTAAATTGACTCACCTCTATTGTCTTCTGTTGGTCGATTCCCAAACTATGCATGAGCCGCAGAACCTGTTCATTGTGTACCCCAATCGAAGCTTCCTTTTCATGAGTCTGTGCGTAGAGGACAGGCCGGTGCACTGGGACCTCAGTCATCATCCACTTATGCTCTTTGATCTGAGCAATGGACAGACGTTTGGAAGGTTCTAGGACCAGCATCCTCCTTATTAAGTGCTCACATTCTAGACACAAGAGGAAAGGAAAAAATAGTAAGATGCCATAGTATTCACTGAGGCTTTATAAAACATTCAAATATTATCCCAAGCAAGGAGTGGTACTACCAAAATACAGAACATTTTGGTGAATTTGGGTAATTTTCGTATTTTGCTTATAAGAATAAATGCACACCCACCCACCATGGGTGGTCACACATTCTATGTCTTCCCCACCAATCACTGAGCTTTGCTGTGGAGACAGAGGTGGGAGTGCTCTCAGAAGGAAGATTTGCCCGCAGGTGGGAATCATCAACGTCAGGGTTAACACGGCCATGACACCCAATGGGTGTCTTGGACACATTTGTCTTATGTTTATGATGCGTAAATCATCATGCTAATGTAACATGGCATTACCATACCCCTTTTACTCCTATGGGTAAAATGTCAATGGGCGCATTTTATAAGTGTTATAAGATGCACCCATTGAATTGTTATCACAACAACGTAGTGCAATGCGTCATCAGCCTGCCTCTGGACATAGGCAAGTAGTAAACGATGGGCAACATGCGGCATGCCATGAGCTGAAAACCCTACATTTGACGCAAATAAAGAAGAATAAGTAAAGTAATTGGGGACAAGGCATTACTCTTACTTCCTTCTGCTAATGGCAGCTGCTCTTTTTCAGTTTTTATTTCAGAGCTTGTTAAGAACGTTTAGGTCCCTTTACAACAAGAGTAAAACAAGAAAAGCGAATCACAGCTTGGGGTAATTTGGCCAGATCAGCTTCATGAAACTGTCTTTTACATCTGAGCTGAACCCAGTGAGATTCATTGAGCAACATAAAATGAAATGTTCAGCTGTCAATGACTTATCGTGTCATAACATGTAGAAAAGGGTTAAATATATCAGAGGAGCCTCGGGGGATCATGCTTTAATGAATCTCCATACGTCACACACGTAGCCTGGGGTCTGTGTTTCCACCACAAAGAATCTGGAGAAAGATTATGGCTTTGTTTCCGTTATTAATCCTGTCTCTCTTCGCGTGTAAACATCAGCAAGGAAAGGAGGGTGAATGGATGAGGACGGTGATGACCCAGAAGCATTTCTGTCATGTTATAAGCTGGAAATCTCAGGAGTAATTCTAGCGCAAGGTCAAATTCACAGCATAATCTATGGCAATTCACAGACGTTACTTTAGATTTACACCCAAACATATATAAGTAATATTATATATAGATTCACATATATAAGGGATAGTTTCCATAAACTTGTAGATGCCCAATTAAGACCTCTACCACCTCCTCTTTGGCTTTCTCTTTATTTAGGTTGTATAGCTGCTTCCAAGTCTGTACATTGGATATAGCTATATGCACTGAGAATTGTTGACTTCATAGGCATGACGTGTTGGTCAAGGGTCCTCTATTAAGTAACTGTGGTGACTTTAAGTGTAATTCTTTTGGTTGTTATGAAAATGAATAATGATATTTGCTTAGCCAGAGTGCTCCTCACATCACATACTTGGGGCTTCTTACTTTCACTCATCATCCCTACATCATCCATACAGGACCAATTTTGAATGGTATTGTCTGAAAAGTCCCTAAATCCCCTACCAGAGTATCTGATTGGGGAGACATACTCCTTTCTTTTCTCTACAGGACTATTCAACACATCAGCCAGCACTAATTCTTCCTATTTGATTTCCCAAAGGTGAGACCTACTGTACCTTGCTTTGCTGTCCTGCAGACACAGTAATAAATTAAAAAGAAGTATCCAAAGACAGCAAAGCAACAAAAAAGAAGGAGGACCATGTCAAAGATAAGAGACCACCTCTGCTCAAATCAGAATTCTTGCTGCTTCAATAAATGAAGAGAACTCCATTACACACCCTTGCCTACATTTTATATGTAGTAACTTTATGAAGAGCAGAAATCCATGATCCTCACTTAGCAATGCTCCGCTCTGATTTACCCCTTTAAAAATAAAAATCCCAAAAGCTTGACAAATTTGCAAATCACAGTAGATTTTATTCTCACCACAAAAGAGAACAGTGCTGGCAAATCCACAAAGGAGTTTTTCTCTAACAAACGTCAATGCCATTGTTATTCCCTTTGTTATAACTAAAAACAACTGGGGGCCATTTGGGCTTGTATCTGTGATAGATTGCGCAAGTCTCGACCTACAGCAGCCAACAGAGACTGGTAGACGGATCAATGACCTCATCAAAGTATATCAATCAATTGACAAACATATTTTTTTTATTTATGTGTTTGTATATAGGCCACAAATGGAAATTATCCGGGGGACCAAATCAAACACAATGGACATAGAGGTGAAGAGTTAGAATGATGTGCCCCTAGATGAGATTCCCTTTGTTTGTTTGTTATGTCATCACTTAGAGAAGAAAAGGGGAAATCTTAAATGTTAAGCCCCCCACACACGCAATGTGCGGCGGCCGATTATCCACTGACCAATGTGTGTGCGCGCTCGCAACTGTCTGGGGTGCATGGGGCAACAGATCCCCGTCGCCCCAAGGCTCGGTTGGCTAGAGAACGGACATGTCCTATAATCTCTGGCTGATGCCAAAGGGTGCCCGCCGATGCTGTGAGGATTTAGGAAAATATTTTTTCACATACTAATACAATAGTTCATATATCAGAAATAAATGATCATATATATATATTAGAAAATCTGAATTAAAGGTAATATTTTATTTTCCCTTTTTTCATTTGAAAGGTTTTATATCTAGTAACCATATGAAAGGTGAGGTCTGCAGTTCAGGAACAATATCAGATTACTGCTAAGCACTCAAGGCCTCTAATCCAGGCAATGAAGAGCGGGATTGTTAGGCCAAGATGGCTTCCTTTTTCCATCAGCATCACCAAACAAGTTCCCAGGAGAGGTATTTTGATTGCAAACAGAAAATTAATTAAATGACGTTCAGCAAAATGCGGTCGGTAAAGGTGCTTTGTAAATTGCTAGAAAAATAAACAAGCCGGCAAACGGAACCAATACTGCAATCTTTTAATTATCAAGAGTCAATTAATTTACAGAAACATCAAGCAGATGTGTGTTGACAATGAGGATAGAAATGTCTGTCCACTCGGGAACATGTTTCTTAGGAAAAGGCAGATGATGTGGAAGGAACTCACTAGCGCTCATCTAGTTACTGCTTTATATTGGGTAAAGTTAGGGCAATGAAGAAGCCATGATGGCAATGGTTGTACGGTACCCAAAATTCTCAGTATTTTATACCGAACTGCTGCATTTCCCACCCTGGGCTATTTTTTTTAAATTAGGTACCTCAGCTTATATTCATGTTGGCTTATACTTGAGTACATTTGGTGTGTGTATATACATTTATTTATTAAGCCAAGGCTTTACTGCATCTTTTCGTCAGTGCTCAGCACGCGTCCTTTAGATGCATCTGAAACGCTGGCCATTATATTCAATAGAATGTGAGTGTGTACTGGCCCATTTAATACATTGGTCAGCATTTTGGTTGCGTCTAAAAGATGATTGTTGAGCACTGACAATAAAAACACAATGGAGCCTTGGCCTTAACCTTCTGAACGTTTAGCCTAAAGCTAGACACACAAAGGTAGATCTGTAAAAAGATTTGAGTACAATCAACGTGTGCGCTCATGGTGATTGATTGTACTCAAATCTGTTTACAAAGCTACCCGAGTGTGCCTTCCTTCCTCGAAGAAACTCGATTGAACGGGGTTCCAACATGTTGGAAAACCCTGTTGAATCTTCATTACTTTGCATGGAGCATGGTGACTTTACAATTGCTTGTGTGTGCCTAGCTGAAGTGTAGCTTACCCCGCAAACTCACCCCAAGCTACACTGAGGGATTGTGAATATCGCCATTCTTTTCAGGCTGTGGGGTGTATACCAATGATCACGTTATGGAGGTAATGTCTCTTTCCGCCCCACATCCCCAGCAACATCGTTGTGAAGGGGGAGAAGGGAGAGTAAGGATTTGCGTCAGATTCAAGTTTTCTATTTCGCCACTGGCAAAATGCCCAGAGGTTTGCAATTGCAAAATTCTGGATAAATGAACTCTATATAAAGAAACTCATTCTTAACTTCCTGGGCGTTACAGGCTTTTCGTGCATTTTGCAGCGGAGTACACTGTAGTTATATGTGGAGTTCACCGATGACGCTGAAGACTCAGGGCCGGAAAGGCTCTGTGAGCCTGCAGCTCTGCAAAAATGTTGCAGGCTCAACAAGAGCCGGGGGTTGCACCCGATCCTGGCACGGACGCAGTTTGATACACGATCAAACTGCGCCTGTAATGGCTTTGGGCTTAACGCCCAGGAGATTACATGTATGGGGGGTTAAGCCATTCTAACAAAAATTTTTAATAATTTCTAATATCTTTAGAACTTTCAGTTCTAGCACCTAGAACAGCAGTCTGGGTGTCACAGAGTCAGTAAACTTCCACAGAAGCTGTATATAACTAACATCTACATAAAATAATAAATATCCAGTACACATGTTTTAAAGCATGGAATCCTGGCACTTCTAAGGCAATCAGTGAAGTGTCAGAATAATTTACCAACAAACACACGTTCACCTACAACAGTTCCACCCTTAGTATTACTCAACACACACATCTTGTCTTCCCATATTTCAGCTACCGGCACCTACCTTATTATTATAAAGCATGTGAAAATCGTGTTTGCCTTCCAATTATAATAGGCTAGACTTCGCTGATGTGCGGCTATATTGTGAGACACGTGCGTGAAACCTCACATTTCAGGTGACTCACATGGTGTAGGTAATACCCAAGAATATTCCAATTAAAGAACCTTCTCACTTCTCTGACTCTCAGTACTTTCATGTTCAGGAACAAGAAAACAACTCAGTCATACAGGTTTAGCCTTGCTATAGATTATGGATGTGTGTTGAATGTTGATGTGAAATCTATATGCAATGATGGTGTGCAGGCAGACCTGTCCCGATATATTCCAGGATGCTAACGTGATGACGTCATCACGTTAGCATCCCGGTGCATTATGGGGCCCCTTCAGTCGGCAGCCCCCTTTGTGTGTCGGCCATAAGCTGCAATGAAGACGCCGTCTTAATTGAAGCTTATGGCATCGGCTTGCATCGGCTTGCGCCGGCCAGAGATTATCGGACATGTCCGTTCTCTGGCCGGCCGAGCTGTGGGGCGACAGGGATCTGTCGCCCCATGTGGGCACATGCCGATAAGCGGCCGATTTTTAACCTGACCGACGGCGCGAGCGCGCACGCCCGTCGGTCAGGTTAAAAATCGGCCGCTTATCGGCATGTGTATGGCTAACATAAATGTCATTTTAATTCTCTGCACTGGTAAAGGAATTACCTTTCAAAAGGTTGGGGCAGATTGTTCTGGAGTTTCTAAAGAGCATTATTAGCAGTAAGACATTAGTCATTGTGTGAAACGGAACATCAACTAAGCAACTACTATACAGACAAATACAATCAATGCAATTCATAGTTGATACACAAGCCATATGACATGAACTATTGTGTACCACATCCTTCTTCCATTTCAGGCCCACAGAAGTATTTGTAAAATCTGACACTGATTTATAAGGTAAGGTAGTCTCGCGTCATTAGAACAGTGCCTTAATAATACACAGGTTAGCAGCACGATTTCTAGAGTGGACAAGCATAATGCAATTTATGGTGGGATACTAATAATGAGTTAAACTATTTGAATTGAACCCCCTTCATACAACTGTAGACATAAGACTTATGTGGCCTTATGCCCCTTCAATCCAAACCATAAATAGTTGTCTATTTTGCACTTTGGGAGACAAAATGATGACTACACTTTAGTGCCCAGGTGCCCAACCTGTGGCTCGGGGGCCGCATGCAGCCATTTGGGTGTTCTTAAGTACATCCCCCCTCTCAGTCCTCCACTTGCGGTCACCAAAACCTGTTAATGCATAGAAACTCACCTGTCCAATGGTGATCTTCTTACAGCAGGAAGAGGAGGAGAGGAACAGAATAGGGGCACATAACATTTGAATGAGAGGTTATGTGCCCCATAGATATCTTCAAAGGCTTTGGTGGTATCTATGAGGCACATAAGCTTTGATAATATATATGACAAGTTTTGTTATTTAAAAATGAAAAATAATGTCTCCTAGCTATGCCTGCTGTCATTATAAAATGCTTATACAAGTCAGTATAGACCTTTAGTGATGCCGAGGGCCGCACTTGTGGACCTCCATATCAACTCTGTTGCCCGCCGATGCTTTAATTGATAAGTGTTATACTCTTACAACATGATGACTGTTTAATAACAAAAAATACCAGAACTATAAAAATAACTTAAGAGGGGCAGGATATTACTGTACCTTCAGACATGAAATAGGGTATTCGGAATCTCCCTTCCAGAACTCTCTGTCTCAGGATGGGGAGCGTTGGACCATCAAATGGTAATGCACCACATACGAGAACATATAGTACAACACCCATACTCTGCAAAAATAACAAATACACACATCATTCATTAAGTAACTTAACTGATCATGTACTTAATTTTACACTTATAGACGGTAAAGTTCTGCCCAATAACAGATTGAACAATACAAAAAAGACAATAACAATAACAGATAGAACAAGTTTGTTGCTGGCCAAGGTACACCACTTTGTATCAGGCCAAGGTACACCACTTAGTATCAGGCCAAGGTACACCACTTTGAATCAGGCCAAGGTACACCACTTTGAATCAGGCCAAGGTACACCACTTTGAATCAGGCCAAGGTACACCACTTTGTATCAGGCCAAGGTACACCACTTTGTATCAGGCCAAGGTATACCACTTTGTATAAGGCCAAGGTACACCACCGCTTTAAATCAGGCCAAAGTCTGGATCAATATTGCTGCTTGTCAAGGTAATTGGCACAGAGGTGCCCTAAAAGGGCAAGGTTTGTGAGGGAGGACCCTCTGGGCTCATTATATGAAGGAGCAGCAACATTTAAGCAGGGCACAGTACACTATACTTCCCAATTACTGCACTTTAAGGGAAGAAGTATGTCCTTTTAGGAAACAAAGAAGCCCAAACACAAGATATTTCTATTGGTGCCATTTATTTCTTAAATCACCCCTATGGAAGGCCTAAGAAAAATTTGAACTAAACAAAATAACTCTAAAGTTATATGGCCCCTGCAGAAGCAAAGTGGACACTGCTAAGTGGAGCTCTAAGCTCAAACCTCTTCCCTCTGGATTATTTCCAATTAATACAAACTTGCTATGAAATATGCATACATAAACCAAGAAAGGGAATTAGACGATCAAAGAGACATTTTTGAAACAAAAGGAGTAGATATAGTGCCGGGGGGATACTTTTATTGAATCTCTGGGAGACACTTCAGTTTCTTGGCAATGTGAGGGGCACATGCCCGTGTCATAAAGCCACTTGGATTCTATATTTTTTTTTTAATGCAGGCATACCATTTAAAAACTGTTCAAATGTACTTAACATACGCAATAGAAATAATAAATGAAGTGTGTTTTAATAAACTGCTGCCAAACAGAGCTGGATACATTACATTGCAAACAGAGCAACAGAACCATGTGATTATCTTTTGGCACAAGATTACAATTCATTGCTTGTATGTCAGTTGGATCTATGCTAGTATACCCCTGACAGGCTCATATATACTTTTTTCCAAGAAATTGAGTATTTGTTCCATATGGTTACATAGGTATAGGGTCAGGAGGCCCAAAATTCCATGGAATTAGATCTGAAACATCTGAAGAACTGAAGAACAGTACTAATGGCAACCTGGAATTCCTCTGCCCTTTCTGCTTTTTCCTTTGTCTATCTTTCAGATCATGATAACTAAAGGGGGGTCTGGAGTGATGTGACAAGGTATTTGAACTTTCTAAAGGTGGGTACACTTGTAGATTTTTTCTTCAATCAATTGCCAATTAGATTGTTTATTCGATGTCGTTGTCAAACATTGTTCATTTATCGAATGTAACATTGGATTTTTTGTTTGTTCATCACCGATATCAAATGAAAATACATTGGAAATTACAACAACAGATGCCTGTGTCTTATGGTCCGAATGCGCAACCCCCACGGCCACTCGGCCGCCAGTGGTCGCAGAGTGGCTTCCCGCCAGCTCTCCCGGCACGGAGATTAGCCAGGGAGCTGGAAGCTCTCAGGACGGTGTCCGGCTCTCCCATCTGTACTGTATAATTGCCTATGCCAGAAGAGCTCAGAGCCTTGCTGGCATAGGCAAAGAAGAGAGAGAGAAATGAACGGCCATCTATATCTCTCTTCATCCATGGAAACTGCAATCACTCTGCAGCTCCCACGGACACAGTAACAGCAGCCAGCTGGAGAGCAGAGGAGTAACTGAGAGGAGAGAATGCCCCCCCTCCTCCTGCCGATCAGTGTGGAGAATGATGTTGTGTTGTGAGTCTACTGCTGCTAGTGACACTTACTGGCTGAATTGAATATTGCATTCACTGAATTCATTGCATTAACCCAAATGATGTGAAAACATATTAAATCTTTTTTTTCTGGTTTTCCTGCCCTAAAACTGGGTGTGTCTTATGGTCCGGTGTGTCCTATAGTCCGAAAAATATGGTAGTTGTTGGTAAAGCTAAAGGATATCTGACAGAGAGATCTAAAGGGGTATGGCCAGCTTTACTCTTTTGGTCTCAGCGGTGCCCACACAGTTGATCCCAAAGGCACTAGGAGTAGATCGCAGAGCTTATCCTGGTACTTTCTTTTGCTCATCTTAACACAAATCCGCATACTGCAATACTGAACTTAAGCCTGTATTCACACTTTTAAATATTGGTAGTTCATTTTGACCTTGTCATTTCAATTAAGAGGAACAGTGATTGTTTTAACTGTTCAATTAAGTACAAGGGCACAAAATTTCAGAAAACATAAAAACAGATAAGTGTTATAGAGCTATCCAGTTAAATGAATTACACCAGTATGAGCAGGTGAGCTGTCTTTTCAAAAAACAAAGAGAACTTTTATATTCTGGCAAACCATATACATGAAATTCATTACCCATATGTCCAGCTGTGGTCCCTCGTACTGTTGCCCTTCAAACACTTCTGGAGCTGCATATGGTGGACTTCCACACCACGTGGCAAGAGGCTCTCCAGTCTTGTAAAAGTTGCCAAATCCAAAGTCTGCAAGAGATTAGAAATATTGTTGCTGAAATTAGGACAAAGCTGTTTTGTTAACCTAATTATACATTAATACTTGAAAAGGTAAAATATCATGTAGTAGGTAGAGTTGATCACGAATATTCGAATCACAAATTTGTAATGCCAACTTTGCCAATTCCCGAAAATCTCGAATATAGTGCTAAATCCAGGGGTGCACATAACTTTTTTTGACTTTCATCCTCCAGATCTCCAACATCCTTAGAAGTCCGATCTTTATTTTTGGATTATTAATTTACATTCCCAATTTCACACCCCTGCAACCTTTCATAGTTATTCATATTTCCCTGTGGTTATCCCAGTGACATATATACATGTATACAAGTAACATTTAGCTGCGGCTGCCCAGACACGTAGTGTCTCCGAGTTACTAGTACACTGAGCAACAATAATGCAGGTACGCATTGCTAGTTTTTGGCCCCTTTTATGTACCAGAGTACCACTTATGTGCACCCCTGACTATATCTGACGAATATTCCAGATTTTTTATCTCAGTACCCACAACTACAAGTGACAATTTGCGCAATGAAGTTAATAATGACTGGAGATCAGGATTTTTTGAATTTACTAATTTATTGTGAATATTAGGTGAAAAAATTACAATATTTTACAAATACGAATATTGCCCATGCTGCTAATCACTAGTAGTAGGAAGGACATGTGCACAAGGACACATCACCTGTAATTTTTAGATACATTGCAACACGATATCTCTATATACATTGAGATATCAACACAGAAATCATCATCTCCTCCAGAGATCGGCTTGTATGCATATAATGCCTGATATGTGGTGTCTTGCAATATCTATCAGATCCGAGTCCTTGGATACGAAGACAGAACACAAGGAAGGCACACACCACACCCAACAAGAAATCACATTTTATGGCCTGCCATCTTTATACTGAAATATGGATGTTATATGCATCTACAAATCACTATTCTCTGCGTAGAGATCCCAAGCTATACCTCACAGCTTTCAGACTAAACAAATGTACTGTCACTTCCATTGTGTGATTTATACAATAAATGCAAATAATATAAGCTGATATATGATGAATAACACATCAATGCCATTTGTATTCTCCACCATTGAAAGGGTCTACTTCTCTCTCAGCCCAAATACCTTCCCTGTCCTCTGAGTATAACAAACCTTCATGATCATTGGCACGTAGGCATGCAGTGTCTAGTCTGATTTGTATTTTAGTGCACATATTAAGAATACTCACTTGTAAATTAATGTTATTTTATTGCCACCTGAATGCAAGGCAAAAACGAAAATACATATACCAGAGTTTAACCTGCCACAATATTTGTATTATAGCCTAAACAGTTCTGAGATTTACACAATTCTCCCACATAGCACAGCCAGGAGGATGGCACCACTCTCTCTGTAATACATATTTCATGTCTGTACCCCCTGCCCATTGTTGCATTGGCAGCAGATGACATGCAAGGCAATCCTTCCATTCACTCACTCTTTCTCCTATATTATTATTTATCAGCATAATCCTGACTTTATAAACACCCAGTAATGACCCTTCCTCACCAAAAAGGATTACTAAAGGGCAGTGGTGCCACTAGCCTGGTGCAGGGAGTGCGGTCCGCACCAGGTGACACAATTTCACTCTTAGTAGAGGGGTGACTAGAAACTTTCTAACCAGATACTTTTTTTGTATACAAGAAATAAGTATACAAGTGTTTTGCTTGCCCCTCTCCCCTTTACGAATGGTTTCCCTTTAGATGTGCATGCTGTATATTGGTGGAGGCCTGACTCAGGGAAGAAGTACTTTCCACTTCCATGTAATAGAAATATCAGTGGCACCCCTGGCTTGGGTCACTTGAGTGACCCCGCAGTCCCCATGCAAAGCAATGAACATCAACCGTGATTTACGGTCATGTCCGATATTCCTGTCCGATATGGACCCATTAGATATGGGCCAGATAGATGGCTGTGAGAACGCACCGTGCTCGAAGAGTCCATCGAACTGGCCCATATCTATGGGTGTGTTCCCTGCATAAAGGTGTATGGGGGGATGAACAGTATGTGATTGTCCCTCTCCCTATATAGATATCTATATACATTGTCACACAATTACTTAGAGGATGCCGCTGCTAAGGATTCCCATTAACCAATTCATCTTTAATTTCATATTATGTACTGCTATTGGTCTTACTTCCACTACAACATATGTAATGTCTGGACCATTGCCCTAAGGATAAGACCTACATTGTTATTGCATATCAAGACTAGTCTAGAAATGGATCGGAATGCAGACTTCTGGGGCTGTTGCCGCCAAACATTCCCCATGTCGACTGATGTGGCCTTCAAAGACCCTTTCTACCATTACGCCATTGTAATGAAAACCTTCTGTTGTGTGCAGAGATGCTAAACTATCTTTCAGTGTGATAATTAGGCCGTGCTTGTTTCTCATTTAATACTACGTTATTCCTTCCTAAACACATTTATATGCTGCTCCCGGGGGCACCGATGATGTCTGCTGAACACTAGGTTGTCTGGTTTGCTTTCTAATGAATAATCCCCTTTTTTCCACGCACAATCTACTCAATGAGTTCTCCTTATTACACACACCATTGACTGAAAACATTTTCTGACACACGCAGGAGACATGCGGATACAGCCCATGACCACATGAAATATAAACCAGCATAAGGGAAGCAATAAATGGTAGAACTGCTGACAATATGGCAGGGACTGCGTGTCCACAAACCTGGGGAAACAGTGAGAACAGTCAATATTTGTGCTCAATACGATGACGCTTTTAACATCAGGATTTCAAGTCGTCATTCAGACTTTTTAAATACATCTAGTGTAATCAGATTCATCAATTATTTCTTCATAAATATGTTTTCTTCTCATCATCATTTTGGAGATATAATCTCCATGTAAATAGTGATTTAAATTTAACATATATAATATATATTAAATTGAATGGAACAGAATGCTTTCTAATGATTAGAGTGGATCTGTTGGTAAAATATCTCCTTATTTAAATTTGGTCTAAAACTGGGAAGTAAAAATAATTTTTAATTCATTTTTATACACAGTGCAAAAGATGAAGTAATGACCATCATATCAAAAACAATGCCAATGTTGTGGATGTACATAACTGTACACGTGCTTAGACAATAAAAATAGTCCAAATGGCGCAAATTTCACCCCAACGCACGTTTCATTGAAGACTTCTTTAGGAAGTACGATATGTAATTTCATATGCAAAATCTACATAACACAACCAGCAAACACAATGGGATCAGTCATAGTGAATAACCAAATCGACATAATAGTGGACACAGACCCTCAGGGTTTACTCACGTCCAAAGATTTATATAGGGTAGAAAGACACGATTTCTCAAGATGGCGTCCCCACTGCACCGACACCAGTGGGAAATGGAGAGACAGACAGACTTTAACCACATAAATTCATTTCTGGCACTGTGTATAATAAATGTATTGCTGTGTCCCCTCACCCATGTCTCTTCAAGGGGAAATTTGTGTGATGTGCTTATGCCATCATCAACTTCTGTCTATTTTTTTAAGAATATTGAGGAGTTTCTCTGCTAAAAGATATGATCACAGATTTACTTTTGCAGTTCTGAAAACTAAGAAAAGTTGTCCAAATATGAATGATTAACCTAAACTGGGGATAAAAAAACTAATCTGAAAAGCCATTTTTTATGGCACGAAAAGCTGTTTTACCGGCAATTGTGGCGGAGTACAGTGTACTCTGCCGTGCTTGCCGGTTCTCCGCCCAGCCCTCTACACACCTCCGACGTCAAATAGATGCCGGCAGCGTGTGGAGAGGAGAGCGGCACCCCCTCCATTAACATGGAGGTCTATGGCGCCGCCCCCCCGGCGTCACAGATGACACCGAAGACACGGGGCCAGAAGGGCTCCGTGTGTCGGCGGCTCTTCTACAGAGCCGCCGGCACACAGAGAGACGGTGGTTTTGCCCGATCCCGGCATGGGCACAGTTTGATCAGCGATCAAACTACACCGCTAGGGAGGTTAAAGTTAAACCAGCAAGAATGATTGATTTAAATCATTTTGATTAAAATCAAGCCTTACTGACTAGTGATTTAAATTGTGATTTAAATCATGATTTAAATCGGTTTGCTGGGTGTGCCGCCACAAAACGAGCTAAGACCACTTAAGGTACCCATACATGCATACATATGCGCCATCCAATGTGGCCATCCCTGTCTTCAACCACGGGTCCCCATGCAAAGCATCGGCTGAGCTAAATGACGCAGCAGTGCTGCACCTTCAGCTCCTTCTATATCCGGCTCAGAGTGCTGACATCATCGCACTGAGCTTGAAGGATCATCTATCTCACGGGCATTGACCAGTGTGTGGCAGCCTAAATTCAGGGCTCCCTGAGGAGGTTGGGAGACACTGTGCTGCCTGAGCAGCGGATACAAAGGGCACACAGGGAGTGTGTGGCCCAGGGTGGTGACTGCTAGGAGTCAGGCCATCTAAGAATTCCTTTAGTGAAAGGGAAGAGCCTGTGTTGGACATTTGCAAGCCAGGAGGCTTGGCAGTTCCATGGAGGTCTGTTGTGTTGATTTAGTCCTGGAAAGGTAATTTCTGTTTCTGGACTATGTAAATAAATATGGGCAGGAGCCCTAAACAGAACCTGTCGTATGGACTGAAGTATTTGAGAGCACCCATTTGAGGCTGAATCCCCACAATAGAAAAAAAGAAAATAGAACAGAAGTTTCTCAAAATTTCGAGGAACCTTATCTTATTACTTTGTGATAACTTTAGAATTTGTTATAACTTTCTGTCCCAGTGAAACTGGTGCTCAAGACTGTAGTCCATCAGGGACAAAGATGACAATTAGAACTAAATAGAGGATATAACTCACATTTTATTTAAAATGTAAAAAAGTTTAGGTTTAAGGTTTTGTCTCCACTGACATGTTATTGATGAATATTTGACGTGCTTCCTTGATGCGAGGTCTGAAATCCCCCCAAAAAAGTGCTAGGGGTGTGTTTATTATGCTGTGCAGTTGGAAAATGGCTGTTAGTCAAGACAATTATGAAATAGTTATAATGGTAGCCAAATCATTTTAATATATGAACCATCCGAAAGAACAGAATTATAAATATTTAGTTTTTGTGAACTCAAATCTGATTGGTAACTTTGGCATTGCTTTAACCCAGTGGTTCCCAAACTGGGGAGCATGGAGATTTTCGGCCAGGGGAAGGGGTTGTGCAGCTAGGGGGGCTGAGGGAGAGACAAGCAGGAAGCCAATCATGGAGGAACTAGCTGCAGACAGTAAGTAGAATGCATGAAATGTGTGTGTCTCCATGTGTGTTTGTCGCTATGTGAATCATTCATGTCTCTGCATGAGTGTACTGTGTGTGTCTCTATGAAAATTGGAATGTTTGTGTATGATTGATGTGAAAACCAAATTAAGTTGTATGTGTTGAATTTAAAATAAAGTTTGAGGGCCATATCACACTAGTACACGACAGTTAGTGTGAAATGGACCTTAACATGAAACTGTGTAGTTTGAATGGGGGGGGGGCTCGATGATGTTCCTATCTGAAAAGGGGGGCCCTGCAGGGAAAGTTTGGGTACCACTGCTTTAACCTGATAATCTGTAAACCTTTAGACAGCGAACGTTGCCTCAACATTGACAGATAATAGAAGAGCTGCGATCTTCAGGACTGTTGTGGGCTATGGAGTGAATCACATGCGCACCGCTGGATGGCTCCCAAACATATGAAATGGATGTGGCCTGGTAACAAGCAGTAGAGATGTCCTCATGAATCGTGTGGTCGGGATCCCTCTAGTGCTGGAAAGCTTGTGAACGCCGTCCTGAATCTAATAAACAGCAGAGGTCTCGGAATGACAGAAATGTGTCACGACACACTTAATGTAGTGAACATGACAGTGTGTTGTCCAGCATGGAATAGACCTAAGACAGCTCGCTGAATACCAAGCCTGTCAGTCTTTCTCTATTACTTGGGTTACATAACTGGGATCTGTAATTACTGGGATGGGGAATAGAAGACGCACAGAGAACAGAGTGTTCCTGAGCTACTGCAGGAACGTCATCTCTGGGACAGATCAGTGACTTCCACTGTAAACACTGTACCTCTGTCATCACGGGGGCCACATTTCTTTCTAGAAACACAGAACAAATTATAAATGAGAGAATGATGCCCTTTATATTACACGATCACAAGCAAATAGTTCAGCTACAACTGACAAAGAGCATACTACACCCGAAAAAATGTATAGGTTAAAAAACGTTATTGCCCTGATTTATACTATAACCAGGGGTGCACATAATTCTTTTAGTGAGCTCCTCAGATGCGTACCAGGAGATGGTGTTTGGTACTCACCCATTATGTATGTGGTCTTCCTCATGGTCTCCCTCACGGTCCTCTGCATCAGCTTCCTGCCTGATAGATTCTGCTGCAGATGGACCTCCCTGTTCCTGATTGAGCCTCTGATTTGCTTTCTCCATCCACAGGTCACCAGCTGGTTTTGGGTCACATGTAACCTTTACAGTACAACACGTTGGAACCCCCAGATCTCATACCTCAGTAGTGCAACCTTAAAATGTTCTAGGTTAGTAACTAACCACTGAGACTACCTGCAGTCCCATATGTCATCCTTTTATAGTCACATTCCAGCTGTCACACAGTGCTTTTCTCTTGTCAGATTTTACTCTTACATATGCCTGTTCTGACTTTCATCCGCCAGATCTCCAACATCCTTAGAAGTCAAATTTTTGGGGGGATTATTACATACCCAATTTCACACCCCTAACTGCAACCTTTCATAGTTATTCAACTTATTATTATTATTATTCAGCCTCCAACTTGTTGGTACGCATATGAGCTTTGTAACAATCATGTAGGTACGCATAGCTAGTTTTTGGCACCTTTTGAGTACCAGAGTACCACTTATGTGCACCCCTGACTATTAAAATAAGTGTTTAATGTCTGGTAAGTGCAAAAAATAACAGTCCTGTTTCCTTGTTTTCTCTAGTTCCTAGGAGCAAATCTCGCCTATGTCACACAGATATGGCAGGATTATGTAGGTAACAAAAGATATCAGGCCATTGCTGATACCAAAGTAGAAACGTAGAAGCTAAGCACATTTTTTCCAATGCTTACTTTGTTGAACGTGCATGGGCTGTAAAGTAATAAAGCACAAGGAATATTGGAGTTCTGAATGTATAGTGTGCTCGCACGTATACGTTTAATCAACTGGCTTCCTTTTTAAGTTACTTCCTGCAATATATGTCAGAGTTTCTTCCTGTGCTAGAAATTCTCTTCGCTTGGTTTGCTAGTGAGAATATTTCAGAGCGTCTGAGCACAATGGCTGTGTCTATATTAGCTTGGCTGGCTGAGATTTCATCCAAAGGTAGGTGAGCTGTTTACATTAGGCTGCTGACCTGCCAGCAGTCACAAGATTAACCATAGGACATGTGCTTAGCAGGCTCACATGAATGCAGTTGTAACTGCTCCAAGTCATTACATCAGATATGGAGGTCAGCCCAGGAACAGTCAACAAACTACAGAGCGAGCTGTATAGTCACGT
>CM070038.1:75455639-75502736 GCA_036250615.1 Ptychadena robeensis
CCCCCCCCCCATCATTTTCTGCCTGAAAATTCTCAGGAAGGTCTTAATGAAAAACATGCTAAATGTCTCAGGCACAAAACTAATTAAGCATGGAACTACTCATACATGTCCAAAGATTTACTGCAATGTACTACGTTTATAGGCTGGGCATAGATGGGCTGATTCCTGCCCGATTCGACAGCCAATCGGATGCCATGAGCGCTCCCGCAATCGATCAGTGGTCAGGTCAGCAGGGAATCGGGTGCGCCAACTGGTCATATTGACCAAGAACCTGCCGCATGTCGGATCGCACAGTGATCCCACATGACGGTAAATTCAGATCCGATCCCATTAGTTTGGATGGGGATGGCAGACGGCAAAGTAATGGCTGGCACTAGCCGCCATGTGTGATGACGTCATCACGCCCGCTAGGTCGGCTCGGCAGTCGACGGGAAAACAACCCGCCTATGCCCAGCTTTACCCACAGGCAACTATTTTTATGTGGGGTCAAAAATGAGCCTGTATCTCTTTAAATGAAATGCATAATGTAAATACACAGCTCATGCTATCGAAATAGATTGTTAAATGTGTCTCTACATAAATTGGTCAGTGTGTTTAAATAATGGGAACCTAAAGGTGTCCATACACCAGTGGTTTCCAAACTGGGGGGAGCCAAGGCCCTCATTCCTAAAATGTGTTTGAATAGGGAAGGGGGGTTGATAATGTTCCTAAACAGTGGGGGCCCTGCAAGGAACATTTGGGAACCACTGCGCATACACGCATAGATATGTTATATGTAAATCACGTTGGATGACCTAGCAGTGCTGCGCCCCGAGCTCCTACAATATCAGGCTCAGCGTGATGACATCCTTGCACTGAGCTCGACGGCTGATCCATGTCATGGGCATCGACCTGTGTATGGCAGCCGAGGAGGTTTAGAAAGGTCCTCATATTACATGGTTTTGGTAGGAGAAAAGTTGATGGTACAAAAAAAGTTGATGGTTGATTGGTACATAAGAGGGCACCATTCAATGCAATGTAGGTCTTGGTCAACTGTTGCAAAATTGTTGACACTGCCAAAAATTCTTATTGCACCAGAAAGGACTCCTGCTTATGACAAATTGCTAAATATTTTATCTTTTGGACAAAACGTCTTGATGTTGATCATACACAACTGCTGTTTATTGATGGTGCTTGGTCTTAGTTGATGGTGCCCTGAACATGGAAGCTGAATCCAAATATTAGTACACTAGCAAAGTTGTTCACTTAACTCGGATTGGCTGAAACCAAGTCAGATCTTTAGGGAGGGACTGTGCTTAGACAATCTGGTAAGAAGGATGGCAGTGGTACAGAGCTGAACAGTTCGTTAAGTTACTATTAGACATGAGCCACCACTTAGAGACTATATGCTAAACATGTTTTTTTTTCTTCTATAGGAGGATCATATTTTGGCACTTGGATTCCCACTATTACTCCCAAAAGAACATAACATTGGGGGAATACATTACAACAATGGCACTTTAAAGCTGCAAATGAGGGTCTCATGTGCAATCTGACTTTTTAAGTCACAGAGCCCAGTTATCAGGCTCAAAAGACTATACAATGCTGTTATTGTTCACGGGTACCGAATCCATGCAAGCGCTGTAGCAGGTAGTAAATATGTCCCTTAATTAATAGAACGTAGAACAATTTTGCTTCACATGCAAAAAGATCAAGAAATGCTCAGCATGGCTGGAATCCCTTCCATTTATTGTCACGGCAAAATACAAATTTTAATATATGACAGTGGAATTTATGTAATCGGCTTGGGTAACATTATGTGTTCGTTTCTGAAGAGGAAATGAAAATTATCTTTAAAACACTGGGTTAATACAGTTCTTATACGCCTAATTAGCATAGGTATACATGATCCATGGAAAGTTGGAGCTTTGGATAGCTGCGTAGGACATGTAGGATTAATTATTAGGAGCCTAATTACCAGCATTCTGTTCTGTTTTCTCCTTTGTGATTATGGTAATGTAGAGGTAGTGGATGATTGGGCGGGAAGACGCCGCTGATAACGGGAAGGTAGGAGAGAGACTGGGACAGCTAATTGTCAGATCTGACCCATTTCATGCCCTGAATGTTAATGAACGGTGCTTGACGTCAATGCCGAGTGAGCTGTCCATCAGAGAGATAGAGTTAGCTATCGGGGGAGCTGCAAAAGGGAAGCAGCCACTTTCACCTTGATTCACTTAGAGCTGCACACAGGAAAAACCACATTAAATAGAGCTGAGCATGCCTATGTATTGAATAAGCAGATATGCAAATAACAACACGACTAGATTCTTCTACAGCAACAACCGTTCATTTTACGCTAGGAAGTGTTTACCAACAAATGGACTTACTATATATATTGTATATTAGACATAATAATAGTAATATTTATATTGGCCAAAAAACATTCTAGTATAGAATGTAAGTGTTAAGCTGGCCATACACCTTTAGATCTCGGTCAGATATCCTTTAGACCTACCAACAACTATGTAGTGCCGGCTCCTCTGTGAATGAACACAGGTAGACTTGATTGTTTAGAAAGTCCCTCATATTATGGTTTTGGTAAAACAAAAGGAGATCTAATGGAAATCTGACAGAGAAATCTAAAGGTGTATGGGGACCCTAAAGGTGGGTTTAAACGTGTAGATTTTTTAGTTTCATCAACGAAGAATTAACGATTTTTTGGTTGATTGAACAAAAATCTAAAATGGCCAATTCGTTCAATGCATACATTTTGATTGGCCTCGAACAAAAAATTGTTCAAAAGGTCATCGAACATCTTGGTAAATTTTTAATGTATTTTAACTTGATATCGGGATGGATGAACAAAAAATCTAATGTTTCAATGGATAAATGAACGAACGATGTTCTACATCGAACAAAAAATCGGATTAGGCAGTTGATTGAAGAAAAAATCTACACGTGTAAACATACTTTACATGCTAGGAAATGCATGGACTAGAATTTGATGATCATTCACTTTGTATGGCCATGCATAGTGCACCATAGGCTCGGACTTATCATGAATTTTGATTCCAATTAAATATTTGTTAAAATCCTAATTTTTTGAAAGACATTGTAAGGTGCTAAATAGGAAACAGCAAGCAACACCACAACCACCAAGCATAGTCTGTTTGGTTAGATATTCACCATATTTTATCTATTACATCTTCTTATCATTTCTTAGCACTTCTTTTGGCGGTTCACAGAGTTGACAAAACCATTGCAACACATAGGAAGCAAGTTTTAACCAGAGCCAGTTTTAGGGTTGGCTAGTTAACAGGAGCAGAGCAGCAAGTGAAAGTGGAAATTATACGGCCACAGTGTTAGGAGATTAGTTTCCTGTTCGCCCTCCATGTGACCCGCGGCCTCAACACAACATCTGATGCACAAGTTAGTATGCCTGCTGGTGGCTGTGAAATACCGAGCATTCTCAAATTAGCGTAATAGCAAAAACACGATTATTCTAGTATTGAAGTCTCTTCAAAACTATTTATTTAATGTTGTAAGACAAAATGTCTTATGTTTTGTGTATTTTTTTCATAATACTGTTATTCTTGCAATGTCATCTTTATAATATAAAAGGTACAATTTTTTTCTTTCTAGAATTAGGGGGGGACAACACAAAAATATTTTGTTTGCAAAGGTCAAAGTGGGGAATATATCCAATATTCATATATACCTAATATATACAGTAAACAGAATATGCAATATTATGTTTACATGAACAGGTTTTAAAGAGGCAGATTGGGTAAATTACAGGGTTTTGCATTTCTAACATTTACTAAAGAAACACAATGAGACAAGGACATGCCATGTATACATAGGCAGAAGTAACAACAGAGACCAGACCAAGTGTGGTCAAGAACTGGCCTATTGCTCCCTTAAGCCGGGAACACATGGCTCGATATTTGAGCCGTTGGAGGTTCCCGGAAGCAGTGCGGTGACATTATCGTGCTGCTGCCCAACACTGAAGGAGCTGGAGGAGTAGCACTTTTGTGTCCCCATGCAAAGCAATGGACTTCGACCATGGTTTACTGTCATGTCCGCATTAGATTTGGGCAAGATAGATGGCCATTAGCGCGCAAGACGCTCGAAGCAGCCATCGATCTGGCCCATATTGATGCGTGTGTTCACTGCTTTAAGCTCGATACACAAATCAGATCAAAGTCGGCCATGACTATTGTGTTCACCTGGGGTGAATATCTTCTCCTGCAAGGTCCTTCACTGATCTGTCACAATGAATCTCACAATGAAACTGGCTTGCTAACAGTTTATGGCAAGTTAATGCAGCCAATTTATCTGATTAGCATGATGCTACTTTTCTGCATCCCGCTGGTGCGTCCACTGATGTTTAATAAACGTGCCACTGGCGACCCTCCTTGTAACCTCAAGAAGTGGGCTTGAATATAAAGCCCTTTGTTTCCCATTTTCCAGGCACTGCAGCTCACAGTGAAATAGTTTCAGGCTCAGCGGCAGTCATGTCAATCTAGAAAGACTGGATGTGGCCAAGTATTAAGTGACAAGCTATAGACTTATGAATTATCGACTTGAGCTATGGTGAATGCTGAAGCGATGCAGCATTGTTGCCACATCATTAAAGGAAACAGCTTAAATCCCCCCATACACCACATACAATTACCATGCAATTTCTGTACAACCAACTTTTCTTCTACCAAAACCATGTAATATGAGGACCTTTCTACACCTTCCAATCACTATGTATTCTATCAGGGAGGTCACTATACTACATAGTTGTTGGTAGGTCTCATGGAAATTGTATGGAGGAATCTAAAGGTGTATGGGGGGCTTTATATTGACTTCACTTGGAGGATTGTTAGGTATTTGGGGACCTTGCAGGTGGACTTATTAAAAATCATAAATGATGCACTTAGGCTGCAGCACACATTCTTTTTTACTAGTCTCACTATCTCTGTAAGTCAACACATTTACTTTTGAGTTGTAATGACTTTGGCCTATATAAATATAATACTGTGGAAGCAGTAAAGATTTGCTAAAGGTTGAGCAATATCTCTTTCACACTAATAAAACCTATGCACATAAACTGTGGTAGCACACAATCCCAGATTTAGTCGTGAGAAATTATTTATTTAGTAGTGGGATCAGCAGCAATATACAAAAGGATGCTTAACTGCAGATATAAGGAATAATTGTGATCTTATATAATGCTAGTATAAATAAAAGACTAAACAACACTCATCACTCTTGTGGAATAGATGAGTTGCCCTGGCTGCCAACCTACAAAGCAGGATGGGAAAGTATTCTGTGTGCTGAATAGAAGGTGATGACAACTGGCCTCACTAGATATTAGGAGATCTGACCTACCGTACTTGAAATAAGGATTGTAATAGCTCAGGTGTGCACACAATTGTGTGACACTTTTAACTATGTATACAATAAAAATGTTTCTCATTCAGTTTAGTAAGTCCAATCAAAACCAGAACATACCAGCAGAAATAGGGTCACTGCCTCCTACCAAGCTTTTGTCCTCCTGGCATAGTATGATCTACACTCCATCATATGTAAAATTTTTAGAACCCCAACTTGTTACTTTTAGGCTAGGGTTCCACTATGCATTTGGATACGGTCAGCTCATCCAACAAGTGCATGCCCCCCTTTTTCTCCACTAGGGCCATGTTTTAGGCCGTGCTATAAGTTAATGGGCTGACATATACCTAAAGTGCCTGGGGCACATAAGTCATACATTGTTATGACGTTTTAATTGATCAAATGACGAGTTATCCGTCAAACCCCCGATGCACTCATGCCCATTTGGAGCTCAAAATTAACATGGCATAGTCTCGGACCAAATAATTGGGGGCACTGTCATATGCCCATTGCTATCAATGGGAAGTTTGCCTACTGTGCTAAAATACCCACGTTCAAAGTAGGGATTTTAGCACAAGTGGAGCCTATGCCTTAAGGTCAGTAAACCGTGATTTTGTTTTTTGCAACCTACTAATTTTCAACATTCACAAAAAATATTCCCATACATCCTCCATCGTAAGAGTTTCATAGAAAAAGAAGGGGGATCTAAATATATCATAAAAACTGCAGTCTTGGATATATTCATTGGCTTTTTAAATTTAAATAATAGATGAAAAGTAGATGAAAGGTATAGGCAGAGTATTTTTTTAGACAGATCTAAAAGAGTAAATTTCTCCAAAAAAGACACAAATAACCATGTTTGCTCAGAACGTTACTTCAACAAATATGTGAACCCTTTAATTAATCAGAATGGACATTAAAGCTTTAGAAAACAATGTGTAAAAATGTCTCTACATCCAATAAATGTTGTCAATAATGGTCTTTATGAAAAAATAAAAAGAATTCTTACTGCTCTTGTGATTTTCTATGTTATGTCTGAACGGGGGAATGAAACTGAGGATCTGATTAGTTTACTCTGACTCTGACCTTGAAAGGGTTATTTGGCTTACCCATTTAGTGAATTCTGTGGTTGAAGCTTACTACATATTGGAAGTGGCTTATGTCGAGCGTTAAGAAGCGAAGTACAGCTAAAATAATTGTAAACACTGTAAAATGTACCTCAGTATAGCACAGAGCAAGCAAAGCTAAATTTCATCATTCCTATCCTCTTCACAAAGCCAGTTACTGAATTCACACCCCCATGTGAGAATCTGCATTGATGTCAGAGGTCTGCATGCTTTTCCAGTGAATCAGCATTTGCAAGTCAACAGCAAGTTACCAAAACCCTGGCACACCATTATCCGATGAGAGGACGCGGGCAGGGTAACATCACATGCATCTGAGGAATCTATTACACGGACAGAACTATCTGTACGGATCACACCTGGCTGCTATTTAGTACTGAAGATATTTAGGCGGTTGGGTCCAAATATATCTGATTCTTCTGCTTTAACACTTCTAGGCCTTCATATGACCTTATAATTGCAATTTTACTAGAATACTTGAACATTGTTCAATTTCTAGCAATGAAAAAGAAGACGAAGAGTTTAGCTAAAACGCTTTTGAATTCTCCCCCCACATGGACAGGGTTGCTCATACTTGGAGGTTGAGGAATAAATGAGAATGCTAGTTCTATGGCTGTCATTCCTGGAATAAAAGCATAAATAAAAGTAAAATAAGAAATGTTGTCTTATGACCTTTCTCATGGTCAGTATGCGTGTTCTTGCCCTGGGAGGCAAATGGTAGCCAATGTACTTCATTTATTATAAAGTTGTAAAAGCATTATTTGAATACTACTACATATTTAATGACTTAATTGAGAACTAATTCAATATCAGCTTATTGGGAAACATGACCTCTTACTAGGATGCAGTGCCCAGAGTTGTGATCTGCCAGACCAGGAACACTGTCACTTAAAGTAGAGTGTGACATTAATAACCTTGTGTAAGATCTGACACCATATGATATGGAGTTTATTTAGGATTAGAACTGTGGAGGAACTGATTGGTCAGGAATCATAAGGAAAAGTGAAAAGTATTTCATAGTCGGGCTTTAAAGAAACCCTTTCATTCAATCAAGGGAATCCTTTAAATAAAACGAGATGCATTTTAATGTCCTAATCTACATCTAAGTAGTAATGAAACTTACAAAAAACGAATAACTTAAACTAATACAAGACTACTTAAACAAATTAAGAGTATCACTTGAAAGAATCTTATCAATGTTCTAGGAATTTTAATGTCCAGATCACTCAATTATGCAAATTATGACTTTAGAATTATTTATAATATTAAGACCTGATTTTTTTTCTCTTCTGTATCTATCTACTGGTCTCTTCTGGGTGGACTTTGGTACACCATCATCTGAGATTTGCAGTTAGTGACTTGGGCTTTGGAACTCCAAGGTGCTCATGGAACTCCAAGATGTCAATGATCTGCCTTACAGACAAACCAACAATTAGGGCCAGTTTACACAGGCGTGTTAAATGAACAATAAGCGCAGCCACCCTCTCCTGATGGACTTGTCATAATGTCATTATCAATATGACCCACGACCGCCTGCATAAGTTTGCAGCTGCTCAAAACAAGTAATTTCTTGAGCAGCTGGTGTGTGATTTACTATATGAGAGAACATTTACCTGCTATCTTGATGTTCATGTGGTTATCCAGCAAGAGGTTTTCAGCCTTCAGATCCCGATGGACAATATTGCTACTGTGACAATATTCGACTGCAGACAAAATTTGCCAAAACTTTCTTCTGGCTTCCGCTTCACTGAGACGCCCATGGTTAGCCAAGTAATCTGTTGAGAAAACCAATGACATACCTTAAGCAACATAAATACCAACTTATGATCATCCGTGGTACACAGAATTCATAATTAGATCTCTCAAATAATGATGAATTCAATCATTTCCAAAATTCTATATTACATGATGTCATTTGAAAATATAGGAAGCTGCTTGGTGTTTTTTCCAAGTACAAAGCCATTTTTTTCATTTAAGAAAGAAAAAAGAAGGATAAGATGAAACTACAGTAAAGGTTTAAAACCTAAAGTAGATATTAAATCTGCAGGTAAAAGGAAAGCCTAGCTTAGCATAAGTTGCTGCCAGTTACAAAAACCATGCGGTCCGAAATCAGTCTTTGAATTAACAGGAAAATTATAGGTAAAAAGTCAATTGAAAGTAACTGTTGCAATTACAAAAGCAATCACCATTCAGCATTTCCTACATTAGAAGATGGTGAATTGTTTAGTTGTTACAATTGGTGTTTCTTTTGTTTCATATTATCTTTAAAAAAAAAATACATTCTGGCATATTTCCAGGAAAAGAAACAGTATTTTTTTCCTGGAAGTCTGACTGATATTCAGTCTTATCACAGCAGACATACCACAAGCTGCCTTATTAATGGGGCATGTGAGAATGTGAGTCAGTTGGGTCACCATGTATCTTTTCTACAGGCATCTCATAAACACACAGTTTTCCTGAACACTGTCTATAAAGTCATGCTTTGGCAATAGGAACTGCAAAAGAAAACTATACACAATGTTCTACTTTGTAATTTTTTGGTCATTTTCAAAAAGAAATATAGTAAAAAGTGTAACTGTAAACAAACATTACACCATAGAAGGGAAAACAAACAAACGGGAACAAGAAAATATCAACCATAACAATTATGGAAGGATGGTGCTACAAACAGCTCCAAAATAAAACCAATAGCATAAGCCACAATATCATTTAACAGAAGGTAGTTAAGTAGTCAAAAGCCCTGAGAGAATAAAACTTATTGAGTAGCCAACACAATAGTGAAATGCCGCTAAGTCTAGGAGGAGCAGGTCACTACAGTTGAGCACATAAGACATTATCTCTATCCACAATGAAGAGGAATAATATATGTAGCAAGACTGAAAAACAGATGAGAATAAAAAAAAGAGAAAGAAGAAGAAGAAGAGAAAAGGGAAAGGTAACAGTGTGCTCCCCAGAATTTTTTTTCAGCCGGGCGGCGCGATGACGTCATGACGCGATGACGTCATCGCGCCGCCTGCACCGGTCCGGCGGCCTCACTGATAGGCTGCCAGCCAGCGGCAGCACACAAATCCTCTGACAGGCGGCGCCTCCCCATTTTTCAGGGGCGCGCCGCAGCCACTGATAGACTCCGGCCCGCGGCTCCGGTAGTGTGCCGCGGGCCGGAGTCTTTCAGTGGCTGTGGCGCGCTCCTGAAGAATGGGAGGCGCCGCCTGTCAGGCTGCTCGCCGCGGAGGACTTGTGTGCCGGGCGGGGACTAAAATCTCCCGGGCGGGCCGCCCGGCCAATCTGCTCTGGGGAGAACACTGGTTCATGTGAACCTCTATGGTTGCTCCATGCCTTTTCCTTACTACCCTTGTTTACCGTAAACAAGGGTAGTAAGGAAAAGGCTTGGAGCAACTATAGAGGTTCACATGAACAGCATTGTTCAACAACCCTCAAGTATGGGAATGCCAATGATCCCATATCTTTTCAAAGGTTTAGGTAGTGTATAGAATCTTGGTGGTATCACAGCTTTTAATTCACTACTGGTCACAGCCATAGAATTTGAATTCAAAAGCCCTCCCATAGACATAAAAATTCTTGACAATTTCCCAGTAGATCGACCGTAAGTTATGACGTCATCATGCACGGCCATGTGGCGAGAATCGGCCAAGCATCCTTTGTGTGCCGGCATTTACTTTGGATGGGGAAGTTGGTCCAAAGTAGGGAGTTCGATCTAAGAATTACAGACAGGGTCTTTTTCTAACATTGCAGAATATGTACATTCCATAGACTGTGTTAGCTCCTAAACTTAAGTTTCTTTGTGTCTTTTTTGCTAATCCTAATCAGTGACCTACCTGGTTCCTGTTGTTCATATATCTGGTATATGCTCTGTCCATCCAATGTCTGCACATGATGCGACTTTTTTTCTTTGTTTTAACAAAGCTTTTGCTATACGAGTTGAACCTTTCACTTGATTAACAGTTGTCTTCTGTGGGGAATACCGGAGGTCTTTGCCCTAGTAGCCACCATGGTGACCTTCATTTGCCAGCCCTTGAGTCCTAGGTATAAAACTTGGCCAGGACCCTATCTCTATTTACTTTATATATTCTTAACAATTTGCATGGATTTCCCCTAACATCCCATAATATACTGGTAGATAATTGGCTTCTACCCATAACCAGACACTGAGACTCCTTATATAACTCCAGAAGTATATCTTAAACAACATTGCATCCATTACATTTTATTGCATTCCATCTGTTCAAATACTTTGTGTCATGTTTTCTTAGGGTATTTGTGTTCCAGCAGTTTATGTTCTTTTATTACTTACGTACAAAGTTACCAAAGTAACTAAACGCTGAAACCTTCAGGAGATGTCTTATACTAACAATTGTGCTTTCATATTCATCACAGCTTAAAAACACTAAAGGGCATAATTGTCACAAATAAAAGCTCCACATGATTCCCATTCTAACCCATGACGATCATTAATATTAGGTAATGGCAACCCTTTATAGAGGGTTTCTATGTGAAGACTATAGCAAAAGAAAATACTGAAGATAGCATAGTATAAAATGCAGACTTCAAGCCAAAGATTACAAACATTTTTTTAAACCTAGTTTTATATTATCTAGAAAATAAAACTAAACTGTTAAAAGGACATTCCACTTAGTATAGAAAATTTATCTGTCTTGATATCACTGTCTTGAATGGAAAAGTGGGCAGTATACCAAAGCAATCTTGGCTCTTTTGCTATGTTGTGACCATTCTAAAGCCCCCCATACATGGGTCGATTTCCGTTCCATTCCCCGAAGGATCGATGGCAGCGTGCTTTCAAATTGCTGAGCAATCGGGACGAAGTGACGTCATCTTGACGTGGTCACGCCCCGCTCGATCATTCATAGAATGGGTATCGACCCGTGTATGGGGGGGGGGGGCTTTACAGGATATGTTACAGTCGCGGTAACATAATATGAGTTATCATCATTATTATATTTAAGGTTGGCGAACCATCCGAGTAAAAGGTAAGTGCAGCCATATCAGCATGGCAGTGGATAGAGTTAGGACACATAATTAAAATGACGGGATTTTGAGATTTTGCTTGCCTACAAACTTTGCTTAAATACTACAACTTAAGGCAAAAAATCATGAATTGTACCTGCAAGACACAGCAGGTTTTCAAAGGTACATACCTCAAATAAATGCACCTATAATGTTATGGTAAGATTGTGTTTAAAATAAATTGCAACTGGTTTTTTGAAGCTGAATCATCTCTGGAACTCGGACTAAAAATAAAGATATCGTGATGTCCCTTTAAAACCTATATTCAGCTGTTCCCATACACAGAGCGACAACAACATGTTCAGACTAATTCAAATAGAAGAATATCTACAAGTGTCATCCTGTATTCAATTAACATGGGTAAGTTAGCAGACAGTTCAAGTCGTTGCTGAACAGCAGGATAATTACAGGTAATTAGCTTAATCATTGGTCATATATAACCATATATTGGATATTTCATGATTGCCATTTTTCACTGTTGTCAGCAGAAGACATATAATGAGCTTGAACTCTTTTTTTCATTATAATGGTAATTACTGACAAATAATGAAAGCTTAATCTGTGGATTAAACAAAGAATATTCGGCAGCTTCCATTACAATCTCCAGCTATTCTATTCTATACATTAACAATTACACTAGTTATATTTTGGTGGACAGCTGTAAATGTAATGATGGTATTGGACCACTGGTGACAAGACAAAAATTGTAGTATGTACACAACACATGCTGGCTTTTGTCTAAAGATACATGAAAGGGATAAAATGTCACTTATACTTCAAATATGATAGTTCACAAGGTTGTGATCCCTGGGGAGTACCAGGATTTTTGCATAAAGCATGAACTGGTTATCTCACTTCATCATATTAATACACAGAAAGGTGAGCTGGTGTCATATGACTCTTTTAGGTTCGGTATTAGCTGCTCAGTCCATTAATTTTTCTATATTCTAAAGAAAAAACAGAAATAAAAACACATAAATCAGAATGATGCACCTAACAGTCTAATGTGTTCCATTTATTAAGCCATTTCCTTTCCCCGATAAAGGGAGTACAGTCAGGTGATATTCCATTCATCAGGGCCTAAAAGGCTGAACCCTGATAAATATACAGATGCTGAGAAATGTGCATATTCACCCCAAAATGTCCATCAACTCTTATTTACTCCTTCATGCATTACAATTTGGGGATTTTTGTGTTAGAGTTGTTTTAGGTTGTACCTCAGCATTTCAACGGAATCAAGGTAGGGACTAAGGCCATCGGCTGCAAATTTGACAAACAGCGGAAAATTTAAGTCAACTTACTGTAATTTTCCTTCCCTGACAAAGTCCATGTCACCATGAATGAGAGTAGGCCCCACCTCCTTGATTCCAATAGGACCCCTTACCCATAAAAGAAACACCTTTTGGAGCCAGGTGGAGCCAATTCCCATTTATTTTATGTATCATTAGATTTTTTGTTTGTTCATCGCAATATCAAATGAATACATTCAAAATGATAACGAAAGATAAATATTTTTGATGACCTTTCGAATTTTTTGTTCAATTCATCCATCAAACAAAATTGGCCATTCTAGATTTTCGCTCAATCAACCTAAAAAATGTTTGCTTCTTCGCTGATCAATACGTGTAAACCCACCTTAAAGGCCCCCATACACCTTACAATCTTTCCATACAATTTCTGTACAATCAAATTTTGTTCTACCAAAACCATGTAATATGAGGACCTTTCTAATCCTTCCAATCACTATGTATTATAGCAGGGAGGCCACTTTACTACACAGTTGTTGGTAGATCTAATGGAAATTGTATGGATCGATCTTAAGGTGTATGGAGGGCTTTACTGAGAGTTTTAGAGGGATTAATTAGTGGATCAGTGGATTAATCAGAGGATGCTTCACAGCTAATCGAACTTTCTCTCTGTTGTGTGTGTGTGTATGTATATATGGATGTATGTGTATATATACATAATTACAATATATATATATATATATATATATATATATATATATATATATACACACACACACGTCTATATGCAATGCAGGAACATCTACTTTATACAGGACCAGTTGATGGATATTATCCCTGCTCTATTTAATCAGCCACTTACCATTTCCCAATGGTATAACTGAATATATATATATGGATTGCTGAAATGATCATTTCTATGACGGTCTCAAGAAAAAAAAGGATTTTCACAAAATGGGTTTAGAAAAAAGAGCCATTTGATGGCTGTAGAAGTGAGGAGGAACTGGGGATTTCAGAGTAAATGTTGCTTTCAACGGAGCTCCTAATTACAATCATTTTCAAACAGAGAGTCCTATTGGAGGCTGCTGACCTTCAAACCTCCTCTGAGCTGTTCCTAATGAGCTGGTTGAGTGATACAGGCAACCACGTCAGCTTTGGAATAATCTCTGTTAAATGTCCCAGTATGTTTTGGAGTCATTACTCAGACCCAGGGGCATACAGCACCTGCATTCCTCAAGCTAATAGGCAGCACATAGACAAAGCTGATTTCAGAATGCTATTAACCCCGAGGATCCTGGACGGGGCCTAATATTACAGCTCCTCCTAAAATGCTGTAGCAGTACAACCTATAGACTTATGTCTGTTGAGCTATTTAATCTACAGAATGGTGTTGATCATGTCAAATTACAGTTACAGTTGTTCCCTGGATTGAAGGATGCAAATTACACAAAAGAGCAGAATATGGTGTAATGGTTCAACCTTCTCTTGTAATTTAAAGACCACCAGAACCTAAATATGGAAGCTTCTATATTACTGTAGAACTTAACTGAATGTCTTGTTTTTTTAAACATTGTGTAACATAAATAATAAAATTTTTATAAATAATTGTTTTTACCATTTTTATCCTTTGTTACTTTTCTTTTGAAGCCACTTTGGTCTACTAAAGTGATGCTTGCATACTTTTTCTCAAGACAGGTTTATATGGATTGTGTAAGGACACTTAAAGTCATCATTGGAATCCTATGTGATGGTTGGCAATACAGCAGGACAACAGGGAGACAGGTAGGTGTGTGCGCTGTCACCCAATAACAGGGACTCTATATCAAGAGGACCAGATAATATCATAATAAGATTGAATATTAAAATATTGAAAACAACTTCAATACCATCAACAAATTACAATGTATGAGATATTAGTGATTGGGTTCACATATACTTGAAGGTGTAATCTACAAGGCTATGGTCTAGCTAAGACCTAGAATAACATGCTGGTGGTGTATTCTCCCATATATACATCCCATTAGATTTTGTCCTTAAGCTTGTATTGTTAAATAAATGTAAAGTGTAACCTCTGCATTTTTCTGCCATTATAATCTATATAAATCTCAAGCTACTGTCATGTGATTATCTAAGATCTCTATGCACGCAGTTTACAGCTCTGCGCAACAATATATAAAGGAAAGCAAAGAACAAAAATAGCTATAAAATGTAGCACTGTGCTGTATCACCCTAAAAAGAAAGTCTACTATACCAGGTTCATGCTAACCTCATGTATGACCTCATTCTAAAGCCCAGATTCAAGAACAATGTATAATAAAGTAATAATAATGTAACCATAATAGTATAATGTGGCTGCTTCAGTACATGGGGTTCCGTGCAAAGAGAAAACCCTTGTGGAGTACATACATACACATAAGTACATAATATTATTATATATTTGGGACACAAGATTAAGAATGTGGAAGCTCTACAAAATGCTCCTTAGTTAAGCCCAGGACCATGTTTATTCATTAGTCCTTCTGATTCTGATTCAGCACAGGAGCACATCAAACACATCAACTGATCAATGACAGAATAACGGACTATAACTCCAAATCTTGAAACTGTGATACAGGCATGACCAGGTAAACTATCTTCATGCTTAAGTGTTTATTTGGATTACCGACATTCTCTTATTAACCAGCACAATCAATACGCAATAGCAACCACCAGCCAATAGGAGCATTCACTGTGGCTTACCTATTGGAAGATGAGCAGGGAGTGCTCATGGCAGAATTGGCATTGCTAATCAACTTTAGATTATTAAAATGATCAAATATTGATCAAGAGTACTAGATTTTGAGTAGGCACATGTGTGATGCATTAGGTAAGAGATGTACCACGTTATTTTTTTTGACTGAAAAATGTATAGGTAATTTAAAAAAGCAGTCTACTCTGTATTATTCGTTATGCTACTTTTTCTTCCACTGTCCAGTCAAAGGAAATCAAGACCTGTAAGGACAATTATTGCAGACAGGGCAGTGTTGTGTGCAAACCGTAGAATTGGTTGGGCAGAACTACACATCCTTTGGCAAAAAAAACAACTTTCATCTATGATTTGTACCCATGTATGCCCCTGTTTTCCTGGAGTTGCGCTGCAGTAGGGCCCACCTTTTATTTATAATTACTATGTGAGTATTAAGGCACATGACTACAGAAAACAACAGTACAATCATACTCTACAATGCAAGCACATTGTCTCATTGTGTTGGGGTTTCTTTAAAAGTCAATGTGTGATCACATGTATTGATGTAAATGGGCCCCAATAATTGTAATGACTGAAACCAAAACTAAACATGGCTACATAAATCAAGAAAACTGAAGATAAGACATTTTAACAGTCCCCACTTTTGCATTCTGACGCAATTCCAATTGCAGCGTGGAGACCGCAAGAGATCATTGACTCCTGCAATTAGAATTGCGGCATGGCAACTGCAGGCAGGAAGTGGGGGCTGGGATAGGACATCTTGCCCCCCCCCCCGATCGTGGCACGATGTCCACAAAGGATTAGAATCGCTGGAAATTGCCCTAAGTATCAAACTACAGAATATTGCCCTAAGTATCAAACTACAGAATATTTATTAAAACAATAAAAACTGTAAAAAGTTTAGCCTACATGAAATGAATCTCAGAAGAACCAAAAGGTGTACAGAAGGCAGTTGATGGATTGGCAACGTAGAGAAGGTCATGACTTTGGCCTGCTGCTTTAAACCCCGCTCCATCTACTGAGTAATGTACTACTGGCCTCCCCTGCACTCCGCTCCGAGGATTGAACGTGACTTTGCTCAGCTAGGACTGGGCTCATGTTACACTTCACCGGGGAGGTGATAAATGATGGTTTGTTAGCAGTCCTATGAACAGAATATTTACAAAGTGCTGGGGATGACGCAGGCGAGTTCTTGGCATCTGCTTGTGATACTTATTCTTCGTCCGGCAGGGGAATTTAGCAATGGAGGGAGGGAACCATTGAAGTCACACCAGAGATTACAATTTGAAGCTGAAAGTTGAAAAGGAAAAACAAGCGCTGACCTTATATAGTAAAAACTTCTGAGCCAAGTCAGCAAACACCTTTCCATTGTGTTTTACATGTGAGTGTATGGAGTGTGAGATGAGCTGAGATGAGATTTTAGACGTACAACCACTCCCGATCTGACCCCCTTAGACTTTTATCTTTGGGGCCATCTGAAGGCAATTGTCTATGCTGTGAAGATACAATGTGCAGCACCTGAAACTACGGATACTGGAAACCTGTGCTATCATTTCTCCTGCGGTGTTCCTATCAGTGTGTGAAGAGTGGGAGAAGAGGGTCGCATTGACAATCCAACACAATGGGCAGCACATTGAACACATTTTATAAGTGGACAGAAACTCTTAAATAACTCATGAAAGAATAAAGTTACGTTAAAACTAGGCACACCATCATTTTTCTTGTGAAATTCCCAATACGTATGATGTGTCACATGACCCTCTTCCTATTCAAAAAACAAAAGTTGGATTCAAAATGGCCGCCATGGTCACAACCCATCTTGAAAAGTTTCATATATACTAATGTGCCACAAACAGGAAGTTAATATCACCAACCATTCCCATTTTATTAAGGTGCATCCATATAAATGCCATATATATATGGCATATATACATATATATATATATATTGACCACTCATTCCATTAAAATGTCATATTTGTATATCAACTGCTCAGCTTTATAGTAGTGAAACATCCTTAGTACATGCAAATATATATTACAATGACCACTTCCTATGCACAGTGTACAATGTATAGAATGTTATGGTATTTGGCATTGTATAGAGAAGGACAGCAATGGAAGAGGAAAAATGGTAATCTTTTCTTTGTCCAACATCAGCCACATGTAGTCTGCCAAGCACTTTTCTTTTACACTTAAACTACCAGCAGTACTACCACATTACTATCACACAAGTACAAGAATTTATTAAAGACATTGGGTCCTCTGTGCAGGCACTCTAACTAAAGCCCCTCTATGGTTGTGAGATAATAGAATAAGATTGATGTATGAGCAAAGCTCCACGGCTTCCATATCTGGAACAGTGGCTACCAAGACTGAACAAGCTATGTCTGGGGTTGGGACTGCTTATGAATGTCGATGTACTATGAAAAGTAGGAACGATGCTGCTTGTGCTACTTACAAAGCTTTAAAGAAATATGTGATGAACCAGAATGAATTGATGATAACATTCTACAGAAAATGTATGGGTGTAAAAGAGAAGCCAATAGGAATTAAGTATCTGTTCTTTGCAAGCAGTGTTTAAATAAACAGGACTGGGCAGGACATTTCTATCAATGGGATAATCCTCTAAATCAGGGGTACCCACACTTTTCGACCATCTAAAGCCGGCCAAAGTCACCTCAATCCATGGCCGGCTTGTAGCAGACTCCTGAGGCGGCTACAGAACTGTGGGAATCCTGTGTGCTCCACTGACACAGGGATTCCCATCAAATTATAGCCAATTAACTTGGTAACTGCCTACAACAGGATCGGCCACAAAAAGTAACAGCAGGACGGATCAACATGTGATCCAAAATTGCAGGCTTTTTGGGTCGAAACTACAAGGCGGGCACCCCTGTAGTTGCAGGGTGTTTGGCGTGAGCGCCGGTCAATCACCTGCAACTACTGCTAGGAATTGTCCATGTCTATGGCCGGCTTTAGCCTTGTGTTAATAAAGACAAAAAAATATTGACAGGTTGTATGAACTACTCCGGTTGCCTTTGTGATCTACCAGTAGATTGCTATCCACCTGTTGGGCGACCCTTATCTAAATGATGTGATTGCTGTGAGGATTAGTGGTAATCCCAATCTGTATATTGCACCCTTCTGTGTTCCTGCTTTTTCTAACATGGGGGGTTGCTTTGCATCTGTTTGCGATTCGTTCGTGATCCGTTTTAACACCGTAGAGACAAAGCCTAATGCCTGCCATACACACCCCGACGGGTGCAGACAGACCAGCTGAGATGAGCTCCGGAATGCAAACGTGATGACGTCATCACGTTTGCATCCTGATGCATTATGGGGCTGCACACCCTTTGTGTGCCGGCCATTAGCTTCAATGAAGACGCCAGTCTTCATTGAAGTTAAAGGCATCAGCTTCCATCGGCCAGAGATTATCAGACATGTCCGTTCTTTGGCCGGCCGAGCTGTGGGACGACAGGGATCTGTCGCCCCATGTGGGCACATGCCGATATGCGGCCGATTTTTCCACTGACCGACGGCGCGAGCGTGCACGCCCGTCGGTCAGGTGAAAAATCGGCCGCTTATCGGCATATGTATGCCAGGCATAACACATTAATGCACATTTCAGTGTATTTGTATATGTAAACAGGGTATGTATCTACATTAGAGCTGGGGTTGGCTTTCTGATCTGCAGGGCTGAAGTGAGACAAAGAAGTAGGACATAAAGGGAGCCAATCAGCTCATGTCCAGTAAAAGAAAATTGTAAATACATAGCAATGTCATTGTTCCTCGTCATAGTGATGTCACTTGTTCTCTGATGGATGATTCTAGTGATCCGCAACACAACATATCCATTGTGTACCTGACTATATTTCACCTAACTGTGGCAAGTGGAAGGCTGACTATTGAGTGCTGACAATAGAAGGTGACCTAAACAATCTTCCTCACTATCCCCAGGGCAAGTTGTCACCACTAGTCACTATGACACTCAGCTTTACCCCTCCGGTGTGAATTTATGGCAAATTACTTATTTAGTCCTTAACATGTCGAAAATTCCTCCATCAACTGACGAGGTGCAGCATCCGTGAGTTTTTTTTGGTTGCCATGACGACCACATCATCACTTTTTGTAACATCAATGACATATCCAGCAACATGCAGCTGATTTCGCTTTCCTGGAAAGTCTCCAGCACCCCCTCTCTCTTCCTCAGGCCATTCCCTGCATACTGGGAAACTCTGTGTTGTGTAATCGAATCATTCTCCATATTATATAAGGAAAATGGAAAGAGAACAATCACCAGGAGCGCGCACGCTAAAGACATGGAGAAATCTGGCCTCAGTCTCCTTCCCAGAAAATGTCAATGACTAATCTCTGTAACAAAACTCTCTTACTAACAAGAGGAGATAAAAGAGATTATTTATAGATTTTAATAATATATAATAATAGGTACTTTCATACCATCAAAGCAAACAATTGTTTAAATCAGCAGTCACTGTACAGAAAATAACATGCACATAACATCACTACCTAGGGATGTGTTTTACAGAGATTACAGAGTCTATTACTTCAGAATAACCAGTAAACCAGAGACGTTTTGGGGGGGTTATCACCATTCCTTTCTGACATTCTTCAGTCTACCCAACCCTACCGTCTTTTTCTGGAAGGTGAACCCATATGCTGCAGAGTATAGACATTATGAGCTACCTCATGGTTGGTGGTCCCAAATGCTGCAAAGAATGGAGATCAGGAGCCACCTCATGGTTGGTGGTGCCAACTGCTGCAGAGAATGGAGATTAGGAGTCACCCTTTGGTTGGTTCCCCAAATGCTGCAGAGAATGGAGCTTATAAGTCAACTCATGGAAGGTGGTCCCAAATGATTCAGAGAAAGGAGCTCACAAACCACCTCTTGGTACATGGTCCTAAATGCAGCCGATAATGGAGCTCAAAGCCACTGTGTGGTAGGTGGTCCTAAATGCTGAAGTGAATGGAGATTATGATTCTAAAATCTGGTTGGTGCCCCAAATGCTGCAGAGAATGGAGCTCATAAGCAACTCATGGTATGTGGTTCCAAAGCTAAAGAATGGAGCTCATGAGTAACCTTCTGGTAGGTGGTCCCAAATGATTTAGAGAAAGGAGCTCACAATCCACCTCTTGGTAGGTGGTCCCAAATGTAGCTGATAATGCAGTTCATGAGGCCACCCCATGGTAGGTGGTCCTAAATGCTACAAAAAAATAAGCTCATGAGTTATTAACTGGTTGCTGATCCTAGATGAAGCAGAGAATGCATACACACTATTCTCTGTCATGTGAAATGGGGCAATCTAATTGTACCTTCTTATTGCTAAAAATCGATAAAATCTTTAAAAGAGGAGTGTGATTCAGGATTTTTAAGTATTTATCATCTTTGAAGTTTTTATCAGAAGCATTGAAGTTATTTAAGTTCCATCATCACCTCAGCTAACCTTGACCCAGCAAACCAACAACAAGGTAATAAAAGGCTTCAAGGGTTTAAAGAGCAGGGTGAGCTGAGCTGCTGCGATATTGACCTAAATGGCTTTAGTGGTTCTGCTGTGGACAATGAGGAAATGAATAAGGAAATGAATGGAGAAGCGGAGAAAACTGGTGAGGCAGATTTTTCAAGGGGAGGTAATTGAAAGTTAGCACTATGTTCCCATCAAAGTTGGAAGCTTATGTTAAATATTTATTAAAGTGGATGTATACTCAGTAAATGTGTGAGGGTGGCTTAGGATCCTAAAATAATATACCTCACTGCTGTTCAGTAAAATCGTATGAGAGATTCCATATTAATCTGCCAGGCTTCTGGGTATAAACTCAGGGTGCAACATCACAAGTGGCCACTGGGGGCGTTGATAATGGTTTTCTATGGGGATTTTTGTCATTGTACTTTCAATGGAGAGCTGAGATCACAGAATTACCTGGCAATCCCAGCACGCATACTGTATGACATGCGGAGAGATGAGGGGCTGTTAGGGATCTTCTTACATTACTTATACAGATACATTTTTTCATGCATTCCTTTCTAATATCGGCACATCTAGAGCCATTTCTGTAACCATCATTTTCTGGTGGTAGGTCTGTTTTTATACACTAAACTGGATAGAAAAATTGGAAAGGAGTTCCCATATTGTTCCTTCCACATATGTTTATATTGAATCATATACCACTATGTCAAATCTTTGTTAATATAATATGAAATGGGAACGTGGTTGTGTTATCACTTACTGACAATCTGAATTTTCCTGATTTACAGCTGGGAAATAGTAATCATTGTAAGCTGCTTCCTGTATCGCAGCTGTATGTTTGGCTCAGTTGAGGAATTTTTTACGGCATTAATCCCAAATACGAGTTCTCCATCACCCAGCAGGTCACATTCATGGGAGGTACTGCAGGGGAAGGTATCAAGTCTTCTGCAGTTATATTATTTATATGATATATTATATGTTCCTTTTTGGAGTCAGGAACCATTGTGCAGCTTGTAGATACGGCTCTTATTCTCCTCTTAATGTTCCATATTTTGGACCTCAGATGTCTTGGTAATATCTACATCCACAACATACTCCATCCCTACAAACAAACTTCACTATAACAGTGTAGAAAACTAATGAGTCATCATTTTTTATACAAACTACTTTTCAGTTGAGAAGGAACTAAGAAATTTTCATATTCTTGAAGACTATGTAGACAGACAGAATGTATTGCAAAGTGCGAACTATGATGACTAGAAGTTCTGAAAGTAAAAAAATCTATTCATAGATGGTATATGCAAAGGAGATCTGTGGTTAGAAGCAGGATGTTCCTGTGCATCTAACATCAGATCTTCTGTAGCAAAAAAACATTATAAAACTTCATTAGTGAGCCCCAGTCCCACTCTTTGCCAATAGTAGCCACATTGACTGCTTTGGCTATTGTTATGTCTTTGATTGGAAGATCGGCCATCTCATTCTAGTGACAACTCTAAAGCAGGGTACAGACGGCTCGATCTTCGAGCCGTCCGATGTACCCTGCAGCAACGTGATGACGTCATCACGCTGCTGTCAGATATCGGAGAAGCCAGGGAGAGCAGAACTGTCACTCCCCAGCTCCTCCTCCTCAGCCGAGCTTTGCCTGGAGACCCAGGCAAAGCATTGGATATCGATGTATTAACAGTCATGTTTTCGGATTGATTTGTCCCGCTCAAAAACAGCTAAAGGGGCAGACTATATGGCCAGATAGATGGCCGTGAGTGTGCACGGCGCTCGAAACGGCCATTGATTTGACCCATATCTCCATGTCTGTACCCTGCTTAAGCTGGGTACATATTTGTAGATATGGGCCAGATTGATGGCCACTTTAAGTGCCGTGCGCGCTTACGGCCATCTATCTGGTCCATATCATATGCGACCATCCCTCTTTTCAACTGGGACCAATCACTCCCATTTAAAAAATGGATATCAGATATGAACGTAAAGTACGGTTGATGTCTGTTGCTTTGCATGGGGACTGCGGGGTCTCGATGCAAAGCATCGGCTAAACACAGCTCCTCCAATATCTGACAGCAGTGTGATGTCATCGAGCTGCTGCAGGGAACCTCGAACGGCTCCTATATCAAGCCGTGTGTTCCCTGCTTAAAGCCCTCCACACATGGTAAAATTTTTGTTAGATCACTGTGTGCGGTGATCATTGGGAAAATGAACAGGAAAACCCTAGTTTGATCAATCCCCCATGTTGGTAAATCCCTGCTCGATCACCATTACATTGGATAAGGACCAGGAATTGATTGCCCAAAATGGTGTTTGTTGCGTCACCATGCGGCGATCTATCGCTCATTGATCCCATAGGATTCGACCTGTGTATGGAAGACTTAACTATAACTTATTTCAGTGACAACAATGCCAAAAGCTGTACAGAATCGTAACAAAATAGTTGCAGTGTATCAATTTTTACAAGCACAATGACAACCAAAGAGGAAAAATGACTTCATGAATAAATATTAATACCGGATAAATGTCAAGGCAAAATAAAACTAAGGGTTAGGTACTCTTGGCTTGTTACCATCACTACTTAGAATACTGGAGAAGAGAGATGGAAAATAACCAGCCTCAGTATTCTAATGGGAAAGACCCATTTTCCGTCTCTCCGTTCTGATGACAAAAGTCACAGTTTTCCATCTCTGAGCTCCTGACGTTAATTCTTTTGGGCCTTCGGTATTTACATCAGCATTTGAAGTCAACAAGTCTATTCAGATAGAATAGTTAGTTTTGTGTAACACATTAATAATAAGGATGATCTACAATCTGCGTCCGTAGTAAAGTTTTCACTGGTGACCACTAAGTATATTTTATAAATCTGGGTACATTTTGCTGAAAGCAGCCACACGCACCGGAGAATAGAGGTAAACGATGGATAATAACAACCACCTTCCATCATGATGGCCCACCTATCAACCATTGCGTGGCCAGCATCGCGGCTATCGTACATTCTGGAAAGCAGATCATTTATCTGTGGGTGTTGCCAACAGAAGTGGTCCTGAGATTTTGACTACTATTTTCCAGTTAATTGAAAAACCCCCAAAGATGGAATTATCATCAACATTGTTGTAGTTGCAGAAAAGGGCTGAGGCAACATTAAAAAAAGTAGTGCTCTAGAACAAATAGTTATTGCATGAACTAAGTTCAAAGTTAAAGTGAACCTACCACCATAAATTCAGCATTACATTAATGGCACTAGAAGTGCCAATTATGGGGAGGAATGCATGAAAAAAAAACCTGTAAGGAGTAATTTAACCAGATCCCTTGCAACCCCTCCTCTCTCCCTGGCTCTGATGATGCCCCATGCATCAGCAGAGCCAGGGAGAGATCAATGCACTGCAAAGATAGATGGGTAAATCTCTAATCTTGGCTCTACATTAAAACTAATGAGACATTTTTTCCCATTGAAAGCCATTATAAATGCCCCCATTGGCCACTTGCCATATTTAACCTTGAAAAATAAAGAATCTTTCATATGATTCCAGGAAACAGAACATTACTATATTATTTTAGGATTGTGGAGTGCAATGCCACCACCATACCAGCTCAGAGGTAAGTCCAACTTTAAATTTACATATGTATTTTTTAGATTTTCTGTATAGATTCACTTTAAGTAAAAATTTCAGCCTTATTTTGATCCTAATTTATGCAACAACTACATTTGTAATAATATTGTAGATGACACCTCGTTAAGGGGTTTTGCAATGAACTCACAAAGTCAGCTAGTCAAAAAAATGTGATCATCCCAAGTAGCCAATCCATCCTTTGTTAAGCTGGCCATACACCTGCAGGATTCTCTGTCAGATTTCCTTCAGATCAGATCTACCAACAACCATGTAATAGGAGGACCTTTCTACACCTTCCAATCACTATGTATTGTATCAGGGAGGTCACTATACTACATGGTTGTTGGTAGATCTGATCTGATCTGAAGGAAATCTGACAGAGAATCCTGCAGGTGTATGGCCAGCTTTAACAATACTTCAAATAGAACATCTGACATGAAATGCCAAAATCTGTCTTTACAGAAACCGGAAAACACATATTCTGCCTTCTTCTCATCAACTAACTCGATTCATAAAACTGAGAAGTCATTTGACATGTGAAATGATGTTATTTTCTATTCATCAACATGGGTTTTCATAGACAAACATTGATCTCTGTCTGCAACCTAACCCCATAATACTTTATGTGCACATTAAGGAAAGTATTTATGGGCCAGTCACTCCAATATCTTATTTGGTTTATATTGTCCTATTGTGGTCATACCATTGTCAACTGTCCCAGAAGCGTTTATTGGAGACTTGTTCTTGGAAATAATACTGAGTTAAAATATTTGTTCATGAAAAGAAAGTTTTCTCTAGAAGAGAGATGGCATCATCAGCCTGCCGCTCAGTTGCTCCTGTCTGGATGGAGAGGGAACACAATTGTAATTTGGGCGGCATGGTGGCTCAGAGGGGTGGCACTTTGGCCATGCAGTGCTAGTGTCTTAAGTTCAAATCTCAGTCTGTGCAATATCTGCAAGGGGTTTGCATGTTCTCCTAGTGTCTGTGTGGGTTTCCTCTGGGTACTGATTTCCTCCCACACTCCAAAGACATGCTGTCAAAGCTTCTTTTATGTCAGGGCATGTGTCCACTGCAGATTCATCCAGCGCAGGGAATCATGGCGTGCGCTGGTACATTTGCTGGGTGGATTCCCTGCTGCTTGCCCGTGGCTTAGGGCACACTCCCGCATCCCGCGTGCCCTATTGAAGTAGTAGGAGAAAGACGTGGAAAATCAGCACCTGATCTTTAATAGAGGTGTCTCTGGCGGCACCGCGCAGTGCTGCTTTGAAGATGCGGCAGCTCAGCAAAACAGCACCGCAGGCGCGCCGCTAAGAACACCAGAGTGAACACACCCCCATTTATCAGAATCTCTTTTTCTGTGCATGTCCGCAGTGGGGAAAAAAAGGCAGAAGACACAACCCCACACATGACTTGACTTAGACTGTGACTTATAACTGTGTTATTTACATATTCATGACTATGGTAGGGATATTAGATTGTGAGCTCCTCTGACAGTTCAGCTGGGCATACACGGGTAGATTACCGTGCAATTGACCAGGGATCAATCACAGTGTGGAGACGTCAACACATTGTGATTGGTTGCGAGTCAATCGAAAGAGAATCAATGTGCACCACATGGGCACATCAATTCCCATTGGATGGGGACCTGGTTTTCCCATGGTCCCAAAGGGTCTCTGCTTTTCCCCAGCCAGTGACCGGCCAGAAGCAGAGGGAGTCAGTCAGCCTGCACGCCCCCCCTCACCTCGCAGAGATGTTCTGGCCCGCCCCTTCACACTCCCAAGCTCCCTTCAGCTGGCAGCCCGGCCATTACTTTGAATGGAGACCCACAGTCCCCATTCAAATAAGGTTTTACAACATGTTGGAAACCTGTTTGGTCGAGTTCCTTCAAACAGGATCCGTAATAGCTCGGCGCTTTACAGAAATGGGATAATAATAATTTGGAACTGTATTTTAAGGACAGATGGACAGAATACAAATCCTTTGGATGGTAATACAGCTACCTATTATGTATTTAATCTGTTTTTATATCTCTTTGCCTAGAGCCAAGCCTTAAATTGGGCAAGCAACTATAAAACCTAGCCAAGTCTATGATCAGTCCCAATCCCCATATTCCTCAGAAGTTGCAATATGAAAACGGTGGCTTTCTGCACCTCTCATCTTGTACTTGTTAAGAACCTGCACGAATAGTGACATCAGCCCAGCTGTGATTCCCGCTGCCAAGAACACAAAGTTTCGGGATTTGCTCTCTTACTGCTGATTCCATTAGGCGCGGATTGGTGGGGGGCAAGTCAGAGCACGACTCGCAGGTCTGATCAGAACTAAGGTTGTTAAGTTTTTTTTTTTTTACAGTCTGATACTTTGAAATAACAAATCATCTGATCACTGCATGATTATGAAGCGGATGAGTGTTCCGTCTGGGAGGAGGTTGTTTACAGCGGAATACTTCAAATATCTGAGAGAGGCAGGAACTTACCAACCTTAAATAAATGTTCTGCTGGATTTTGGTTCAATATTATATTCAGGAAGAGATCAGTAAGCAAAGGTGAATTCTTTCGTCGCAGCATATTTTTCTTCTTCCACTCAGCTTTTGAAGATTAGCCCTTACTGGTCTGGATAAATGCTTATGAGTCAAAGGGATGTTGGTCTTGGGACTGATGTAAGTGAGAAGATGTCAAAATCAACAGTCTTTTCAACATCCATCTAAATGCCCTGTTTAATTCATGTCTGGTTCAAGTGGCTTCCCTTAGTCATTCAGTTCCTGCGAAGACCTACATTACTCTCTATCCCTGATAAATGTAGCAGAAAAGCATCTAAAGCAGCAAAACTCGTCCCATTAAGAAATAAATCAAGCAAAAATACAAACATAATAAAGTTGTGTTAATTGGATAACTCCTTCCACTTGTTATAGTTGTTTTTTGTAGCAGTTTTTAGCAAAATTTTAACATCTCGTTAGGAATTATTTTATTAATATAACTGATTTTGGAGAGCTGCAATTAAGGAATGTGCCAACAATATAATAATATAGTACAATTGAATCTGCATAAAGAAAGAAAACGTATGTGTGGGGAATTGGACTGGTAAGACTAAAGCCTCATCCTATCATACATAGAAAATATTAATGGCTACTAGAAAAGGTGTTCTGGACCAGAAATATTGCAAAAAAACATCACAGTTATTTTACAAACTTGATCATGCTCTGTTGAAGCCCACCATAGGCCAAAACAGACATTTCTTGTATAAGTACTGTGCATTTTATTGTAATCTCCAAGTCAAAAGAAAATATTCAAGCTTTACACAAGTCCAGCAATATATAAAAGCGATTTTAAGTGATACTCTCCCAGATATTTTTCCAACGCGTTTAATCCATATAAAGGACTTCCTCAGGGTCTTGGGGAGTCAATTGTCAATATAAGCAAGGTCTCCTTTATGCTTTGCATCGAGCTGTCTCCAGAGCCACTTTGAGCTATCTTCTCTCAGTAGGGTGGTCCTACTAAAAGAAGATAGCTCAAAATGGTGCTGGAGACAGCATAAGGAGCTTGCTTCCAATAAAAAATCAATTGGCGCTTTCCAGTAGCATATACAGTGTCCCCCCTTCCCCCGTGTTTGGTATGCGCCGCACCCATTCTTTCTAAACGGGTGCATTATTGCTACGTTCCCCGATAACACACCTAAAATGCCACTCGGCAACCCAATTGGGCTCAATGAATGCGTAATCAAGTATTGGCAAAAAAGTCACATAAGATAAGAAATAAGACTCAACATGAAATCTGTATTAAAATACTGACCAGTCTATGGACAAATAACTGTTGTATTTTGGTATTTAATAAACTGTTACTGGGCAGTTCTGCAAAGCTTCAACAGAAAACAGCAGTCTACCCTTCCTTCCTTGGCAATCATGTAATCACAAGGGGTATTGTAAGATGGTATTTAAGAAAAGTAAGGGTCCCCCATACACCTTTTCTTTATATCTCCTTTTGTTTTATCAAAACCAAGACATTTGAGGGACTTTCTAAACCATCAAGTCTACATGTGTTTAATCACAGAGGACACGGCACTACATAGTTGTTGGCAGATCTAAAGGATATCTGACAGAGAGATCTAAAGGTAGATGGCCAGCTTAAGCTTTTGCCTTCCTAGTAAGCGAGGTGTTGCTAGACCATAGCACCAAATGCTACTGCTACACTGGAAACACTTTTACTACCAAGCACCCAAGTGGTCTCTACATCTTTAGTAATTGAATTTTTCATAACCATGATGGCTGCTCAGCTTAATCAATCTTCTAAAGCTACAGGACCCAACCAGATCTTTACATTGCCTATAATAAATATACAATATGATATGATACTGTAGGGGAATACCTTGGGATAACAAAACACTGCTTTGTGCTTTAAACTTGCAGCTAGTAGAAAAACGTTCTGCCATGAGAATATGCCGAAGTTAAGGAAACCAGTAAAACAGTGAATAAATTGGATGCATTTTAAAGCCAAGAACATAACAATGTTATGAGCACAAATTTTTATTGAGCATCAAATATAGAGTGACTAAAGCTGGACAAAAAGCCCCTACTGCTTGGCTGGAGTTCTTCCAGTTCTGCCACTGTATGGAACTCAGAGCTGTCCTGTGAGGACTTGTCCATTTAAAAATAACAGACTCCTTCCTACACCACCTCGTTTTTTCCTTAACACTCTCGGGTATTATGCCTGCCACTGCATGTGCGTCACCTCAGTCAGGAACAGTGAAAATTTCCAAGAACAAATCATTAACAAGCACTGGGCCTGGATTCTGAAACTCCCCTAGCAAGCAGGTACATAATACATCAGGATCTTGAACTGATCACATATTATACAGTGTGGAAAAAGAATAAAGACACTAATGAAACATAGAATACAAGACAACAATTTGGACTGCGCCAACACTCACCTTTGAATTCACTTCAAACTAATTAAACAATTGCTGAATTGTATCAACAATTGATAAGTTGGTCACACAATGACAAATATCATTTCTGAGTTTAGATACGCTGTAACAACAATAGCCATTAAAGGTAACTTGTGGCTTGGCCATGCCAAACAAAGCAACAAGGAAATGCTTTGGCTACAGGAACCTTGATATTTGAATGTAATTGTTTCCTAAATATAATTAACATATTTTTCGGACTATAAGACGCACCTTTTCATGCCCAAAATCGGGGAAAAAAGTGCCTGCGTCTTATGGTCTGAATGTGCCACCCCCGAGTCCAAGCGCCTTGGCTCTCCCGGCAAGGAGATTATTCGGGGAGCTGTCAGATGTGAGATCCTCCCAGGGCTGGATCTCCAATCTGAACTGTATAATTGCTTATGCCAACAGAGCCCAGAGCCCTGCTGGCATAAGCAATGAAGAGAAGGATAGATGAACTCCCATCTATCCCTCTCTCGTGTCCATGGAAACTGCAATCACTGCAGCTCCCACGGACACAGGAACAGCAAGATCGGGAGAGCAGAGGAGAGACTGTGCAGCTGTTGGCCCCCTCCTTCCAGTCAGTGAGGAAGATGACGTTGTGCTGTGCTGTGAGTGTACTGCTGCTAGTGACACCTACCGTATTTTTCGGACTATAAGACGCACCGGACCATAAGACGCACCCAGTTTTTAGGGCAGAAAATCCAGAAAAAAAAGGAATTAATACGTTTTCACATCAATTGGGATAATGCAATGAATTTAATGGATGCAATATTCAATTCAGCCACAGGTGTCACTAGCAGCAGTATACTGTCAGCTTAACACGTCACACTACACTGATATGTTCAGTGTTCTGCCCAGAATTTCTGCATCCCCTGCCGAGCCATCCATAGCCGAACTGAACACAGCCCACAGCTCTCCTCTGTGTTCTCCTTGGTGGGGATGCAGCATTTAGATCTTTCTTCTGAAATGACAGCTGCCGCAGCTCTCTGTCGGCAGAGCTGGCGGGGAGCCAATGTGCCGATTGGCCGCCGGTGGTCGCACATTCAGACCATAAGACACAGGCGTCTTATGGTCCGAAAAATACGGTACTAGCTGAATTTGATTTGATTCGTTTAATCCATTGCATTAACCCAATTGATGTGAAAACTTATTAAATATAATTGTTTCTGTTTTTTTGCTCTAAAAACTGGGTGTGTCTTATAGTCCGAAAAATACGGTAGTACATTATACTGTGCTTTGTTTTTGTATTACAGTGCTCTGTGTATACAGTAAAGATGTACAAATAGGTAAACGGCTCTACAAGTGGTTACAGTGAGGTCAGGATAATGTTCTCTATGATCTCCAAGTGCAGACAAGTTTGAAGTACCGTTGGAGATATGTATGTACTATATGCCAACTTTATTCCAGGACACAGAGTTACTGACGTCTCAGCATCCAAGAAAAAGAAACAGCAAGTTTTGAATGTTCCAGAACAGTTGTTGCTCTTATGTAAAACAAGTACATTTCATTGGTAGGAATATAGGATTAGCTTTCTCTTATAACACTACGATCTTGTTGATTGCTGACAAAATAATCTGAGTTGATGTAATCCGTCAGTGAGATCCTGGTTTGTTGTGTGTACAAGTGTTATAAATAGAACTATAGCACAATCAAACGTTCTTAAAACAGAAGGTATTTACATGGCCCAATCCATCACAAATCCAAAAAGTTTAGGTAGAAACCCTTGTTGCATGACAGTGGGCGGAGCCATGCAAATTATTCCTTTATGCCCCATCAGCCAAATGCATATCCAGAACCGCTGGTGTACAGTGCAAATATAGTCTCAATGGTACAGAGCCATTTATTCCAAACTGCATACAGCTGGTTCAGGCTCATTGGCCATCATCAGTGCAGTGCATGGAAACCATGGCTCTATGGAGTAGGGCTTGGGAGCCGAACATAGAGGAACAACCATGAAGGTTATGGTGAGAATTTCTCAGTGAAAATCTGATTTCTCAATGATTAGTAGTTTTAGGCAATAGTACATCTCCACCTTCACTTTAGACTGACGGATTTAGAGCTTAAAGTGGATGTATGCTTAAAATCTATATATTTGTAAAATAAAAATTTGACTTACCTCCGTGCTGGTATGATGGTGCTGTAGCACTATACAATCCTAAAAAAATATACTTACTTGCTGTTCCCTAAAATCATATAAGAGTACTTTACTTGCCAGGCTTCTGGGGGATAATTAAGGGTGCGATATCGGGAGTGGCCACTGGGGGCATTTATAATGGTTTTCAATGTGATAATTTGTCAGTGTACTTTCAATGCAGAGCTGAGATTAGGGACTAACCTGGCTGTCACTGTGCTCAGAGATAGGTGCGCCGCGGGACGCATCATAAGAGCCAGGGAGAGAGGAGGGGTTGTGAGGGAAGTTCTTAGATGACTAATTACAAGTTAGTTTTTTTTTAATGCCATAATCCCTAATATCTGAACTTCTAGTATCATTTATGCAATGATGAACTTCTGGTGGTAGGTCCGCTTTAAGAACTAGGAGGAGGACTTGGTTTGTTAACAGTCCTTTGTTAACAGTCCTATGGGCTATAGTACAATATAAATGGAAGACCTGCTGCACAATTTGCACTTTTGCCCTTCAGTGGAATCAATAGGCTTGGTGACACCCGGGCCCAGAAACCAATGGTATCACACCATAGTGGCATGCAAATAAAACTGGGACTATACTTTTTACTCTCATACCCATAATACATTCAGTAAGATACTTCCTCAGCTCTCACTGCCTCCTCGACCATACCCCCAAGTCCATGATTGGCCTTTGCTCATTTTCTGATCACCACCCGGTCTCATTTTCTTTTACCGCCCCCTCCTCCCCATTTCCAGAATATCTCTGCTTAATCTTATTTCAGGCTCTCTCGTCTGTTCATACCCTCATGCAGGTTTACAAGACCATCCCTGCTGGGAGCGATAGATCCCTCATACTCTTATGACATTCTATATCATATGACTACTCAAAATGAACAACTGCAGCAATATCTGGCCTTTTACACACTTTGCTTAACACTTCCTTTCCCTGGTTCTCATTGCTACATTACAAAACTGTGGGATAACACATCAAAACTTCAAAACACAGCAGAACATTTGCCGTTTGTAACAGTTGTATAAATTGTTGCAAAACTGTAAGAAATATTGGAGGAGATGAGGTGTTCCAGGAGTCCATCCTCCTACACTTTGCAATGGATACAGGATCCAATGTAACAGCTCAAGATAAACACATATAATCAGTCAAAGAAAGAAAAGAGCAAATTTATAACAACTGGCAGGAACTACTCGAAGGAAAAAAAGGAAATTGTTCCTTAGCGTTGACAGCTGCTGATCTAGTGCACACGTGGGAAAGGTAGTGATATCATGATAGATCTGTTCTTTGTCAGCCTGTAGGAACACTGGAAGCAGACATACTGCAATGTAAATAGGATGGAGACTGAACGTTTTAGTTAACCCTTCGATGAGATGGCTGAGCACCACATCTGTCTTGAGGAAGTGTTTTTATAGCGTTGTTTAAGGCATGCTGAGCCTGGCTTTGGGTTTATTCCACCTCAAGAATCTAAGGTTGCCTCTGAGGCCAACTTGCACAATGCTGCCCTACAGACCACAAGGCTCATGTTTGCAGAAGGGGCCAACGGGGAAGGAGCTGCAGACGTCACTTGGCATTTTGTGGCAGCTGTACGTCCAGATAAATGTCTATACCAGATGTTGTTCTGCCACCGAGCCAGCAGATTACTCAAGAAATCAAACAAAGAAACACAAGCGTAGCTCCCTTATTTACTCTGCACTGTTCAACTTGCAATTTGTGGCAAATGCCAGTTAAATGGCAATAAGACGGTCTTTACAAAATGTAGCCACAATGAAAGAGAGTTTCATGTCTGTTTAATTAGTATTTTTCTTGCCCTAAACACCTGTTCACGACAGCTTATTTTCTTTTATAATATAAAATACATTTGATATAATTCCTATAATATAAATTAAATCGACATCACCATGTAAAATAAAATACAACAACAAATACAACCCAGGTTTTGCAGCACACAAAATGTGATGAAAAAGCACCCCTTGGCATATATTCGAGTTAGGGTCCCTCCAGACTAGCCACTATCAACCTGTTGGACCAGCGAACACCTGCAGCCAATGACTGTGCCCGCTCTTCTCTCTATGGTCACAGTCAACCATGTTGGACTATATTAGATGACCATGCACTATTGAGGACTATTATATTCCTTGAACCAGGCGTCCCATTCATCCTCACCATAGGAAAAGAGCTGTTCAACAGCCATATAGGCAGTTTGTACATTAATCAATGACTAGAGGTACGGCACCTTAATACTCAACCCAACAGGCAACAGGATGGGCATGGATTTTGCAGTAGGACCTAGCCATATTTTAGAATTATTGGAAATTCTGAGAATGCCAATCTTGACATCACATGGTCCATGGGCTAGAATGCAAAACATGCAGATTATTTCACTATATTAAATTAAATGTAACTTATTGAATAAATTATTAATAATTATATACAGTACATTATACAGAAGGCCAGGGTTAACCTAATGTGGTCAACTAAAATTATGAAGACAGATAACTTGGTTGCAGAAATAAATATCTACACATCCTATATGTGTCCATACTAGAGAAGGAGTGAAATTCTTTTTTTGTATTTTTTATTAAAATTAGCTGACTTCTTTGAACATGGTTTCATCATTAAAATTGCTCTAGTAATAAGCACAGTATTGCTTTAGCATGAAATGAAGTTTAAGTCAAGTCAAAAATTTTCAAGTGGAAATTACTAATTAAATGTGAATTTAATTTATGCACAAGTTACATGTCAGTGTTCTCCCCAGAATTTTTTTTTAGCCGGGCGGCGCGATGACGTCAGGACGCGATGACGTCATCGCGCCGCCTGCTCCGGTCCGGCGGCCCTCTGATAGGCTGCCGGCCAGCGGCAGCACACAAATCCTCTGACAGGCGGCGCCTCCCCATTCTTCAGGAGCGCGCCGCAGCCACTGAAAGACTCCGGCCCGCGGCTCCGGTAGTGTGCCGCGGGCCGGAGTCTTTCAGTGGCTGTGGCGCGCTCCTGAAGAATGGGAGGCGCCGCCTGTCAGAGGATTTGTGTGCTGCCGCTGTGTGCCGGGCGGGGACCAAAATCTCCCGGGCGGGCCGCCCGGCCAATCTCCTCTGGGGAGAACACTGCATGTGCTAGAACAAAACTATTTTTGTAATGTTCCCCCAATTGTTTTCTACATCTCCGGCAATTCCACTAATAATACCATGTTTAACAATGAACTCATAAATAGACTAGTTGAGATTTCACGACCATCTCTAATCTATTCATAAATCAAGTAAAAAGGAAAAATCTATTTGAAATGACCATGAAAAATAAATAAGAAGGTGCCCATTCAAAAATAAAAGTAGGAAAAAGATGGGAAATACTTAGCATGCTATTTTGTAATAATTTAAATCAGTATTTCTATGGTATGGTGGGGTCATGGTTCTGCTCTTTCTGTGGCTCCAGCACGCAGTTGCTTTGACAACCATGTCTAAGTTGATTTCTCCGGCAGCGGACGTCATCAATGAATTTTACTGCGATGATCACAGCTCACTGCGAGCTTTACCGCTAAATTCATACAGTTCGCTGCTTTAATACTGATTACATTTACTTTCTAAAGGGATTAAATGAGGACTAATCTCCTGGTGTCAGATACTGTACACTAGGACAGATCTTACATGTCTGCTTGTAAATAGAACAATATCAAACCTGAAACAATATTAGGCAACATATACAGTGGGTACGGAAAGTAGTCAGACCGCCTAAAATGTTTCACTCTTTGTTATATTGCAGGCATTTTTCTTATTAATGTAAAAACAGCTCCCCGTATTGACAGAAAAGACTAGAGATGGTCGTGAAATTTCAACTAGTGTATTTATGAGATAATTGTTAAACGTGGTATAATAGTGGAATTGCTGGAGATGTAGAAAAGGGTTGGGGGAACATTACAAAAATAGCTTTGTTCTAGCACATGTAACGTTTGCATAAATTAAATTCAAATTTGATTTACAGTTACCACTTGAAAATGTTTGACTTGACTTCAAACTTCATTTAGTGCTAGAGCAATACTGTGCTTATTACTAGAGCAATTTTAATGATGATATCATGCCTCAATGGCATACCTAACTCAATTAAATAGCCACAGTTTTGCATCTTTATATGCTGTGCCACAATTTTACTGATTCACAAGTGGCCTTTTCTGAAAGAAACCTGTGAAGACACAGGTAGGATGTAAAGACTTTCTCTTTCAGGCACATTCACAGCACCCGATTTTGCTCAAATTTATTACAAGATTTGAGCCATCCAGGCTTACTTTGAGCAGGATCAACTGATCTCATTCAAAAAAAGCTTGACCGAATAGGTCTCCAACATGTTGGAAAACCTTGTTCGATTTACATTATTTACCACGGGTCCCCCCCAATGTAGCAGATGGGCTAGCATCCACAGAAGTGATGTGGCTCAATGGCGGGCTTTCTCGAGTCGCGTGTGCCCAGGTGAAGCTATTGCAACGAACTGAGGTATGTACGATTATTTAGAGCAGGAGAGTTGGGTTAGGGTGGGCAAACTTTGTTGTATTAAACTAGCTCAGAAATGACTACATGAGCCAAGATTTGCACAAGGTGAGTGTTAGTAAAACCCAAAAGAATCTCAATAATCAGTCCAGCAGAACATGTGTCACTAAAAATCATTGCCCCTTAGCCTTGCTTACACATTGCTAAATCTTCATATAAGCAATTCCTACATCTTTAGGGAGCATTTACATCTATAACCATTTGCATCCTGGAGACATCCCATTGTCAAAGACAAACTTTCCATCATCACAGACAAGTTCCTTCAAATCCATATATCCAAAAAACAAACCAGAGCTCTGAAATCAGCAGCATAGGAAAGCAATGATGATTATTTAAGGTCAAGCTCAGAAAATCCCTCTTTCCAAGCTCAGAAGAACAGGAAGCGAATGTTAAAACAATTAAGCCGGAATGAATTAGTCAGGTAGGGAGCAACGTCATTAGAACTTCCTGAATCTCTCAGATGAAGTGTAATTGTGTTAAAAAACAAACAGAACCCTTTTCAGGGGGCTACTGGGCATGGAAAATGACCCTTTATTCTTGACACCATACCAGAGGATTTCTTGGGAAAACACCCAGAAGTTACTAAAAAAAGTTTCCACTGACGTCTGTGTGACAAGAATCCATCAACAATTTCAGGGAAGACACGACAGTCCAGTAAACAGGTAAATCATCTGTGCTTTATGCAGCCTAAACTCATTAGTCTCTAAGACTAATTTCACAGCACATTTCACAGCCATTTCACAGCCGGACCAGTGGAATATTCATATGACCCCATCATCAGGTCTTCCTTGTTTTCAGGCAAGTGTTTCGATGCACCATTCAGTTGTGGGTCAAATTGCACTGCATTCAAGCAGCTCAACACCTACTGCTGTATTAGTATGTAAGCAGGGCCTTTAAAATAAACGGTAGAGCAATGTCCTCACCATGACACCATGCAATTTGCATTGAAATTATGACAATGTCTCCACAACGTTTCGTGATCCGTCGGGACCCCTACATTAAGCGCAGGATCACATACACTGTGTACCTGCCTGGCGGATGCTTTGTTCAGACATCCGCCGATGCAGGTGTTAACGTACTGCACTTCGTTAACCCCTGCATCGTCAGAACGGCTCAGTGCTGTGGAAGCACAGCATCCGCCGAGAAGGTAAAGTGTATGTGATCTGTCGGAACCCCCGCCAAGCACTGCACTTAATGTAGGGGTCCCGACGGATCACGTAATGTTGTGGACACATGGCCTTTCTCTTAAAAAATTCAGTCTACATCATAGAAACCAAATAAAATCTGAAGACAGGTAACATTGCTTATAGCATTTTAAAAATTGCAAAAAAAAAAGAAGCAGATACCATTGATTATATTTTTGGATTTAAGTATATAAACATTAGAGCGAGCCTCTGTCCAGATCATGCAACTAAAATATAAATATATTGTGGACAAACAGTACAAGAACTTAATGTAGCTAAGAGAATCATAAGGAAATTCCTTTTAAGTTTACATACTAGTTTATCTCAGAATCTTGGCAGATTGGTAGATCTCTATGGTAAACAACCAGCAGGTATTTCTTAAGTCAATCACACACCTTTCAATCTGCATTTGGATCTACCAACAGCTATATACAAGGGCTCTTTCGCGAAAGGATACTGATTGTTTATTAACCTCTCTTTTAGAAAAGCTGACATCATCTTTTTCCATACCTGTCAAGTTTTCCCTTTCCAAATAACACGTTGTTACTAAACATTAACACTAATAGCACTGGAAGTGAAGTCACGGACGCCGTGCAAGCCACCACTTACGCATTCCAGAAGCCAGAATTGGCATATGCTCCCGACAAGCATTGAGGATAACGTTCCCCTCCCTCCTAATGCTAGCCCTACACAGCCCGATAAATAGCCCGATCAACCAAGCCCGATCGAAGTTTGCAGATAAAAAAATCGGCGTTTTCTCGGATGATCTAAACAAAAATCCCCACATAGAAAAAATGATTTTTGAACGATGTAACAGTTTTGATCGTACATCATAGTGGGAGTTTATCGTCATTTTTGTCGTCCAATTTTCATTCAATGGGAAGTAATAGTAATATCGGGGATGATCGGTGTTCATTTAGTCGGGCACTACAAGAAAAGTAGAACGATGTAACCGGATCGAAAATTTTCCAACATGTCCGATCATGTGATGGCCGATTTTCTGCTAAATTTTGATCGGGAAAGCTCTGTCGGACCATGTGGGCAAAACCGGATTTATGCCCGATTAACGAAAAACTACGATCGGGCTTGGTTGATCGGGCTATTTATCGGGCTGTGTATGGCTAGCATAACTTCCCAACCCAAACATTCTCTGGACAGGTGGGGAGGGTAACCTCTCCTCTAAACCACCTAGCCCTCCACCCATCACTTCCTCCTTTCTCACCAGCCTCCCAGATTAGTATTCTTTATCAGTAGGCTCAGTTGCAGGGTTCAAAGTTTCCAGCTAAATGTATGTCTTTGTCTAGGCATGATACAGGGCCAGCATCTGGGTCTATATTCTTCTTATTACACAGGAAAAAGATGGAACTGATCTATGTTTTTATATGCATCTTTACTAATATACCAGAAGTAAAAAACTGGATGGCTTTCCTTGAGCTTATAAACTATAACAAATAATTTTTACTGATTACGTGCTGCCAGGTTAGGTACACCTGAAGCTTTGTGTCATAACCATAAAATCATAAACAACTGAACACTTATTTCACTGAGTTTATGCAAATTCCACACCAAAGACATGTACATCACATCACATAATAAAAGACAATGATCAAAGGACTTACCAAAGATCTCCCCGTTTTTGGCATATTCTGTCACTAAGTAAAGCATGTTTTTGGTTTCCATAACCTAAAAAAAATCAAAGATAATGACAATTTCAGTTATTTTATGAATAATGAAGCAACAAGTTTAACACATTATTTAAATGCAAAGATGTAATTGAAAGAGGGCACTGTGCACAAACTATAAAACTTGGATTTTTTCATTGAAAAGATGGTTCCTTTTACAGCAAACCATTTATTTCCAAAGTAGCTGGACTAAGGGTACCTGGTGGGGAGTGTCAACACATAAGTTCATGTACCTTGAAGAGCACCTTGGGAGCAACTAAAGGTGATGGGCAGATTTTGTGTTCGATTTCCGAACGATTGATCTTAGGGAATCAAACGCTGCTCACCTTGAGCAATCCCATCCAAAGAATCAGCCAGAGATTGATTCCCCTAGGTGGTGAACATCGATTTCCTGAACCATCGCCGGGAAATCAAGCCATGTTTGGCAACCCATGGTGATTTTACCCTATCTTCCTTTAACCATACTAATATTATTAGTGATAATAAGTAAACACACCAAGAAAATCCAAATGATGCAAGAAATGACGGGGAACCACAAACTGAAGTTAAGCAGGGAACACATGGCTCGATACTGGAGCCATATGAGGTTCCCTGCAGCAGTGGCGTGTCTCCAGCTCAGCTGATGCTTGACATGTAAACCCTGTAGTCTCCATGCAAAGCAATGGACATCGACCGTGTTTTACGGTCATGTCCGATATCCCTGTTTTCGATCAGGATTGATTGGGCCCGCTCGAAAACAGGGATGCCCACATTAGATATGGGCCAGATAGATGGCTGTGAGCATGCACAGCGCTCAAAGTGGCCATCGATCTGGCCCATATCTACACGTGTGTTCCCTTGCTTTAGTTGTATTTTTCCAAGAGGCAAGTTGTATAGTTGATTAGGTTTAATCACCACAAAAGCCTGAATGTGATCTTTATCTATATGGGCCAGGTTAAACTGCTCTACAATGTCACAATGTATACATCAACAATAGTTATATAACTTTTTCACATGAAACACAAATCATTTTGCAAAACCTTAATACTGTATTTGACGACACTAAATGCCATTCACTTGAGAGGGGTGGGTGTAGTAAGTAGGAATCACTCATCTCCAAGCCCCTGTGTGCCAAATAAATGGTTTCAAATCTTAAGCCAAACACTTCTAGGTGCCTTTGTCTTCCAGCTCCCTTTGACATTGTATTGTAAACACATTGTACTGGAAACAGCACGTAGCCTTGCCAGTGTTTGGAGAAGGTCTTAAGCAAGAGTTAAAGCATATATGTACATACCTATGAAGGGAAAATCAACTGGTTTACTTTAAAGACTAATCCCAAGCAGTGAGTAGTACAGACAATGATATGATATGCAAATCATGAGGTTGGGGACAAAAAAGTTAGGCAATATAAAAAACATGGTGGCGGATCTTACAACTAATTGGGGGTAATTGGTAACAAATGAAAAACATGAACATAATTGGTAACATTAAAATAGCACAAACCTGTAAAGAGCATTTCATTCCACGTGATTCTAAATTAAAAGCAATTTAACTCATAAATTTGAGGGCTTGACATATAGAAAGTTGCCAACGTGCTACTTTTAATCAGTGTTGCCTAATTTTCTTGATCTCTTTTGAATAAGCGATGTGCAAAGGTGTATAAATTTTTAATATGGATAATAAATTATGATTTTATGTGAACAATATCGTGGACCCAATCTATTTTCTTATGTTGAATTGAAAGTCCCAGGGCCTAGCCACCCCCAAGGGGTTGATCTGCCAATGTCAACCAATTGTTCATATGTGATTATTTTTAATGTATTGCACCATTTGTTTACACAGACTTTTATAGAATGGTGAACTCTAAGGAGGACTACACAATTCATTGAAAGCCTGTGCTAGTGAATGAAGCACCGTATTAAAATAATTATACTCAATGTAAAATTTGCAAAGGATATGGGAATTTCCAATTCTGTGGAAAAACCAATACTGGATAGCCATGATCTCTCAGGATGTAATATTTTCAATTAAACACAAATCATGGAAATCTTTTATACTTTTTTGAACTTTTTTGGTAAAGGGTTTATACTCTCTACCCCTGTTGCATTTTATCAACATCCATAAGCAAAATATCTTTAAAAGTATAAACTAATCCCATATGCAACAACAAGCATGTACTTTGTGCATATATAAATGTATGCAAGTGGCTCTTAAACTCTGTGACTAATGTGTGTCATATTATACAAGCTAACTCATTCTTTCCCCATGCCTTAAAGGTTGCGTCCCTGAATAACCTCTGTGTCCTGGAAGATAAACATTTCATCATCACTGAATGACGTAAAGGATAATGTGTGCCATGTTCACAATACATAACACGGATCACAAAGGGCTTTCATTCGTTAAATTCTAATATAAATTCTAGAGATGGTCAATGAGATGCCGAAATTTCGAATTTCGAATGCAAATTGTATGTAGATTGAAACTGAGCCAATCAAGTTCAACAGTCCCTGTGTTGGATTGGCTCAGTTTCATTCTGCATACAATTTACATGCTAATGTTTCCGCAGGTCATTGACCATCTCTAACAAGTGCATTGACTAACCTGGTAAAGCTTGATAATATGAGGATGATCCAGCATCTTCATTATTTCTACTTCCCGGTAGATTTTCTCCAAATTCACAGCATCCAGCTGAGACTTGTCAATAATCTTTATTGCCACCTGCAGATAGAATATGAAGACATTTTAGAGCCTTATTTAAATAATATTTGTTATTGATAGTATTAAGAGTAAAAATACAACATTATTGAGGCTATGTTTCGACTATACATCGTGACCCCCTCTGCTAAGCGCATTGCTTGGCGGGAGGTCCCAACAGAGCACATAGACTTTACCTGCTTGGCAGATGCTGTTTAGATGTCAGCCTTGCATCGGCGGAACGGCTCAGTGCAGTAAAGACACAGCATCCACCAAGCAGGTAAGGAAATGTGCTCTGACTGGACCTCCCGCCAAGCAATGCGCTTAGTGCAGGGGGTCCCGACGCATGTGGAAACCCCTCCCTTAGTAGTCCATCAAGCTGGATCATCTACCCCCTAAAGACTGCTTGTCGTCAATATGGGGATATGGAGGGAAGACACAGTAGGGGTGCTCTCTGCTTTTCCGCCTGTCTGTTCATAGCACATACACTATCCTTTGTGTGAATTAAACATTTCATTTGTATTACATAAAGGGTGTCAATCTCAAATTCACAGTGGACCAAATTTGACAACTTGGACAAAGTAATGGGACAACCAGTTTTTCCTTCCCATCTGATATAACAGAGAACCTTTTCATGCAGAAACAAAATTAAGTTTTGTTTACAAAATCAAATCTGGAACAAACTTATGCTGGGCATACACACACCGAGTAGGTCAGACCGACCTACTCCGATGTGTTCCGAGATGCTAACGTGATGATGTCATCACGTTAGCATCCCGTTGCATTGTGGGGCCCCTTCAATTGGCTGGGCACCCTTTGTGTGCCGGCCATAAGCTGTGATGGAGACGCCGTCTTCATTGCAGCTTATGGCATCGGTTTCCATCGGCTGTCCGTTCTCTGGCACATGCCGATTAGCGGCCGATTTTTAACCTGACCGACGGCGCGAGCGCGCACGCCCGTCGGTCAGATTAAAAATCGGCCGCTTATCGGCATGTATATGCCTAGCAATAGCGTAATACTACAACACATGTTTATTTCTATCTATGAGTCTACTTGTTGTTGTCTTTGTCTGGTCATGAGATTTGGAGATACTTCTCCAAAAGAAGGTTCCCTTTGTGCGATCTTTAATAACAGATTCCAATCTTTTACATCAATAAGGTGTATAAATGCGGGTGCCTTACATCTTCTTTGCCCAAGGGTCTCCAGCACCCAAGGCTGATCATGTGGTTTATTTATTTTGTACAGTGGAAATGTTTTCATAAAGATGAAACGTTTCTGTACTTTGTGATACTGGTTTGCAGGGAAATTCCTAAATATTACCATAGGACAGCCATCTCTGGTGACCAGTAGAACAAGGATAACTACTATGCAAATATGTGAAACAGGATCACAGTTGGTCATCTCTGCTGATTTCCACCTGAATATGCAATGCATTGCAGTGGATCATCAGTCCCATTTTTCAGGGGTTATTGTGGCACACGCAAACAAGAGCGTCTTGTATGACTAGAAGCTCTATTAAGATAAGCCTAACTCCGTTCTTGGACCAACAGAAGGTAGCCTTTATGATTTCTGCAATTTTTTTTATTCATCATGTGAGAGAAATTACCCCAAAAAGTCTTCATCAAGATTTATTAGATCATAACAGGAATTAACAATTCAATAACATGTTTCAGCCCTTCTAAGTGTTTCCTGGTGGTTAAAAGCCACTTCTTCAGGATAGGTAAGGAGACATCCTCCTCAGGCTTATCAGAGAGACACTCCTCACCTATCCTGAGGAAGTGGCTTCTAACTGCTATAAAACCTGTGAAAGGGTGAAAAAAATGTTTGACCTGTTATTCCCTGTTATAACCGAAAAAACTGTGTTTAAATCTATAATTTGAGTGCCTTATACGTGCCTTTTTCATTTCTCTCATTTGATGATTTCTGCACCAAGCTGAGACTGTTAGTCAGGAACTCCCCTTAGTTACTTCAGATGGGCTAAGAGCGTGACCATCGGCACACTGAGTGAAGGCTGTGCCAATTCCCCCATAAGCTCATCAACAATTATGGTTTCCCAGTATACCAGACTATCAGGAAAAGCCTTCAAAAGTAACTTGTTTAAGGTAATTGAACTAAAATAAAGATACAACACACTACACTTAGGATCTCTCTCATATCTCTTGTGTTTTGCCTTCCTATATTTTGTTCCTGAGTTATGCAGTTGGTAGATTTTTTATTTAATGTGAGTGCGATCATATTGCCACAAGGTACTAACGCAATAATCTGCTGCACCCTATAACTAACTTTTGGAGACAAGAATTTTACAAATATTTGCTTACTGCATCTATCCTTTCTTCATGCCACAATAAGATTGGATCTTGTGAAATACATCTTTGGGTCTCTGATACTTTGTCCATTATACAATAAAACTTTAAAGACAACTAGGCTAAACACACGTAAATTAATACTCTCTTGACATGAGTTTTTGGCAATTAAAATCCATTGGCCCTTCTTCAGCCTTAAAACTTCTAGTACATGTGGTTAATACTATCCTTTGTAGAACGGATACATAATCCTATTCCACACAGCATAGACACAAAAGCATTTCAAATCCAACATTGCTAACATGTTTGGATAGTGAAAGTCTTGGAACTCTGACACTTTATTTTAGAGTTGTCTGACAACGGCCAGTAAACATCAGTGTGGGGTCTCCTGTGGGAGCTTGGATGAGATGTAAGTAGCCTTCTACATTTGTGTGGTGTGTGAGACAATGCCACTGCACACATACCCAGTGGACAAAGCCGCTGACGTTTCCTGATTCAGTATTTCTCTCAGAATTGCATTCATTCTCTCTCTCTCTACTGGCATCCGGTAAGGGAGACGAGGGATTGTGATAGAGACAACCTGATTACCTCCTCATCCCACAGCACTCCTCCAGGATAGACAGTTCATCCTCACTGACAGTGATTCTAATCCTTTACTGACAACAAGCAAGCTGTATTGTGGATGTTCAATGGTTGGCTTTACATTGACAAGTTACATCAAAACAAAACAACCATATAAGTATACATCATACAAATGTATTTTTGAATGACATGGAGCCCTCAGTATCTAAACCCAATAATTAGAATTGTATACATATTAATAGGCCACAACATTAAAACCATTTGTCTAATTTAGGTAGGGCACCACAAAAAGCTGTGACCCATATGAGGTGGTTTTGTAAAGGAGATGGGAGTAGCAAACATTTGAAACAGGACAAAGTAGCACAAGCAACATTGCTAGAGGCCCCAACCTCTATTCATATGTTCCAGGCAGGTTCATAAAACCTGTGTGTACATACAACCTGCCTACACAAGGCATTTTAAAGAATCTTGATTACCTAAGAAAGCATGACAGTCGTAATCCACGACCATTCATCAAACCTTGCGTACTCTTTTGACAGCTGATCACAAAAAATAAATACATAAAGGAATAAAATGTTAAGTTACTGGCAATCACTGCCAATCATTAACTCAGCCAATACGTAATGGTTCTTGTAAGAGAAGACCATTAAACTAAAAGTTGATTGCAGTGATACGCTACATTACATGCTGACTTGAACTTCTGTCTTGCTTTCCTGAAATGTACTCAGCCTTGACCTGTGGAAGGAATAAGGTGTTGTCCTCTATCTGGTTTGAGATAAAACAGATGGGCATCCTGATATTAATATTATAAATGTAATTATATATATTAAATCAGCAATACCAATAATTTTACACAGCACATGTTGCTTGACTGGAGAACAGAACATGTAAATGGAAACATTGGTATGAATTAAAGGAAACTCATGTTTCTTTATTAAATCTATATCAAAGAATGTCTTCAATTTTATAGCCCTTATACCACCACCCTTTGTATATGGAACGTTTCAGACACTTCTGCACATCTCTGTTGTATAACACCCACCGAGCACACATAGGCTGAAGATAAAGATATCTTGTACTTGGCATTGACTGTGTATAGAGAGTTCTATTATATCCAATACTCTGCTGTCATGACAGCTAGGATGCATCTATCCATCTATTAGTCCTTTCCCCCATCAGGTCCTGCTACAGCTCAAGTGACATCTGAATTTACCTGACGCATACAGTCTGTCTTTACCAACCTCTCAATACAGCAAGGAAGATCATGCAGTGTAACACTCCTTCAACTCAAATACATTTACTGATTTGGGCAAAAAAAATATTTAGTGATTGCCACTTCGTTTTTAAGTAGATGCCTGGGCCATCATTACAAGCAGCGAAATAAACATTTCTGACTTCTAGAGAAAAAAATGCTAATAATACCCAAATGAGCAAGAATTGACTATTACACTAGATCTGCTGATTTCCTGAAAGTAGAAAGCCCATGCCAGTAATCGGCCGCGTGTTGCCTAAATATATGTCCCATGTTGCAGAATTGAAGTGCGTTCTCTCCAGTACTTAAATGTCCTGGCACCGTGCTTGCCGCTAGGACGTATCCCAATGGTTGGATTCCCAGTCTGGAGCTAAGCCGGCCTTGCAGTCATCACATTCCAGCTCATTCACGATCTCTATTCTGCAGCTTCCAAAAACTAGATGAGCCAGCAGCCAAAAAGCAGGAGGAGAGGCCTTGTGGTTGAATAATGAGGGTTAATAAATAATAATAAAACAAACAACAGGGCTTTGTTAAGACTGCTGGTGCTTCTTTATGTTGGTTTTGTTAGGCTCACATGACGACACTGCTATACTTCTAATGACCTCAGTAACTAAAGCTGGACATACACTTACTGTGCAGTGTGAGCAAGCAACGCATAAGGATCAGGCGGATGTTGTATTATAGCTCAGAGACAATGAATAGTCACATTCTGTGGATTACCGGCAAACATACATCATGTTGACCTTTGGCGGAACCCAAGACAGCTGTGCATTTACGCCAACCGAAAAAAAAAACAGCAATGTATTGTTTTACAGAGATTTACTATCGAAAGCACTCATATGCAAAGCTATAGATAGAAGGCTTCAGTCTAAATCTTTGTACATGCTTCCAATAACTGTTGCTGGAAAAGAACATTAGGGATAAGAAGCATACACTGTACATTCAGCTCTCACTGTGTTGGGGGAAGTACAGCGGTCATTGCGTCCAGTCATTTAGCCACCCTGACACTGAAGGACAGCTGTACAGTCAGGTCTCAGGTGACATAAATCGAGTGTCCATATAGCCCCAAACAGGGTTGTCCAGCTCCAGTCCACCCCTCCACCCCTACGTTCCACCCCTCTAGTAATGTTGTGACTGGCAGCCTGCCTCAGAGGGGGGAAATGTCACCATCTCCTAGTGCCCAGCAGCCCCCTG